>CM022755.1:18122612-18718123 GCA_012411365.1 Ameiurus melas | reverse complement strand
GCCAACGTTGAGCTGCCTGGCTTTAGTGTGTACGCCTGGACAGAGACAGTAAACTTTCGGAAAAAGGAAGGGAGGTGGATTGGTGTTGTACATAAACAACAGATGGTGCAATCCGGTCATGTTACAGTTAAAGAGACTGTGTGTTGTAAGGATGTGGAGTTAATGGCGGTTAGTCTTGACCGTATTACATGCCGAGGGAGTTTCGCATGCCATTGTTGTCTGTGTTTACGTTCACCACGAGCCCTTCCGGACACGCGTGTAGCGTCATTCACTCTACAATCGCAAGGCTCCAAACTCAACACACAGATGCTTTTTGCGATCTCTGGCGACTTTAACCACATAACACTGGATTCTACCCTCACTAATTTCCACCAGTTTGTTGATTGCCCTACCAGGAAGAACAGGACAATAGACCTCATGTATGCAAATGTGAGAGATGCATACAGTGCCAACACCCTTCCCCCACTGGGAAAGTCAGACCACAATCTCATTTACCTTCAACCATTATACAAACCTAAAGTTACAAAAGGCTACGGTTGTCACTTTCGCACCTGCAGGAAGTGGACATCAGGGCCGGATGAGGCCTTGAGAGACTGTTTTGAGTCCACTGACTGGGCGTGCTACAAAATGGAGAGGATTTGGAGGAGGTTACAATTGTACAACTGACTACCTGAATTTCTGTATGGACATCGTTGTTCCCACAAGAACTGTATCGCTGCTTTCCAAACAACAAGCCTTGGATAACCAGCTAGCGTCAAGACCCTTCTCAATAGGAAAAAGATGGCGTTCAGAGGGGATCATGCAGAGCTGAGGCGTGTACAGGGGGAACTCAAAGCCAGGCTGAAAGAGGCTAGGAGGAATACAGAAAGAAGGTAGAACAGAAGTTGCAAGAGAACAATGTGAAGGAGGTCTGGGATGGAATGAAGACAATCACTGGACTGGGAAGAGTGGTAGAGCTCTGTGGGGGGAGACCTGGATAGGGCAAATCAGTTGAACCACTTTTACAATCGGTTCGACTTCCCTGTTTCCAAGCTCAATGGCAGTGGACTGCCCACTACCCTCTTCTGATTTAGACACTGCTCGTGCTTGTTTGAATACACCCGACATGGTCACTAGTCTCAGTCTTCTGATACCAGACACCACCTGCAGCGCACCCATCCCCTCCCTTCTTCCCTCTCCCTCTCCTCTCCTCCCACATGTGATGAAGACAATGGAGCGGCTGGTTTTGGGGCTACTTAGACCCCAGGTGCATGCTGCACTAGATCCACTACAGTTTGCATACAGGGAGAGGTGGGTGTGGATGATGCCATCGCATATCTCTTGCACAGGATGCATGCTCACCTGGACAAGGGGAAAAGTGCTGTGAGAATCATGTTCTTTGATTTCTCCAGTGCTTTTAATACCATTAAACCCCTCAGACTGGGTGAGAAGCTCATGCGGATAGGTGTGGATGCTCACCTAGTTTCCTGGATTGCAGACTATCTGACGGGGCGGCGCGCAGTACGTCAGACTGAAGGACAACCTCTCTGACACTGTGATCAGTAACACCGGGCTCCACAGGGAACAGTGCTCTCCCAGTCCTGTTCACACTGTACCGTCTGACTTTTGCTACAACACAGAGTCATGCCACATGCAGAAGTTTTCGGACGATACAGCAATTGTAGGGTATATCAGGGATGGGCAGGAGGAGGAGTACAGAAGCCTGGTGGATGACTTTGTGCAATGGTGCAAACTCAACCACCTACAACTCAACATTGCTAAGACCAAGGAGATGGTGGTGGATTTCCGGAAGTGTAAACCACTCTGCTGCCAGTCACCATTGAGGGGTTAATGTAGAGATGGTTAACACTTACAAGTATCTGGGAATACATTTGGACAATAAACTGGACTGGTCAGTCAACACTGAGGCACTGTACAAGAAAGGCCAGAGCAGGCTGTACTTCCTGAGGAGACTGCGGTCCTTCAATGTCTGCAGCAAGCTCCTTCGGATGTTCTACCAGTCTGTTGTTGCAAGCGTCCTCTTCTATGCTGTGGTATGCTGGGAGGAAGCACCAAGAAGAAGGGCGCTGGACAACTGAACAGACTGGTAAGGAAGCTGGCTCCGGTTGTGGGAGTGGAACTGGAGTGTATCACTTCAGTGTCAGACAAAGGAACCCTGAACAAACTGACGAATATTTTGGACAATGACTGTCATCCACTCCATAACACTATTTCAAATCAAAGAGCTCGATCAGTGGGAGGCTCACGTTCACTGCCATGTACAACCGACAGGCTGAGGAAGTCTTCTGTCCCTAGGGCTATACAGCTCTACAATGCTTCACTGAAAGGAAGAGGTGAGATAGACTTCTCTGCATAGTCTATCTGCCTCTTCACCCCTTCATACATCCACATACACTTCCATAACCTCTTACAACAACAATGTGTGTACTGAATCACTGTGTGATTGTTTTACTATTCATACTGTCTAAGGACTATATTAGCCCGCTTGTGTAACCCACTTAATTCCCAGTCTGTGGATTTGGTATATTTCTCTGTTCTTCTGAGTCTTCTTTAGCATTTTACTTGTTTTTTATTTTATTTCGTTGTATGCTGTATTGTGTGTGATGTCTTTGAGCTACTAGGATCCTGAATTTCCCCTTGGGGATCAATAAAGTATCTATCTATCTATCTATCTATCTAAATAACACTTTGCTACAATGTAAAGAAGTGACTGTACAGCTTGGGTAACAGTGAAAATTTGCTGTCCCCTCTAAACAACTCAACACAGCCATTAATGTCTAAATCGCTGCCAACAAAAGTGAGTACAGCCCTAAGTGAAAATGTCCAAATTGGGCCCAGATAGCCATTTTCCCTCCCCAGTGTCATGTGACTTGTTAGTGTTACAAGGCCTCAGGTGTGAATTGGGCGCAGGTGTTTTAAATTTTGTGTCTCACGCTCCCTCATACTGCTCATTGGAAGTTCAACATGGCACCTCATGGCAAAGAACTCTGAGGATCTGAAAAAAATAATTTTTGCTCTACATAAAGATCACCTAGGCTACAAGAAGATTAGAAAGACCCTGACACTGAGCTGCAGCACGGTGGCCAAGACCATACAGCGGTTTAACAGAACAGGTTCCACTCAGAACAGTCCTCGCCATGGTCGACCAAAGAAATAGAGTTCACATGCTTAGAATCTTATCCAGAGGTTGTCTGGGAAATAGACATATGATTGCTGCCAGCGTTGCTGCAGAGGTTGAAGGGGGGGGGGGGGTTCCAGCCTGTCAGTGCTCAGACCATATGCCGCACACTGCATCAAATTGGTCTGCATGGCTGTCGTCCCAGAAGGAAGCCTCTTCTAAAGATGATGCACAGGAAAGCCCGCCAAACAGTTTGCTGAAGACAAGCAAACTAAGGACATAGCCTACTGGAACCAGGTCCTGTGGTCTGATGAGACCAAGATAAACTTATTTGGGTAAGATGGTGTCCAGCGGCGTGTGGCGGCAACCAGGTGAGGAGTACAAAGACAAGTGTGTGCTCCTGCAATCAAGCATTGGGGGGTCATGGTGGGGTGGCGCATTAGTGCTGCCCGGCACTGGGGAGCTACAGTTCGTTTGGGGAACCATTAATGCCAACATGTACTGTGACATACTGAAGCAGAACATGATCAGTATGCAGTATTCCAGCATGATAATGAACTCAAACACACCTCCAAGACAACCACACTTGTCTTTGTACTCCTCACGTGGTTGCCGCCACACACGCTTGACACCATCTGAACCAAACACGTTTATCTTGGTCTCATCAGACCACAGGACCTGGTTCCAATAATCCATGTCCTTAGTCTGCTTGTCTTCAGCAAACTGTTCGCGGGCTTTCTTGTGCATCATCTTTAGAAGAGGCTATCCTTTTAGGACGACAGCCATGCAGACCAATTTGATGCAGTGTCCAGCGTATGGTCTGAGCACTGACAGACTGACCCCGTCCCTTCAACCTTTGCAGCAGTACTGGCAGCACTCATACGTCTATTTCCAAAGACAACCTCTGGATAAGACACTGAGAACGTGCACTTAACTTTTTTGGTCGACCATGGCGAGGCCTGTTTTGAGTGGAACCTGTCCTGTTCAACCACTGTATGGTCTTGGCCACCATGCTGCAGCTCAGTGTCCGGGTCTAGGCAATCATCTTATAGCCTAGGCCATCTTCATGTAGAGCAACAACTCTGTTTTTTCAGATCCTCAGAGTATTTTGCCATGAGGTGCCATGTTGACCTTCCAGTGGCCAGTATGAGGGAGTGTGAGAGCCATGACACCAAATTTAACACACCTGCTCCCCATTCACACCTGAGACCTTGAAACACTAACAAGTCACATGACACCGGGGAGGGAAAATGGCTAACTGGGCCCAATTTTTACATTTTCACTTAGGGGTGTACTCACTTTTGTTCCCAGCGATTTAGACATTAATGGCTGGGTGTGGAGTTATTTTGAGGGTACAGCAAATTTACACTGTTACACACGCTGTACACTCACTACTTTACATTGTAGCAAAGTGTTACTTCTTCGGTGCTGTCACATTAAAATATATAATCAAATATTTACAAAAATGTGAGGGGTGTACTCACATTTGTGAGATACTGTATATAATATATCTACATATGTCTATTCATATGTGGGTTTTTGTGTGCATTTAAAAAAAATGTATAAGAAAAAAAGCAAACTTGGTAATGGCATATTTACCAAATGCTAGCAACAGCAATTAATAAATAAATAAATAAATACAGTGGTGTGAAAAAGTGTTTACCCCCTTCCTCATTTCCTGTTCCTTTGCATGTTTGTCACACTTAAGTGTTTCGGAACATCAAACCAATTTAAACAATAGTCAAGGACAACACAAGTAAACACAAAATGCAATTTGTAAATGAAGGTGTTTATTATTAAAGGTGAAAAAAAAATCCAAACCATCATGGCCCTGTGTGAAAAAGTGATTGCCCCCCTTGTTAAAACATACTATAACTGTGGTTGTCCACACCTGAGTTCAATTTCTCTAGCCACACCCAGGCCTGATTATTGCCACACCTGTTCACAATCAAGGCATCACTTAAATAGGAGCTGCTTGACACAGTAAGGTCCACCAGAAGATTAAAAGCTACACATCATGCCGAGACCCAAAGAAATTCAGGAACAATTGAGAAAGAAAGTAATTGAGATCTATCAGTCTGGAAAGGGTTATAAAGCCATTTCCAAAGCTTTGGGAATCCAGCGAACCACAGTGAGAACCATTATCCACAAATGGCGAAGACATGGAACAGTGGTGAACCTTCCCAGGAGTGGCCGGCCGCCCAAAATTAAACCAAGAGCACAGCGACGACTCATCCAAGAGGTCACAAAAGACCCCACAACAACGTCCAAAGAACTGCAGGCCTCACTTGCCTCAGTTAAGGTCAGCGTTCATGCCTCCACCATCAGGAAAAGACTGGGCAAAAATGGCCTGCATGGCAGAGTTCCAAGAGGAGAAACCACTGCTGAGCAAAAGAACATCAAAGCTCGTCTCAATTTCTCCACAACACATCTTGATGATCCCCAAGACTTTTGGCACAACATTCTGTGGACCTATGAGACAAAAGTGGAACTCTTTGGAAGGTGTGTGTCCAAGTATATCTGGCGTAGAAGGAACACTGCATTTCATAAAAAGAACATTATACCAACAGTAAAAATATGGTGGTGGTAGTGTGATGGTCTGGGGCTGTTTTGCTGCTTCAGGACCTGGAAGACTTGCCGTGATAAAAGGAACTATGAATTCTGCTGTCTACCAAGAGATCCTGAAGGAGAATGTCCGACCATCTGTTCGTGTACTCAAGCTGAAATGAACTTGGGTTCTGCAGCAGGACAATGATCCTAAACACACCAGCAAGTCCACCACCGAATGGCTGAAGAAAAATAAAATGAAAACTTTGGAGTGGCCTAGCCAAAGTCCTGACCTGAATCCTATGGAGATGTTGTGGTATGACCTTAAAAAGGCCGTTCATGCTCAAAAACCCTCTAATGTAACTGAATTAGGACAATTCTGCAAAGATGAGTGGGCCAAAATTCCTCCAGGACGCTGTAAAAGCCTCATTGCACGTTATCGCAAACGCTTGGTTGCAGTTGTTGCTGCTAAGGGTGGCCCAACCAGTTATTAGGTTTAGGGGGCAATCACTTTTTCACACAGGGCCATGATGGTTTGGATTTTTTTTCCACCTTTAATAATAAACACCTTCATTTACAAAGTGCATTTTGTGTTTACTTGTGTTGTCCTTGACTATTGTTTAAATTGGTTTGATGTTCCGAAACACTTAAGTGTGACAAACATGCCATGGAATAGGAAATGAGGAAGGGGGCAAACACTTTCACACCACTGTAAATAACAGGGGCGCACGATGGCTTAATGGTTAGCACATTCGCCTCACACCTCCAGGGTCCGAGGTTCGATTGCCGCCGGAACCATGTGTGTGGAGTTTGCATGTTCTCCCCGTGCTGCAGGGGTTTCCTCCAGGTACTCCGGTTTCTTTCCCCAGTCTAAAGACATGCACGGTAGGCTGATTGGCTTGTCTAAACTGTCCGTAGTGTATGAATGGGTGAGTGTGTCCACGGTGTATCCTGCCATGTGCCCGATCCCTGGGATAGGCTCCAGGTTCCCGGTGACCCTGAAGGAGTAATGGTAGAAGATGGATGGATGATAAATAATAATAATAATAATTATAATAATAAATACACATGGCCACATAATAAAACACATTATATAATAATAATAAAAAAAGACATGGCCATGATTTGAAGAACAGTGCTCTCAATAACTCACGCACTCTCTCCTAAAATGGCAGCGTGAGGGTTAATTGAATGATTTTTCGATTCAGATTCATAAAGTTGAAGGGAATATTACAGCTCATCCCACTGATTTAAAATGACAAATTAAGTCTTGATATAAAGTTATTATATGCCAGTAAATTTTATGAACTTTAAGTCTCTATAAATACGTCAGACCATATGGTTGAAGTTTTTGAACTTTTTTTAAATCTCCAAGTGAGAAACAAGGTTTCCAGGCTTTCAAACTATTTAAAAATTGCTCATGTTATATTCAACAGCAATATCAAATTTATTTTCTTTTTCTTTCCAAGAAGCATACTAATTCATACAGTCCATCACTGCTTTCAGGTTAATCAGTGAACTTTACCATGTAATTAGCTGCTTTGAAGCTTTTTCTTGATATACCACTCAAAAGATAAGGCTCCAAGATAAGCCAGCTGGTTGGTATTCCATACCTAAGGGACCAGAATAACTACAAGCCAATCTAAAACAAGAATGCATCAACATAATATCAAATTCACTTATGATTGTGTGTGTTTAAAAAAAAAAAAAAAGAAAAAAGAAAGAAAGAAACAGTGGTGGCTCTGAGGTTTAGCGAGTCATATCAAGAAAAAAAGAACATATCTGGAGCCAGTGGATTATTACTTTGATCCTAACAGACACTGCAAATTCTTAGAAATCAATGACAAATCAGATGGAACATGGAAAACAGATGGAAATGAATTTTGTAGTTACAGCGTGGTCCTGAGACAAACTGTGCTCACCTTATGAAAACATGGAATGAATGCAGATGTGCTTTCCTGACACAGTTAACGCTTCGCCTGAGTTTAGGTGAATTATTTACATGTGATTTTAGGCGTGAAATGCATACATCTGTAGTTATTGGGCAAAACAGTATTTGAAATACAAATTTGATATTTCAGGAGGCCAAATACCTACTTTGAATAGATGATCCAAATTCTGATAGGTGCACACATTTACTTACCTGTAACGGATCGTAGACGGATGCAGATGCAGATCAAAACTCTTTATTTAACGTAAAGACAATAACTCAAAGCAAACGCAGCATACAGCAATATCATCCTGGGCATGAACGACTGCTACCAACATAACAACTAATACAACCAATAACGAGCAACGTGCTCCGTAACGCAGGCGTTTAAATAAGAAGTGTCATTAACAGAAAGTACACACACCGGTGACCAATCCACGCGAACGTGCGCTAGTCCGGAAGCGAACGAACAAAACAATGTCACGTGACGATACTGCACACTTTGAGTGAAACTGAAATCTTGAGCACTTACCAGCTTTTAGCAGTCATTTCTTTTTTTAGTTCTATTTAAAAACAACTTCATGAAGTGTTTGTCTTCTGTTTTTACACACTTCATTTGTACTTTCAAGCTGAAGGAACAGATACAGGGCTGAATTAATGGTCAGCCTTTCATACAGTAACTCTGCTTGGTTCTATTCGAAAATGCTGATAAGCAATTTGCCTTGTTCCCCCCAGGGAGAACTACTCAGAACTCAAGGGCCCAGTATGATATGTCACCAAGCTTGAGGTCACCATTACTAATATTCTCAATATAAATGTATCAGGGAAATGTTTTACATGCTATCCACTATATTTACTTTGTGCAACTTTTTTATTCCATCACCTTGATTGTTTCATGACTGGTAGCTCAAGCAACAGTGGGTTCATACATGGTGGATAGAATGCACATTCATTTTCAGTTAATCCCAAATCCTGCCAGTTGCTTAGAAAGTTTCAGCATGATCTGTGGAAAGAGAATCTTGAATCTGCATTAATATTCAAGCACTGGAGGGAGTGCGGGAATGCTCTGAATGTGGCCGCAATATTAACCTCCTCTTGTAGAAGTCCTTTTATAATTACTGTCTGATCTTTATGTTCCCCTGAAGATCACTGACTGGTTGGTATATAAAGGCCTTCTGTCATACACATGACCTACTCAGCAGGGCTGCAGAGGTTGTAAATAACCTCTGTCCTATAAATTTGCTGAGACAAGTCATACTGTAGACTGTTGATGAAGCCAGCTTCATAAAATCAGCAAAGAAGATTACATTGCAATGGCAGACTATAAGACTATAGAATGTTAAACACATGAACAAATTCATAAAGGACATCCAGGGCACTAGAGTCAATGTTAATGTCAATGATGGGTCCGCTTACAAATGCATTGATTTAGACAATAAAGTGGGTAACTGGGTGAAATGTGTATGAAAATGTAAATTCTCTGTATATTGCAGTCAAATCTAGAATCTGGAGGGCCAGAGCTGTTCAGATATGTGTTTTCACTTATTTATTTATTTTTAGCTCTATGTCAGCATAAGGCAAATAGTCCAGCCCAATTGGTGACTTGTCCGTAGGGGCTGGTTGGACAGAGTCCCACCTTACACATATTATTTTAAATGTTGCTATTTGGGAAACTGAGATCGTGGAGTGGATAATATCCATACACATGCATGTATATTATGTGAAAATGCAGTGCCACTGTTTCCTATGCAAAGGCTGAGAAAAATGTGTCTTTTCTAATGCAGATTTTTTTTCTGAGCTAGTTTCTGTGGTTTCTGAGATGTACAGTGCATCCGGAAAGTATTCACAGCACTTCACTTTTCCCATATATTGTTATGTTACAGCCTTATTCCAAAATGGATTCAAGTTATTATTTTACTCAAAATTCTACAAGCAATACCCCATAATGAAAACATGAAAGAAGTTTGTTTGAAATCTTTGCAATTTTTTTAAATATAATAATAATAATAATTTTAAAAAAGCACATTTACTTAAGTATTCACAGCCTTTGCTCAATACTTTGTTGAAGCACCTTTGGCACCAGTTACAGCCTCAAGTCTTTTTGAGAATGAAGCTACAAGCTTGGCACATCTCAAGCTCCATCAGGTTGGATGGAGAGTGTCGGTGCACAGCCATTTTCAGATCTCTCCAGAGATGTTCAATCGGGTTCAAGTCTAGGCTCTGGCTGGGACACTCAAGGACATTCACAGAGTTGTCCTGTAGCCACTCCTTTGTTATCTTGGCTGTGTGTTTAGGGTCGTTGTCCTGTTGGAAGATGAACCTTTGCCCCAGTCTGAGGTCCAGAGTGCTCTGAGGTCCAGAGTGCTTTCATCAAGGATTTCTCTGTACATTGCTGCATTCATCTTTCCCTCAATCCTGACTAGTCTCCCAGTTCCTGCCACTGAAAAACATCTCCACAGCATGATGCTTCCACCACCATGCTTCACTGTAGGGATGGTATTGACCAGGTGATTAGTGGTGCCTGGTTTCCTCCAGACACGACGCTTGCCATTCAGGTCAAAGAGTTCAATCTTTGTTCAATCTTTGGTCTGAGAGTCCTTCAGGTGCCTTTTGGCAAACTCCAGGTGGGCTGTCATGTGCCTTTTACTGAGCAGTGGCTTCCATCTGGCCACTCTACCATTCAGGTCTGATTGATGGAGTTCTGCAGAGATGGTTGTTCTTCTGGAAGATTCACTTCCCTCCACAGAGACACGCTGAAGCTCTGTCAGAGTGATCATCGGGTTTTTGGTCACCTCCCTGACTAAGGCCCTTCTCCCCCGATCGCTCAGTTTGGCCGGGCGGCCAGTCTAGGAAGAGTCCTGCTGGTTCCAGACTTCTTCCATTTACAGATGATGGAGGCAAAGGATAGCACTGAGCTCACTAGGACCTTCAATGCTGTAGAAATGTTTCTGTACCCTTCCCCAGATCTGTGCCTTGATAAAATCCTGTCGTGGAGGTCTCCAGACAATTCCTTGGACGTCATGGCTTGGTTTGTGCCTGACGTGCATTGTTAACTGTGGGACCTTATATAGACAGGTGTGTGCCTTTCCAAATCATGTCCAATCAACTGCATTTACCACAGGTAGGCTCCGATCAAGTTGTAGAAACATCTCAAGGATGATCAGTGGAAACAGGATTCACCTGAGCTCAATTTTGATGGCATTTCTGTGAATACTTATGTACATGTGCTTTTATTGTTTTTTATTTTTAATAAATTTGCAAAGCTTTCAAACAAACTTCTTTCATGTTGTCATTATGGGGTATTCTTTGTAGAATTTTGAGGAAAATATTGAATTTAATCCATTTTGGAATAAGGCTGTAACATAACAAAATGTGGGAAAAGTGAAGCACTGTGAATACTTTCCGGATGCACTGTAGACATTTTGCTGAAACCTGGTGACTGTGGTTAATGATATTAGCTCTTCTGTGTGCACCTCTCACATGGGAAACACACCCGCTGTATCATATACAGTTGAACAAAGGTATTTCTAAAACTGTTCAAAACCAGCTGCAAATGTGTTGTCATCTCCCAACTGCTTATTATGGGGTTAGTCAACAAAATCACTAGTAGCCTATCGTGTAAAGAGTGATAGAATCTTGACTTAATTTTGTTTAAGACAATGTTGTTATTAATGTCATTCTTCTACACCAAAATCTGTGGCCATGAGCTGCAACTGGTCCCACCAAAATGGATTCATCAAATATAGTTGATCAGCCTGGGACATGAAGTCACTGATGATGTTGCAAGCTTAGTCCATTGAACTTCTGATACACAAGGAGTTGAAGGGACTATAACAAGATAGTGTCTTACTAGAGATATTAATCCTTTTGATTCCTCCATGGTCGACTGCCATTTGACATTACACAAGCTACCTGTTGGTCTTTACTTTCCTATACTGCTAGAGGTCATAAGATACTTTACGTGAGAATCAGCTAATGGGAAATTGACAACTACTTTTGAAGAAAATGGGAAGAACAGATGCCATCTTGTTGTTATTTACACCATAAGTACTCTCTGCATGTACAAGGCAATAATACAAAAAAAGATGGTATGGATTATTTAATCATCAACAAAAGTTTTCAAAAATCTGTTTTTCCAATGTCTTCATTGCCCTGTTGTTATCTGGTATGTAATACATCTGTAATGCAGCTTAGAGGGTCTCCAGAGACAGGAAAGATGGCAAAGATACAGATAGTGGTGGATTACTCTGAACTTCTTTATACCCGCCCCCCCAAACCCCCACCCCCCACTCTCTTTTACTTCCTCATCTATTGTTCATGAGCTGGCCCCTATTCTCATCCCTTTAGAGAAGCTGCTAAACAGCTGAGGTGGCGTTACCCACGTTCATCTCTTTCATTGGGTGCAGCCTCCAGAGCCCAGGCCTATTTATCACACAAAGCATAGGCATGGGCAGTTACAGAAACAGAAGAAGTGGAGAGGTAGTGCATGGAGCTAGAATGATGAGGATAGGCAGAGAGGGCCAAGAGGCAATGGGGAGGAGGGAGATTAATGAATAAATTAAGGTTAGAGGAAACATGAGCAAGCAAATGCTAACAGGATTGTTGATGAAAGTGGGTAAATGAAAAAGCAGTTAGGTGGTGAATATTAAGAATGTGTAGTATAGTATAGTATACTGTATAGTACAGTATGTTATAAACTATAGAATATTTTGCCTTCAAATAGTAATTCCATAATAAATGATTGAAGTAAATCTTTAGTACAGACATTATATACTTCAAGACGTCATACTGCAGGCAGTATAACTAAGATCAATGCAATTATTAATTTGCATAATTACACCAACAAGAGATGTGTTAAATGTTAACAAGGCTAATTTAATCCAAAAACTTTCCATTTTAATTAATGTTACAGTATTGACCAGTTCTGTCAGACATCTGTGAGATATGGTATTTGATATAAATTTCATTGAAACACAGCCATCATTTTCCCCTTTCTTCATGCCATGTACATATGTTGGACCTTGGAGCTATCTTCATAGAACTATCTGCATAACAGCTTGTGACTACAATCAAGTAACTGATCTTCCAAAGTTGGTGATAGATCTCTATCATCTCCATTCATATCTTTATGGCAGTTATGATTATATTTCAAACTTTTCATAGCTATTTGGAACTCCATGACTACTAGCTTGAGTTTCCTCATTAGCTTGATAGCCTTGTTATCAATCACTCCCACACTGTCCATGATTTACCTATGAAATGTTCTCGTTTTGCTTATTTTGGTTGTATATGTGTATTTCTTCCATTAATGAATGTGAGCTCACACTGTGACTCTTTTTACATGTCTGAATCAAACGTATCTAAATGTAGGCACTGCATAACACACAGCAGGATTTTAATTGATACTCATTCTGGGAAATGCTAATGCTTCCTGTTCTGTGCTTCTAATATGTAGCACTAGATCTGAGGAGACAGGGACCTGCGGAGCATCAGAGACAGTTCATTTCAGGATTAATGTTCTGCTGAGTCCCCACTGCTGCAGCTCATGAATTTGTTAATATTGTTGCATGGTACCATCCCTCAATTAGTGGAGAGAAAAGTCACAATGTGTCCATTTAATGAAGAGGTGGCTAGATGGTTTATTTCAATTAGAAGCAAGATAGAAGTGTAGAAGAACAAGCTTATGACCCATGATTTGTGCCATTGAGTGTAATGAGTAGACAACATGGCACCAGTTACTCCCATTGTGAGGTTTTGAAGACTTTTTGTTGTTGATGTTGACTTGAAAGTCACCATCTTGGAGTTAGAGTCTGCACAGGAGAGACCTTTGAGTCAGAACATGTGCAGTAGTTACGGTCAGTTCAACAGTGGGCCTACCTCTCTCCCACCCATATTAGTGAAGGATGCTCACTTGTTTATGTAGGGAGTGCACATTCTGTGAGATATTACCTGAAGTGCTGATAATGGCATGTCAGCTAAGTGGCAAATACAGCGTTATTAATTACTATTTAAAATGCTAAATTGTAGTCATGTAATTTTCACAAGAGTTTTGTGAATATTTCACTGCAGTCTGGAAAAGATTGTAGAGTCATGACTGAGCTACCATAGCTAGCTGACATTATGCATCATTTCAATTAAAGTAATGTAAATAAAACTGCCTAATTTAATGTACCAACTGAAAATATGTTGGTAAACAGCAGTCAGCATGTACACTCAACACAACTTTTTTTTTAGGGGGGAAAAATAATGCTCTCCATCATGTTCATAAAATGGTAAATGTGCACTTATTGCACAATGTGCACCAAAGCGCTTTACACTGTATCTCATTCACCCATTCACACACACACACACACAATGGTAGCAGAGCTGCCATGCAAGGTGCTAGCTTGCCATCGGGAGCAATTTGGCATTCAGTGTCTTGCCCACTGATATGGAGTCACCTGGGCCGGGAATTGAACCACCAACCCTACGATTAGTGGACAACCCGCTCTACCAACTGCGCCACAGCCACCACTAGTGTTCATAAATCCAGCTGAATGGAGAACTCTGCTATTTTATGCTCCACTCATTCAGTTTTGGTGTACACTTAAAAAGTAGTGATTAGCTAACCATCACAAACTAATTCAAGTGTTAGCAAAGGTCATACAGTCAATACATTTTTACAAAATTTAACCATTGTTAGCTTCTTTAGTTTATCCAATCACTTAATTTACTCAGGTTGGTTTGATAGTTAATGGCTGTGTCCGAATATCCTACTCTACCTTACCATATACTGTAGGCAGTAAGACAAATTAGAAGTATGTACAAATTCCCAGTATTCATAAATCAGTATGCAAGAAATACCCGGATAACCTACTGCTTCCGCTGAGATTCTGCAGTGGGATACCAATGGCTACTGTCCTGTCTCATAAGGCAGCGGGACTGGCACAGAAAAGCTGTCCCAAATCATCAATGGTAGAATGCAGGACATCAGCTCTCTTGAAGTTGTAGGTCACATGACAATGTCAACATGGTGGATGTGGTAATGTATGTCTCGATCGTATTCATACTACACACATATACTGATCAGTATTTACTGTTTCAACGGCCAAGCAGCAGGTGGTGAATCAAATGCAGTAGATTCTGTCAAAGTATTTTGGATGCAGCCATAGTATCACTGCAGCAAGCTACAATTTAGACATCAAAATGAGTAACATACCAGAAAAATTGCAAAGAACTCCCTGCTAAGGGTCTGTTAGAACGGTTAACAGCATGACATTTCTACAGAACTGTCAAGAGCTTTAGGTGCTTATTGGAAAGTGTGTGCCCACTCATGAGGCTCCGTATTAGACATATAGTATTTTCTAATAATGAACATGTTAAAATGTGCTTTTATTTATTATTTTCTTATAACAGCTTGGCCTATTGGGTCCTGTTTTTTTCCTTACTTATACTACATTCAGTGTAAAATGGCTGATTTCTGCATGGGGTGATCCTGAGCTCAGGTTTCTGTCTGTGTGGAGTTTCTCATTTTCCTCCAGGTTCTCCAGTTTTTCCCATTTCCCATTTCCTAAAAACATGCCAGTAATTGAACTGATTACACTAATTTGACCCAAGATATGTGTGTTTGTTTGTGTGTGTGTGTGTGTGTGTGTGTGTGTGTGTGTGTGTGTGTGTGTGTGTGTTCATGTTGCCCTGCAACAGACTCACAGCAATCCCACCAAAGGTGAATTCCCATCCCACCTAACTCAGTGTTCCCAGGATATTTTCTGGGTGCACCATAATTTTAATGCAATATTGATATATACAGTATCTCAGTAACTACTTTATCTTGGTCAGGGTCTAAAGTCATTAATTTTGATTCCTACTTGTGTGTGCACAGAAATGTTTCTTTACCAATAAATTTTATTTTCTGGCCATGCATACACATATACAGCATATACAGCATATACAGTATCTCACAAAACAGCATATACAGTATCTCACAAAAATGAGTACACGCCTCACATTTTTGTAAATATTTGATTATATCAGGAAAACACTGAAGAAATGACACTTTGCTACAATGTAAAGTATTGAATATACAGCTTGTATAACAGTGTACATTTGCTGTCCCCTCAAAATAACTGAAAACACAGCCATTAATGTCTAAACCGCTGGCAACAAAAGTGAGTACACCCCTAAGTGAAAACGTCCAAATTGGGCCCAAAGTGTCAATATTTTGTGTGGCCACCATTATTTTCCAGCACTGCCTAAACCTTCTTGGGTGTGGAGTTCACCAGAGCTTCACAGGTTGCCACTGGAGTCCTGTTCCACTCCTCCATGACAACATCATGGAGCTGGTGGATGTTAGAGACCTTGTTCTCCTCCACCATCCAGTTGAGGATGTCCCACAGATGCTCAATAGGGTTTAGGTCTGGAGACATGCTTGACCAGTCCATAACCTTCACCCTCAGCTTCTTTAGCGAAGCAGTGGTCGTCTTGGAGGTGTGTTTGGAGTCGCTATCATGCTGGAATACTGCATACTGATCATGCTCTGCTTCAACATGTCACAGTACATGTTGGTATTCATGGTTCCCTCAATGAATAGATGTATGTGTGCTGCCAGCATTGCTGCAGAGGCTGAAGGGGTGGGGGGGTCAGCCTGTCAGTGCTCAGACCATATGCCGCAAACTGCATCAAATTGGTCTGCATGGCTGTCATCCCAGATGGAAGCCTCTTCTAAAGATGATGCACAAGAAAGCCCACAAACAGTTTGCTGAAGACCAGCAGACTAAGGACATGGATAACTGGAACCATGTCCTGTGGTCTGATGAGACCCAGATAAACTTATTTGGTTCAGATGGTGTCAAGCATGTGTGGTGGCAACCAGGTGAGGAGTACAAAGACAAGTGTGTCTTGCCTACAGTCAAGCATGGTGGTGGGAGTGTCCTGGCCTGGTGCTGCATGAGTGCTGCTGGCACTGGGGATCTACAGTGAGGGAACCATGAATGCCAACATGTACTGTGACATACTGATGCAGAGCATGATCCCCTCCCTTCGGAGACTGGGCCGCAGGGCAGTATTCCAGCATGATAATTACCCCAAACACACCTCCAAGATGACCTACAGGAGCTGAGGGTGAAGGTGATAGACTAAACTCTATTGAGCATCTGTGAGGAATCCTCAAACAGAAGGTGGAGGAGCACAAGGTCTCGAACATCCACCAGCTCTGTGATGTCATCATGGAGGAGTGGAACAGGACTCCAGTGGCAACCTGTGAATCTCTGGTGAACTCCATGCCCAAGAGGGTTAAGGCAGTGCTGGAAAATAATGGTGGCCACAAAAATATTGACACTTTTGGACATTTTCACTTAGGGGTGTACTCACTTTTGTTGCCAGTGGTTTAGACATTAATGGCTGTGTTGAGTTGTTTTGAGGGCACAGCAAATTTACACTGTTATACAAGTTGTACACTCACTACTTTACATTGTAGCAAATCAGTGTTGTCACATGAAAAGATATAATCAAATATTTACAAAAATGTGAAAGGTGTACTCATTTTTGTGAGATACTGTATATGCTGTTATGCACAGCCAGAAAATAAAATTCATTGGTAAAGAAACATTTCTGTGCACACACAAGTAGGAATCAAAATTAATGACTTTAAACCCTGACCAAGATAAAGTAGTTACTGAACATTTAACAAATAAGTTATGCACTTAAAATTTCATTATTCATCTATAAGCTCCATTCAGGGTCCACAGGAGAGGGTGTGTAATTGTGTGTGTGTGTGTGTGTGTGTGTGTGTGTGTGAGTGTGCACGTGTGAGCATGTGAGAGAAAGATAGAGAGAGAGAATTTCTTAATGGTGTTAGGGACAAAAACATGTCAGGTGAATGAGAGCAGAACTTTGGGTTTCAGCCATGTAAAAAAAATATATGCTCCAGTCAATTGAGCTGAGGCATTAGCAATGTTGCAAAAAAAAACCCAAAAAACAGTAACATAATGTTGCAAGCCCTTGGCAAGTTTTTCTCTCCAATGACTCTTTTAAAATGTCCTGGGTGCAAAGATGCAATAAAGTCCAGTCTCTTCCTCTCTATTCATACATTCCATGCCTCTGGGAAGGAGAGGTGGGTGCAAATGCAAATATGTTTATTTTTGAAAGTGATAAGCATTTTTGCTAACCACTTCATTATTACAGGCTGTTGCATTTGGCTACACAGTTTTGACTTATGTACATTTTATAGGCAAACATTTGTAGACGCCTGATCATCTCACCCATATGTGGATATTCCTCAAACTTTTGCAACTGTTGCCATGTTGGAAGCACACAACTGTATAGTATGTCTTTGTATGCTGTAACATTACAATGTCCCTTCACTGGAACTAAGAGGCCCAAACCTGGCATGACATTCCCCCTATGCACAAAGTTAGCTCCATGAAGACATGGTATGCTAAGGCTGGGGTGGAGGAACTCAAGTGTCCTGCACAGAGACTTGACCTCAACCCAATGAACACATTTGGGATGAACTGGAACACCGATTGTATGCCAGACCTCACTAATGCTCTTGTGGCTGAATGAGCATAAAACCCAAAGCCGCACTCCAAAATCTAATGGGAAGCCTTCCCGGAAGAATGGAGGTTATTATAACAGCGAATGGGGACTACATCTGGAATGGATTGTTCAAAAACCACATAGATGTCCACAGATGTCCACAAACCTTTGTCCATATGGTGCTTTTGGAGATTTGCAGAACTTCAGCATTAGTCCTTATTCAGTAACTGTTGACTATAAGCTCCAATTACACTTAATTACATTTAATTACACACAAGATCTCTCACTTTAACAGAATCAAGCGTCCCACCAACATGAAAAATGTGTTTAAATAGACTTATGTGAATGTGCATAATGTCCTTTATTTCTATTTGGAAAAGAAGAGCACAATAACATAATAATATTATGCCAGAAATTTGGATAGTTTGAACATCCTTGAGGTTTTGGTCGATGGTCCCTTTCCAGAACCTCCAAACTGACTGTCCCTCTGTGGTGGAATAAACTTACAACCTCAATCCAGACAGCATAATTTGTCATTATCTTTAAAAATAAATAAATAAAAAAGTTAAAGGCCCACCTCTTCCATGAACACGTAACAACTAACATTCTCTTATACCTCTATTCTGTGATACCACTTTCATCCTCTAGCACTCAATTAAAAAATCTTGTATGTTAGCACTACTTGTACTGTTCTGAATGATATATTGTTTTGCTTATATTTCCTCATTTGTTAGTTGCTTTGTGCTTTCTGCTAAATAAATAAATGTAAATGAATATATAAATGACTCTCTTTATAATATTCATAATATTCCATCCATAATATTCCCTGTAAATGAAGTGTAACTGTATATGTAAAAAGTGTAACTGAAATGTAACTGTAATGTTTAGGTCGATGTTTTATTGAACATTTTAAATCATCTCCAAAGTGTACATGTCTGTTATGGTTAAAAGAAAAAAAATACTTTGAGTATACAGTATACATACTGTATACTTTTATAGCTCAGAGAAGGAAAATGTGTAGACTACAACCTCCATCCATCCATATTCTACCACTTACTCCTTCTTCAGGGTCGCAGGGAACCTGGAGCCTATCCCAGGGAGCATCGGGCTCAAGGCGGGGTACACCCTGGACAGGATGACAATCCATTGCAGTGCACAATCATATACTCACACCCATTCATACACTACAGACAATTTAGACACACCAATCAGCCTACCATGCATGTCTTTGGACTGGGGGAGGAAACATGCATGGGGAAAACATGCAATCTCTGCACACACATGGACCCGGCGGGAATCAAACTCTCTGTTGACTCTGGAGGTGTGATGCGAACATGCTAACCACTAAGCCATTTCCCTTGAGACTGACATTTCCAAAGATTTCCATTGAGACTGACAATTTGTGGCTACCAATCCAGTGATAATCAGAAACCATTTAGAAAGTCAGTCACCATTTAATTTTGATAGCAGGTCCTGGTGGCATAATAGCTTGAAATGGAATGAAATTAAGACAAAGCATTCTTTGTTCCTTTTCAAAACAAATTCCAGAATAAAAATGTACCTATAAACCAACTCTATGTTTAAAGACATGGCAGGTAAGCTGAATTTACACTTCCACATTCTTTTTAGGTTATTTAGGTTATTTAGATTTAGGTTTTTTTTACAGTGCATCCGGAAAGTATTCACATTGCTTCACTTTTCCCAAAATTTGTTATGTTACAGCCTTATTCCAAAATGGATTAAATTAATTATTTTACTCAAAATTCTACAAACAATACCCCATAATGACAATGTGAAAGAAGTTTGTTTGAAATCTTTGCAAATTTATTACAAATAAAAAACAAAAAAAAACACATTTACATAAGTATTCACAGAATTTGCTCAATACTTTGTTGAAGCACCTTTGGCACCAGTTACAGCCTCAAGTCTTTTTGAGAATAATGCTACAAGCTTGGCACACTTGTTTTGGGGCATTTTCTACCATTCTTCTTTGCAGGACCTCTCAATCTCCATCAGGTTGGATAAAAATGGCACATCCATTTTCAGATCTTTCCAGAGATGTTCAGTTGGGTTCATGTCTGGGCTCTGGCTGGGCCACTCAAGGACATTCACAGAGTTGTCCTGTAGCCACTCCTTTGTTATCTTGGCTGTGAGCTTAGGGCCATTGTCCTGTTGGAAGATAAACCTTTGCTCCAGTCTGAGGTCCAGATCGTTCTATATCAGGTTTTCATCAAAGATTTCTCTGTACATTGCTGCATTCATCTTTCCCTCGATCCTGACTAGTCTCCCAGTTCCTGCCACTGCATGAAAAACATCCCCACAGCATGATGCTTCCACCACCATGCTTCACTGTAGGGATGGTATTGACCAAGTGATGAGCGGTGCCTGGTTTCCTTCAGACATGACGCTTGCCATTCAGGCCAAAGAGTTCAATCTTTGTTCAATCTTTGGTCTGAGAGTCCTTCAGGTACCTTTTGGCAATCTCCAGGCAGGCTGTCATGTGCCTTTTACTTAGGAGTGGCTTCCATTAGGCCACTATACCATTCAGGCCTGATTGATGGACTTCTGCAGAGATGGTTGTTCTTCTGGAAGATTTACCTCTCTCCACAGAGACACACTGGAGCTCTGTCAAAGTGACCAACGGGTTTTTGGTCACCTCCCTGACTAAGGCCCTTCTCCCCCGATCGCTGTTTGGCCGGGCGGCCAACTCAAGGAAGAGTCTTGCTGGTTCCAGACTTCTTCCATTTACAGATGATGGAGGCCACTGTGTTCATTGTGACCTTCAATGCTGTAGAAATGTTTCTGTACCCTTCCTCAGATCTGTGCCTCAATATAATCCTGTCTCGGAGGTCTCCAGACAATTCCTTGGAATCCATGGCGTTCTTTTGTGATCTGACATGCATTGTTAACTGTGGGACCTTATAGAGACAGGTGTGTGCCTTTCCAAATCATGCGACAACACTGAAGAAATGACTCTTTGCTACAATGTAAAGTAGTGAGTGTACAGCTTGTATAACAGTGTAAATTTGCTGTGCCCTCAAAACAACTCAACACAGCCATTAATGTCTAAACCACTGGCAACAAAAGTGAGTACACCCCTAAGTGAAAATGTCCAAATACCCTGCTTGTTCAATGTTTTACGTATTGTAGACTCATGAACAGAGATGTTAGCCAGTTCCAATAATGCCTTCAAATATTTGGCTGTCATTCTGGGTTGTTTCTTTACCTCATTGCTGTCTTCGTTCTGCTCTTGGTGTCATTTTGACTGGGCGCCCACTTCTTGGTAGAGTAGCAACAGTACCAAAGTGTCCCCATCTGTAGAATGATGAATTTCTAATGTCTAATCACTTTGTAACCCTTGCCAGCTTTATGTAAATCAACAATTCTTGATTGTAGATCCTCTGAAAGCTCTTTTTGGTGATGGATGGCTCACATAAGGGTATGCTTCTTGTGCAATGCAAAAGGTAGCCCTTTGACAAAGTCTTCGATGAGGTGACCCCCCCAGTGGAATGAGACTTTATGCCCAGCGGCACAGTGAGACTGCATGCCTCATAAGTGATAGAAATTATTTCCACTAACCATCATGCACTTCTAGATAAAAGGGAAGTTTTCTGCAGTGTGAGGGACATTTATTTTCACTGGGGTGAAAGCACTCGTACAGCCTGCTATGAGCCACTTCCCCTTGCCCAGACCAATTTAGATTTAGTTTTTCAGCTGCCCTAGTAATCATTTCAAGCAGTTCTTTATATGTTTAAGAGCTGCTCTCTGCTTTTGGTGCTATGGTGCTATGCTATGGTGCTTGAATGGATCTGGAAGAGTGGCAAGAAGAAAGCCATTTCTCAAAGATATCCATAAAAAGTCTCGTCTAAAGTTTGCCACAAGCCACCTGGGAGACACACCAAACGTCACACCAAACATTGAGAAATGGCTTTCTTCTTGCCACTCTTCCATAAAGGCCAGATTTGTGCAGTGTACGACTGATTGTTGACCTATGGACAGACTCTCCCACCTCAGCTGTAGTTCTCTGCAATTCATCCAGAGTGATCATGGGCCTCTTGGCTGCATCTCTGATCAGTCTTCTCCTTGTCTGAGCTAAAAGTTTAGAGGGACGGCCAGGTCTTGGTAGATTTGCAGTGGTCTGATACTCTTTCCATTTCAAAATGATCACTTGCACAGTGCTCCTTGGGATGTTTAAAGCTTGGGAAATCTTTTTGTATACAAATCCGGCTTTAAACTTCTCCACATCAGTATTACAGACCTGCCTGGTGTGTTCCTTGGTCTTCATGATGCTCTCTGCGCTTTCAACAGAACCCTGAGACTATCACAGAGCAGGTGCATTTATACAGAGAATTGATTACACACAGGTGGATTCTATTTATCACCATCAGTCATTTAGGACAACATTGGATCATTCAGAGATCCTCGCTGAACTTCTGGAGTGAGTTTGCTGCACTGAAAGTAAAGAGGCCGAATAATTTTGCACGTACCACTTTTCAGTTTTTTATTTGCTAAAAAAGTTTCAAATATCCAATAGATTTCGTTCCACTTCACAATTGTGTCCCACTTGTTGGTGATTCTTCACAAAAATTTAAATTTTATATCTTTATGTTTGAAGCCTGAAATGTGGCAAAAGGTTGAAAAGTTCAAGGGGGCCCGAATACTTTCGCAAGGCACTGTAAGGGCCTTGCCTTGCTCAAGGGCCCAACAGTGGTAGCTTGGTAGTGCTGGGGCTTGACCCCTGACCTTCTGATCAGTAACCCAAATCCTTAACCGTAGTCAAGCCACCACAAAAAACAATACTCAGTCCAGATAAACAGATTCAATAATAGTCCACTGTGTTTCATTAGAAATGCCAATTTTCAGTTTGTGTCTGTAGACATCAATAATCAATATACAAAATATAATCTTATACATGTTTTAATGTATAGGAAATAAAACATTTTCCTGCTCAGCGATACAAGCTGTCTTGTGACTCCTGTCAGTGCTTTAAAAACAATGCCCATTGTTCTAAAGATTGCATATTTAGAGAATTATTTATGTATTTTTGTATGTGTACTTAAGCTTTTTTGAATAAACTATATTTATCATGCTTTAGTTTTGTTAGTGAATTACACATTGGAAAATACTTTCAGCTGTTATAATTTTTCTGACTGCTAGATGGTGCCAGAGCATTACTTTCAGAAAGTATGTATTTCATCTAAAATTTGGAATTAAATAAGTTAATTAATTTATTGTTACTGCCAGTTTAATGTTTTTTCCTTCAGTCTTCATTCATTTAGACTTGTTAATTGAATAATTATATTTTATTTGTTACAGTTTATAGGTATGCTTATATTTCTTTAAATTGTACTTTTATCTTTTGCTGACAGGGGACCCGTGACAAAGTTGTGCTTAGGACCCCCAAGAAATCTAGGACCGGCACTGGGAACATTATATCTGTATTGACCAGTTTTCACACTTTACTTCCAATATCCGTTTCAAGTCTGCCTTGAAGTATTGTAAAATAGATTACATATTGGACAATCACTCATCTGTCGTCTGTGAGAGATTATGTTCTTTTTCTTTGATAGTGGAAAGTGAACTGCGATGTTCAGAACTGAGAGCACTCACAGTCCCACATAGATAATCAACATGAGAGATTTTCAGTGTGTGTGAGAGAGAAGTTCTGATCACAGGTGAAATGAGAGGGCAGAAATGAGTGTCCTTATACTTTTCCCTCCCTCTATCTCACTCAGCTCTTCAATCCCTTATTGAGTACTATTGTGACTGACTTTGGTAAAAGAATGGCTTTTCTTTCTCCATTTTACTTTCATTTCTCTGAAACTAAACAAACCGCTTGGGAAAAGAAATACTGATTCAGTCTGCCCTTGTACTTCAGTGGTTCATTAGTAAGCACTTTAAAGTGTAGACATAATTTCGGCTGGAGACATGTCCTCTCCACTGTGTGAAAATGTAGACTTTTGAAAGTTTTTCAAAGTCCAAGCAGAAAAATGGCATTCAGTCATTCAATAATGTTAGATGTTCTGGTGTTCTGGCAGCTATGTATTGAAGTTAGAGCAAATAAGAAAAGTTCTGTGGTTGTGTTTTGTGTGATCAATCCAGTCTCATAGAATAAAAGTATTCACACCCGAATTTTTGCTACACTATTGATATGAATATTAATATTCTGCCACAAGTATACAATATAAATCAGATATGGCTGCAAAGCAATGACACTGTCTGTATCACGCAAGTTCATAATTCATAATACAGATGTACAAAGGTTTTTTTTATTATTATTTTTGTTTGTACTTCCCCATAATATTGTTTAACATATTAAGTTTGTTCTAAATCATCTACTAGCCTAACTATAACCACGCCGACTCTGAACAGGTAGTTACTAAGGACCACGTCATGTACAAGTTAACGAATGTGGTGTGTTTGTTCCACAAGCTTCATATTCACACCCTTCAAGCTCACACTAGTCCCACTTGAAAGTAAAAACATTCCACTTGCAGGACTTTTTTGTTGTGTCCTGACTTTGACTTGACCTCTCTGAAGGTCACATTTTGCACCAACATAATTTAACCATGTCCACATCTCCACTACACTATTTGAATAAATAGATATGTAATCCAAACTTTTATCTCTGATCTGGATAGGATCTGGATCTGGAGCCTATCCTGGAAACACTAGACACAAGGCAGACGAAAACACCCTGGATGGAACGCCAGTCAATCGCCAGGCTGATCATGTACACAGACATACACATAATCATTTACACTTAGGGGTAATTTATCAAAGCCAATCCTCCTAGCAGTTTTTGTAGTGGTAGAAAACCAGAGAACACAGAGGAAACCCACACATACATAGGGAGAACATGTGAAACCCGACAGTAACCTGAGCTCAGGATTGATCCAGGGATCCTGGAGCCACCTGTATTAACTTGTTTTAACATAATTATACTTATTTTCATATCAGTAATTAATATTTGGTATTAAGAAAGGCATGTACAATTTGCACATCATAGTGAGATAAAAATGTGTATACGCAGACATTATATGATCCTAACACTTTCTAGTTGTTCTCTGGTATTTCCAAATTAACAGATCAACAGATTAACAGGAATCTATAGCAGAGCAGCTTTCACTGTGCACTTTCGTATAAGATAATCAATTTAAAATATCACCCTCAATCACATTATGTTTCCTCCTGATAGATCATCTAAGCCATATAAGCCTATTAATTTATATATTCACTTTTAACAGTTAATTTCTTTCCTCAGCAGTGTAATTCTTGCCACATGTCAAAAAGTTTTCCCACTACCCTCTCCATCAGCCCTTTACCTCCTCCACATTATTACTTTATACACTTTCTGTCGCAAACTAACACTTGCACCCACACGCTTCCTTCAGAAGGTTCTACGCTGCATGTGCTGTCATAACAATGGCAGTGAGCTGTCACTCAGGCCCTGAATAATGATAACATTTGTTTTAATACCTTGAGAGTGTAACACACACACACATACACACACACACAACCACACATAATTATAGCTCTTGACCCATTTGTGAATGATTGAGATTGGGGTTCTTACATTTTAATATGACAAAAAAAAAGCATGCCTTCCCTCCCCCCGTTTTGCCAAGATTTATGGTTTTCACTTTGTGTAACCGATTAAGGAGTCAAGCAAGGGATTCTGGTGCCCCAAGTGATCCTACCAAGAATTACATCAACACAAATAATGAATGTAGAGAAAGTTAATACATGAAGTCAGATCACTTATCAAAATAGTATTAAAATGCATTAAGTGAGACAAAATAATCATCACCTAAAGTGATTTTAAAAATACACACCTCGTTCCTAATATAGACATGCATTTATTAAGTTTATAAGTTAAACTTTTGTGGTGAAATACAGTATAAAGAATAAGCAACAGCAAAGGTTTAATGGTTAGAAAGAATTTGCTTTCCTGTTTTAAGGTTTTCTAATGTTCACATCAGAGCTGTGCTCTAGAGAATTCTGGTTTTAATCTCCCAGTTATGTTTCTAATTAATTTAAATTACATTCAGTGCAACTTACATTCAGCTGTTGTTGTTTTTTTTTTTTGTTGGGGGGGTGGGGGTCCAGGATGTTTGGTGATTTAGAATAAAAACATCTGCACTGAACATCTTTCCTCCTGTATTCTAGCACCATAGCGCCAGCACCAGTGGTGTCTGATTATAAGCAGCTACAAAGTTTATCTAATGTATCATTCATTATATAAGAGATGACTGACTCCACCTTAGTATTTCAACATCCTTATAAGATGAGCTTTGATAAACGTAGGATAAAGAAAAAAAAAGTCTTATGGATGTTTTGAGTTATCCAAGCCATTTAACTTGGCTTAATCCTGAAGAAGGAAGTCAGTCTTGGAGGATCTGCTCCAGAACAAAGAGGAGGCTCCTCAGTCCATATATGTAGCCATCATCTGAGCTGTCACTGGGAAATACATGGGCAAAATCAATCATCCTGACCTCCACATTTTCCTCCTTCCCTCCATTTGAGCTCTTGTCTTCAACCACATTGTTTGTTTTTGAGTCCATTTCAGCCATCATTCCCTTAGCCTGGTGATGTAGAGAATGAGACCCAAACCCATTCATTTTCCTCACATGGTGAATGTCTTCTAGAATCCTACTACTGTTTACCTGCCCGCAGGAGCTCTTCAACTTTGAGTTAGTGACGTGAGCATTAGTTTTGTTCTCTGGCCCCGCTTGTCTATCATTTTGTCCTGTCAGACCTTCAGTTCTGTTCTTTGTACTGGCTATGTGAAGAGAGCCCTCATACACAAACAACAGAGAGCTAGCATAGAAGTGGAGCTGCTTCTGGCCCTCAAACCAGTGCAGGATGTCACGGATTTTATGGATGCTAAGAGAAATGGCATCTTTTCTTAGCTCCTCTCCATTATGGAAAAATCTAGCTAATCCTGCAAAGGAAAAACAGAACTCTGTACTTAATATCTGCACAGAAACAATTGAAATTTTGTATTATTTCCATCAACTGTCAAATGTGAGCAACTTCTTGTTTTTTTTTGTTTTGTTTTTTTGCAGCTAATTAAAGAAGTATTCAAGGTCTCATTCATACCAGTTTTGAGTGTTTCCTTTGTCAGGCTGCGACCGTAGAACTGTTCGTAACTAAGATAGCTTCCTGAAGCTACTTGGTAAACCTGAATATGAGAAAAGGAGACATGAAGACTGAAAGAGACACTTCAATATTATTGGACATTGCATGAATGACATCTGATTGAATTGCTAATTGTTGTTATGGGAGCAATTAATTGGGAAAACAATGAAAATGAAATGGAATGAATGTCCTGTTTTGGTAACAACTAATACATCATTCATCATTTTGAATATCAACAAGTTTCACTTCCTACAGCACCAGACACACTTTGCTTGCATAGCTGATGACCAATCCTGATCCATTGGAAACTTTGTATATTACTCTGAGCTACATCAAGAATAAATCAAGGTTCATCAGATCAGACAATGTTTATACATGGCAGGGTATTCATGCTTGATGGAATGGGCAGGTCTTACAATTGCTATGCCAAATCATTTAAAAGTGGTTTTAATCATTTTTAGTCTATTTTTTAGTAAATGTTATGTTTACCAACATGTTGACAGCTGCAGCCTAATTCTGAGAGCAAAACTAGTGACCATTTGGAAAGTTCATGACTGACCATAAGATAAAAAATATGTAAGATAGAATATAAATAGAGCAAATATTCTGTAATAATAATAATAATAATAATAATAATAATAATAATAATAATAATAATAATGTCCATGAAGATTAGATATGGAAAACACACACAGTCTCACCCTCATTCCTAGAATCAAGAACCCAATCTCTTCCATTAGAGGATACTTTCTAATCTGCTCTTCCTGTTTCTCATGTGAGGCAAAAGGATCATAGCTCTTCCTCCCAATCTTCACATCCATGATGCATGGACATGCAAACCTCCCAGCCACATCCTCCAGCTTCAGATACAGCTCTAAGAAAAGGCATAGAAGCTGAGAATGTTTTCACAGATTTGGTGCATAAACAAATTCGAGTGTAGTATGATAAGCTGTGTGCTTAGTTACTGAGCAAAAAATAAAGTGTCATGCAAAGTAACCCAGCAACAGAATGGCATTTGCACAACTCTGACTCAGAGTTATTACTTACAGTAATTCTTGTTTAACATGAGCAGTAAACCTAGTGCTTTATGTGTAAATGTGTTAAATTTATGTGTTAGTCCTTTATAGTTCAGAAGGCTGGCTGCAGCTTCTCTGCTGAGAGACTCTGATAAGACTTTATAATAAGTCAATTATTTTCAGTTAAGTTAGTAGTCAGTGGAAAGCCAATCCACAACACAATCGACTGATTAAAGTCTCCATGACAAAGTGCTTTATTGTGTGCTATAACTGGGATGGTTTAAAGTTCAAAGTTGGCCAAAAGTTATCCATTAACATATATGCACAAGAGTTCAAGACTGAGTACAACTACCCTATAATTACATTCCCTCTCTCTCTCTCTCTCTCTCTCTCTCTCTCTCTCTCTCTCTCTAATCTTTAAATGCTGACTCAAACATTGACTCATAGATACGTCAAGGAATATACTTTAATGATAATGTCCCCTTTCAGCTTACATTCCAATCCCTTCTCAGATAAAACAGGGATACTACCACTACATCCTGTTCCTGTTGGACATGATGTCAACTATGTAAACATTGCACATTCACTTAGAGGAGACTACAATATAAATAATTAACCAATGAAACAATTATGTATTAAGGAATAACTTCAGAAAATCAGTCATTAGTTACACATCAACATTAATTTGCAGTCTATAATATGATCTAAAGCAAAGCAAACTTAGGCAAAAATATGTTACCAATTGGAGCTGTTGTTTATGGCCAAAGGTTGGTAGACACCTGACCATAACACTCATATGTGCTTTTTGAACATCCCAATACAGATTTAGTAACCCTTATCTTGATGGTGACCACTGAAATTATATAATTAGGTTCAGATTTTAAATAGATAATTACTGGACAGGTATATCCTATCTCACCATTTGGTTTATTTGGAGTTGACCATGTGCCATAGTATTTGGGTAGGTGTTGTTGTAAGGCCAGTAGGTGTGGAGCTTTACATTCTTGAGCAAACACCTAAAAACACATTCAGATAAGGGCTGACCTTGAGTAACAAATACAAATTTTGAGCAAACAAATAGGTGTATGTGTGAACAGAGGATTTGGTGAACTGTCCGACTGCTGCTGCATTGTCAGGTTTTGAGTGGTGGATTATACCTGTGTGTAGAAGTGCATCTCACATGGTCCTCTGGGTGGAGGCTGCACCTGTTTGAGTACAGTGCCATCAAAGTGTTGTAGGATACCTGAGCAATTACACAGACACACACATAAACAAAAACCTGCATCAGGAAACTCTTGACAATCATGAAAACCAAGCTGGGCATAAGCTAAAACTTATAATGTAGCAAAAACAACAACTATATGATTTGACAGTTTTCAGAGGTTAAATACTGTGTAAGAAGGATCTCCTAGACACATGGAAATGTATACCCTGTAAACAGAAATCTTGAGGTCGGGGTTTGTTATTGTATCGAGACATTTTTCTCCCAGTGGAAAAAATTAATTGAAAATTATGTGGATAAGGCCATTGAAATATACATGATTGGAAATACAGCATGGGTCATTCTGCATTTTCTGTCTCTAGTGTCCTACACACACACACACACACACACACACACACATACACATACATACAAACACATATCACTGTGAATTATTAATTGAATATAATTTACAGTATGCTTCTCAGATGCTTTTAAACTATCCCACTAGTTAATGCTGCTACTTCTGTTTTACAGACACACAAAATGAAAATAAAACACAATGAAGAAATGTTAAGAACGCAGTAGTTTCTGAAGAATTGTGAGACCAACTGTTCACACACTTGTAAACTCTGAGGCTCCTAAATTTAACTTTAAGGGAGTGTATTAGAGCTGTTAACCCTAGCATAGTCTGCAAACTCATGGACAATCAATTTCTATTTTTATATTTTAGGAAAATTAGTAACATTTAATATGTTAAATCACCTCCAAATCACTTGAGACCATTCATGTAAATGAATGTAAATAAACCGCTGTAGCTCTAGACTATTTGCTCAATGTTCACTACTACACTACTGCTACTACTACTACTACTACTACTACTACTACTAATAATAATAATAATAATAATAATAATAATAATAATAATAATAATAATAATTTCAAAAACTTAAACTAATAAGCACAATAGTGTCTAAGGATTCTGGATATGCATATAAATAATGTATGCATGAAAGCGTTAAAGTGGAGGCGTTCATTTGATTCTGATTTTAATTCCTCCCGTACTCTTACAATTAATTGCTCTGTATGGTTACTGAACAAAACGCAGCATAATGTGGTTTAAGATTAATAACTCAACAATAACCAAGAGATTAAAGGGTTAACTAACCGACTTTATGGATGCCGTACTTGTGTCCAGCCACCTGATGAGAGAGCGGCACTGGATCCCGCGCGCACTCTGCTTTCCTGCTCTTCCATTCTCCAGCGGTTTCATTTTGCTCTCCATCACCACCGGCTAGAGATGACTTTAATATTCGATCCTCTGTAGACATCCTGAGCTCTGAGCTCTAACATCACCTCATAATCATCATATTTAACTTTGTACTTCACGTTACCGCGGAGTCACATACCTCTCGCGGATGTCTGGTAGTATAGATAAGAACTAACTGGTATAAAGTTGGCTTGACGTTGGACGTTCGATATTCGCGGAAATGCGGAAATTAAGGGACCGTCTCTAAAGTTACATACGACAATGTTAAACACGTTTCTAACTTCAATTGCATTTGAAGGGAATGACTTAACAGTCATACAACCAACTGTAAAATTTGTATCTAGGTGTCAGGTAAGAGAAACAACTTTTAGATTTTTTATATTTATCAAAGTAAACTATTAAATCATATATAAATATTGTCATGTATTTTTATTACTGCATGGGCTAATACACAGATTATACCATTTTTAGTTTAAAACAGTTACATAACAATGAAATGTCATAAGTGTTTTATTTTATTACATTTTTTTTTTATTTCAGACTTTGACTACAAGGGAATGATAAGTTTCCTGAATGTCAAAGGGAATCATTGTATATTTTTGGTGAACACATTTTATAGTCCTTTTTTTTAATATACATGAGACACTGTTATATTACTCTATTCTATAGAAGATAGATAATTTGGTTGGCTTCATAATTTGGTTGGCTTGAAAAATCACATTGAATAAATGTTCAGATGAGCTAAGATTATTCAAACACCAACCATCAAAATTCAAATATAAACTAACCCTGGGTGTTTAACCCCATTCATACACTACGGACACTTTGGACATGCCAATTAGCCTACCATGCATGTCTTTGGACTGGGGGAGGAAACCGGAGTACCCGGAGGAAACCCCCGCAGCACGGGGAGAACATGCAAACTCTGCACACACATGGCCCCGGCGGGAATCGAACCCCAAACATGTGAGGCGAACGCGTTAACCACTAAGCCACCGTGCGCCCAGTATCAGGACATGATGAACAAGCAAAATCCATGCATGCAGCCACTAGATTTCAGTGATATTTTTAGCTTGTTATATACTGTACTTACAAAGATGGGTTACAAATTAGAAAAAAATCATGACTGTGTGAAGAGGCACTCTTCTTTAGATGTGTTTTCTTGTCACAGGGTATTGAACGGGGAATGATATGCTGTGTCCTTGTGTCCGTTTCTATCACCGGATCTTTAAATTAAACAAAAAATTATATTTCGGACCAAACTGTCAGCACTCTCCAGTATTATCTTGTAAATGTAAAAATTCTGAAATATATTTATATTTTTAATTATGTTCTATCCCTCCTATTGGTGTTCCAGAGACTTGGCATAGCTCTTGCAGATCTCTGGATCCTTAACGATTATTTTCATAAGAATAAAGTATTTTAAATTGTGTAAGTATACTAGTCTTCTCATAAGGTTTTTTTTCTAATGCTGTCAAATCCTTACAATAATTTTACTTATTAACTTTTACTATAAGTAGCAAGCAATTCACAATAATTGTTAAGTGTAAAGTGAGTGAGATATGTAAAGGCAATAATTACCCTATACTACATATATAGGAAATTAGTAGTAATAATGTTTTAATGCTTAATGTTATCCTGGCAATCATTTTGATTTGCTTAACACACTTTTTTTCCAAACACTTTGTGTTTTAAGCACTAAAGGAAAATAGATAATGTTGCCTTTCTAATAATATCATTATATTTGTATGGCCTGTAAAGAGAACGGAGATGTCACGGAACGTAGATGGGAGTTGGATGCAGGCGCAGGTCACAGGCTTTATTTAAAAACACCAACTTATACAGACGCAGTTTTCTCATAAATATAGGAGACGTAGCATGCAGCTCAAACATACGACCGCAACGACGTGTCAAATACTTAACGGAACACAAACACAATCAATAGCAACGTGCTCAGAATCTCAGGCACTTAAATAGCAGACATAATCAAAGTTAAACATAAACACCTGTGCCTCATTCAATCCTAATGCTCGCGCTAATCCGGAAGTGAGCGCACAAACAACAGTCCATTCAAATGAAGCGCCACAGCGGCCGACGTAGGCTGTGGCGTGACAGGAGAGCACAATGAAGAACATTCGTTTAAATTGACTAGCAAAGTGGGTCGCTTAAATAGAAAAATTAAAAAAAGATTCACAGCATTTATTGTTTGGATTTTGTACTAACATTTGGTGAAAATATGGTTAAAAGGATGAACCTTAAAGTAGTTTAAATCCCAAAAATGTGTTTTTATTGGTTTTGGGCCCTTTTATTATTTATTTGTGGGCGATAGTAGAGAATTGACAAGGCAATATAGGATAGAAGAGTGGGGGTGTGATCGGGAAAATACCCTATGAGCTGGGAAACGAACCCTTCACCCAGGAGAGAAACAATTTATTTGTCACCTTTCTCTACATTTAGACTCAACCAAGATTTAACAAATAAATAGGTTTTTATATGAAGAATGTTCATGATTTTCTTTATTTACACTGCTTAGAGAGTACTTCAAGATGAGAAGAAACTGTCTCTTCTTATGAATTTGTGGAGCAGAATGTTGTTTTACTTCAGTCTTGTAAGAACCCTGGAGTGTATCTAGACAACAAACCAGAATGGAGCGGATAAATTGAGGCTACACAGAGGAAGGGTCAGAGCAAACTGTACTTTATGTGGAGGCTCAGGCTCTTCAATGTTTGTTCAATGTAGATTAGGCAAATAGTGTATTGAATATGATTAATGAATTTAGGTGTATGTGTTTTGTTTGTTTCTATGTATGGCTTCTGTGGTGAAACAATCTCCAATGGACAATAAATTAAAACATTACCTTATCTTGTCTTATGTACATGGCAAAAGAATTTGTTGGTGCTTTTCCAAATATCTCTTGCCATTTGACTATAAACTCATCTAAGGACCACATGGAAAATCTGTGACTGACAATGATGGAGGAACTTCTGAAAGCCTCAAGTAATTTATTACTTGTAAAAAAAAAGCCTGTAATTTAGACTATGGTAAAAAGTATATATTTTTATCACAGAAAAACCACACATGTTGTAACATCATACTAAGTATTAGTATTAAGTAGTAAAGATATGGTAATGCTAATTACAGTATGTACCATTTGCCAACAAAGCTAACATGACTGCATGTTTTCAGTATTCAAGAGTGGACATTACTTCTCATTATGTGCTGCTTCAAAATCCCTGTGTGGAGTTGCAAAAACATTTTGGGTGGGTAATGTGGCAATGGTTATAAGATTTTTATGGGCACACCATTTTGTTTACAAGTGTGTGTTCTGTGTGTAAGAGAGTGAGTGAATGAAAGAGAGAGACTGAGAAAGAGGGTGAGAGAGAAACTAATTGATGACTGAGCAATTTGATAAGATTACTATGATCATTTTTCAGATTGAATGTCACTGCTGAAAGAGGTGTTTTCATGTGGCATGCCTTTCTATGTCAGAGAAGCAGTTCAAACGGGCTCAAAAGGTTGACCAAAAGTGATCAAAGTGCTGCCTATGTAAATAATTTTGAAATCTAAGGGGTTTCTCATACCTGACACCTAGATGAACACTTTCCAGTTGGTTTTGTGACTGTAAGTCATTCCCTTCAAATGCTATTGAGCTTTAAATAATGGTATATTTTGTGTATGGGCCCATGCAGTAATAAAATACATGACAATATTTATATATGATTTAATAGTTTATTTTTGATACATATATATTTTTTTAAATGAGGTCTACATTATAGCTGACACCTAGATTAACACTTTACAGTTGGTTATATGACTGTAAGTCATTCCCTTCAAATGCTATTGAGGTTAGAAACGTGTTTAACAATGTCGTATGTAACTTTAGAGACGGTCCCTTAATTTCCGCGTTTCCGCGAATATCGAACGTCCAACGTTAAACCAACTTTATACCAGTAGAAAAAATTACCTTGACCGACCTCCCACTAAAGATTTATAGCTACACAGATTCCTACAAACAGCTCTGAATCCGAGGCACCACATCCCACTTCCTAGTAAAAGTAAAGCGGCCACTCCACAAATGTCCTGTGCCTTAAAGTACATTAATAATCTCTCGTCAGTGCACACGGTGTTATGTTAGCTAACTGTGCCACTCACACTTCACGCCCAACTGCTGTATTATTCTGCCTGAGGAACATGGCTCTCCTTAACCTTTGGCTCGAGTTTCACTGAGGTACACAACCAGTCCTTGTGGTTATTTAAAGTGATGAACAATTCGTTTTCATACATGCACGCAAGAAGAGAAAATGTCATCATATGTCAAAGTTATATCAACTGAACAGTGAGTGACATGTGAAATGGAGTTTCATTTTATACCACATTCTTGAATTTGATTGGTCAGAAGGTGTTGACTTTTTTTCTACAGCAGCAGTTCTGACATTAGTGCTGGCTGTACCTCAAATCACATAATGCACTCATTTAAATATACTACCATTTCTATAGTAATGGCTAATTCACAGCCCACCAAGAGCCAGACGTCCGTGGATGTTGTTTTTGGGCTAAATCTGGTCAGCTGGTCATGGGGACATTCTAGAACGCTTAAAGTGGCTTAATGTACAAAACGACAACCAGGGATTAGCAATTTCTCTCATATTTCTCTTATATAAACACTATCTACTGCTAAGACAACCACCATAATCCAAAGTGGAAAGACAATGTTTTTATGTTAAGCAGTATCTCCTCCTTAGAAAACCATTATAAAGAATGTACTAAGACTGATATTAAAAGACCAAATTCAGTCTACACCTTACTAATTAATAAAGCATACTATTAATAAAGCATACTATGTGCAGGCAAGCAGTTGCGCCCAGAATATGAATGCAATGTTCAAAGTTTCATGATAAACATGTTCCTCCACAGAAAACCATTATAAATAAAACTATGCTATCCTATGCTTTATTAATAAGGTGTGTACTAAATTTGGTCCTCCATTACCACGGTCTTAGTCCATTAAGCGACGTTAAGTGTTTTTTTTTTTTTTGTAACGGTTTTCTATGAGGCAAAAACACTTGACTTAAAAATATTGCCTTTCCACTTGGATCACGGTGCCTTTGTCTTAGAGGTAGATAGTGTTTATGACAAGAGTAATGTGAGACAAAAATGGTCATTGTTTTAGTACATTAAGCCATGTTAAGCATTTTAGAAGGTCCCCCATCATGTCCTTAATTTAGCCCAATTGGTCTTTGTTTAGACTGATTTGGTCCAAATTTATCCCAAAATGGATGTCTCTTTTGGACCACATACAGCCCCAATACAGTCATGAAAATAAGATCACCTTGCAGCAAGTGGGGAATTATATCCTGGTGAAAATGTATGTTGTGCTGTGTACGCTATACCCAAATTAGTCTTTTTGAATAGTTTTGAACATAATCACTGCTGTTCAAAAACTGAAATATAGTTGTATAAATATAAATGTTTAAAATATGGCATTCAATTAACTGGACATTACTGCTCTATAAAATGTATCTGTATGAATCTATTTTCTCTCTTCTTCATGACACATATGCACATACACAGCCACAGGATACAAATTTCGGTTGATATCAGTACAGAACACCAGAGCGGCTTGTTTAGGCTGACTGGTCACTAAGAACTCAAAAGCTTAAATAGTTTCAGGTGGGCATAGAGAAGGAGGAGAAGGGTGGGAGTAATGAAAAAAGGCGAGGGGAAGTATGAAGGTTAGTTTGAAACCAAAGGCGACAGAGACACACTGGATAATTTATTTGAAATTAATTTTATTAATTGGGTCATTTCATCTCAAATGGTCTATTGGCATTAAATAAGCTAGCTAGCATCCATCTCATCCCCTACCAAAACAGTGGGCTTAAATAGCCCTACATATGTGGACATTGCCATTGGCAACTTTTAGCAAGTGTAGGCAGTGTGTGATGATAAGATAATATAAGATAAGACAATAAGATAAGAGAGAGAGAGAGATATTTACATATATTAGATATAAAATATTTTTTTTTGCTGATAGATGTTGTAAATGGTGTGTGTTTGTGTTTATCCAGCACAAACGCATCACACAATACTAAAGAAACGACATGATCCCCTTCTCTCTATTGAGAGATGCACAGTGTGCTGCAGGAAATACCACTGTGCCTACTGTAAATTGGTGTATAACAACCATTTGCATGAGGTACAAAATAATGTAGCAAATCATGTTCGAACTGCAGTTCATCCGGATGGTATGTGTGTGAATTATTGTCACTTTCTTATACAGTTCAATTACTGTGTATCTGTGTGTGATCATGTTTGACAGTTATGAACCCTTCCGTTTTTCGTGTGCTTTGGCCTTGGTCATTTCACCATAGAATTAAAGTAGAAGAAGTAAAAACATATAATTTTAATTTAACATTTCCTTGCATTGTGAAACCTTTGGGAAGTCTGAATCCCAAAGGTTCACATACTTCTGCACATAAGAGTACTTAATGTATTAAGTAAATAATCCAAATATATTCAAACTATTTGTGTTTTCTGTTAATCGTGTCATATTTGATCAGAAAATGTAGCATAGATAAAGTCATAAGTATGTCTAAAATATGTGAAAAACAGATTTCCAAAGGGTTCATAAACTCAATTTAATTCAATCACTATAAGTATTTTTGCAGATCGCTCAGCAAATTAATTACAGTTATAGGTTAATTATCTGATGATTCTTGTGTATTGCTCTTTTCCCCTTCTCTCTTTTGTCCTATTGTATAAGACAATCAACAAATTTACCAATTACATATAAACTATAGTAATTGATTTTTTTTATGTCATTTAATTTTGATCATTGTTAAATTCATAAACATTTTAGACAAGGAGATATAGGGTGCAGGCATCTGTTTCAGATAAGTAGTAACATCTAATGTGACTGAACAACTAATAGTCTTAAATCAGTGCTTTAATTATCAGAATCAGGTGTGTGTTACTGTTTGGACAGAACAAAACCTTCATCCACACTGACCCGACAGTGGGCGTCTGGTAAAAAATTCTGATCTTTTGATACTTTTGAGCAAGGCGCTTCACCCAAAACTTCTACAGGGGCACTACACCGAGTAAAACATTGTAAAAAGACAATTGAACAAAGTTGTTCTTTCTACATTTTAGAGTTTGTCATCATGAAGTGATCTAGGCTGCAGATAAACAGCATATTTTCTCTTGTAGTTTTATTTTTTGTAAAATATCTTTTTTTTTTTAACCCATTAAAGTTTTGTGGAAAAAAGTGTTCGTGAAACCTAATATACTAAAATAACATTTTGTATTGTATATCTTACTATGCATTTTTTTTCCTAGACTGAATATTGATTTTTATGTTAGCTGTACATTTTGTTAAGAAAGGTTAATAGAAATAAAATAAATTCAGCAACACTGGAGGGCAGTGGAGTATATAACTAATAAATTGTAAATTAATTAACACTCACAGTCTACTACCAAATGTTCATGGAGTGGTTGCCTTGCTACCAGTCTCAGACCACACTTTTTCTTTAGTGTGACACATGGCTAGTTTCAGACTACTGGACAGGTTAATTATTACTTATTACCATTTGATTAAGACAATCAAATGTGAACTGAGCCCATCCAAAATTATATTCACATATTCCATTTAAATTATATTCACAACTACACTGTATTTATAGATGCATTCATTTTTCTTTCTTGAGGTAGAGATCCATTGTAGATTTAAAAAGAACAAACGAGATAAGACAAGCAGATAGATCGTTTTATTTTATTTCCATTTTTTTTATCACACCTGCAAGGGCAACTCAGTTACCATGTTTAAAAGCAAAGAGCATATTAGGAGCATACATTATTACATTAATTAATCACATATGATTGAGGTAAACTCACAAAGAACCTACATAGCCGTAATGCGGTGGTGGAAAAAAGAAGACGAGGTGCACGGATTGTCTAGTCGTGGCGTTTGTCACAGAAACAATGCAGGAAAATCCTGAATTTTTTATTTATTTATTTTTAAGGCAATATTACCTATGCCAGCATCTCCAGTTCCATGCCTGCCTTGTGGTTACTTTGACGTAACCTTCGCGCATCAACGATAAACAGGTGGCGAAATGAGTGGCGCTTCACTAGATCCATAGACGAGGAGCTAGATGTCCAGCTCCACCCATTTAGCTCTGCAGTGAGCAGCCTCTCATTTTTTAGGGGGTTACTAGGTAGGTATGCAGTATGCATGTAGAGCATTTAAGGTTTGAGACTTCTCTTACTTTATTCTTGGGGGCGAGAAAGTGCAAAAAAAGAAATAAATTATTCCCCTCACTTTCCAGTTGAATACCTCTGATGGGGGACCAGATACAAACTTGAAATTTTCACAGAAATAAGTATTCTATACTGGCATAAAGTTGGCTTGACGTCTGACCCTCGAATTTCGCAGATATGAGGAAATAAAGGGACCGTCTCTAAAGTTACATACGACATTGTTAAACACGTTTCTAACTTCAATAGCATTTTTAGGGAATGAAATAGTCATATAACCAACTGTAAAATGTTCGACTAGGTGTCAGGTATGACGCACACCTTTTAGTATTTTGATATTTATTAAAATAAGCTATTAATTATATGTAAATTAGAAATGAATTTCACTACCAAATGGGCCCATACACAAAATATACTCTAATTTAAAGCTCAGTAGCATTTGAAAGGAATGAAGTACAGTCTCACAACCAACTGTAAAAGTGTTCATCTAGGTGTCAGGTATGACGCACAAATTTTTGAGATTTGACTCTACAATGCACGGAATGACAGGGAAGATGAGGCTGGAGACAGGAACACTACAGATGAGGATGAAGATGAAAGTTCAGGGCACAATAAGCAGAATGGTACAGAGGAAAGGAAGGACCAGGATTATTCTTGTGACAGGGAAGTTGACGGCTCAAAAGGTTGACTAGAAGTGCTGCCTATGTATATAATTTTAAATTCCTTTGGCTCCCATCCACAATTTAAACATGTACATAAGTAAATTAAAAGAGAACAAAGACAAACATTCGTGTATCATCAGTTTTTTAATTATTTTACTAATAGGACATCTATTTTTGAAGAAAACCATTCAATCCAGTACGGGTCATTTTGACCCCCTTTATGCATTCGTGAAGTTTTTTTGGTTCATGCAATGTAGAGTTAAATATCAAAATACTAAAAGGTGTGCGCATACCTGACACCAAGTCGAACATTTACCAGTTGGGTTTGTGACTGAACTTCATTCCCTTCAAATGCTATTGAGCTTTAAATTATGGTATATTTTGTGTATAATGTGTATATTTTGCCCATTCGGTAGTGAAATTCATATCTAATTTACATATGATTTAATAGCTTATTTTAATAAATATCAAAAACTAAAAGTTGTGCGTCATACCTGACACCTAGATGAACATTTTACAGTTGGTTGGATGTGTGACTGTAAGTCATTCCCTTCAAATGCTATTGAAGTTAGAAACGTGTTTAACAACGTCATATGTAACTTCAAAGATGGTCCTTTATTTTCCGCATATCTGCGAATATCAAACGTCCAATGTCATCAAACCAACTTTATGTCAGTGTCATCTATAGTAGTATTCTACTGTAAAACTGTTTTTTGAGTTTCAGATTCTAATGGTTACATTAGGAGCTAGAGCTAGTAAAAATCTGGAGAAAAGCTTAACTTATTCATGCATTTTGAGAATTGAACATATATAATATAAGCATAACAAATGAGGTCTGGTCAATGAGGTCTAAAATGTTACTACATTTGATATTGGCTCCAATCTCCAAACTCACCTGGCTTTTTTATTATTTATTTTTTTTTAGTAACCTTGGTTGTCTTATTCAGGTGTGTTTGATTACAGTTAGAGATCAACTCTGCAGGAGAGTGGACCACAATGGCCATATTTGAAGAACCGTGATCTATCATGTAAGTAAAGGTGCACAATTGGTATGACTCAGAAGTCACTCACTGCTTTTATCTCAGGAGAAACTGATCTGTACTGTACTGAGGGATGAACTAAAATTCCCCCAAGCCGACATGCAGGACTGATCAACAGTTACCGGAAACATTTAGTTGCAGTTACTGCTGCACAAGGGGGTCACACCAGGTACTGAAAGCAAAGGTTCAAATAAATACTTTTGCCACTCACAGATATGTAATATTGGATCATTTTCCTCAATACATAAATGACCATGTATAATATTTTTGTCTCATTGATTTAATTTATTTATAATCTAATTTAACTACTTTGATGACTTCTGATGGTGTTTTAGATCATATTTATGTAGATATAGAAAATAATAAAGGGTTCACAAACTTATAGAGAATATAGAGACTATAGAAGGGCAACTGTGGCACAATTTGAGACATAAAAAATTATTAACTACCAAATTGACATTTGCTGCTTAAAAATTTTTTTGAACAAGTTTGTGGACCTCCACAGTTCGTGTTGTAAGCATCATTGAGCTCAATGCAACTGAAATTATTGTTTTCACAGCAGTTCCAGTGTTGGCAACAGAGGCCCATGAAAATGAAAAACTGCTCCATTAATATACAATGCAGAAAATTCCATTCAGTTTTATAAGTTCGGTGCTTGTAACCATTGACACAGTCACAGTCAGCATTACAGAAATCAGAGTGTAGATATAGATTGCTAATGAGTAAGGCAACAGTGACAAAGAAACCCCCAAGAGAGGACAGGAGGAAGAAACCTTAAGAGGAGCATCAAAAGAGATCATATACTCCTATGGGTGACAGAAGATAGTGGGATTGTGATTATTACAGTATACTCATATAAAAAATAAAAAATAAAAAATGCAAGAAGCAGCTAATGTGTTGATAGGATACTTAATGCATGGTATGAGCACACTGTGAATGTCTGAGTCCAGAGATGAGATGAGCATAAATGTACTGCAGCATTTATTCACTCCAGTGGCAAGTTTTGAACTATAATGCAGGTCTCTAGGGTATCCAGGTGCGATCCAATCATCTTATCTGAATCACAAGTGCAAATAGCTTCAAGACAACAAAGCAGGAGAAGCAGAGCAGGAGAGGTGTATTAGGATCAGTCAAACCGTTCCTGAGGGTTGGCGGGACCACACCTTAACAAGAGTGTCAGGATTTTGGCACATCAGACAGCAGGAGTACATGTAAAGCCCAGATGACAGTTTAACCAGTTTACCTTACCTCTGTATCCATGAAAAACCAGATCTATATCTTTGCTGCTAGCAGAATATCTGAATAACGTTTCATCCAAAACATGAAGTTTGAGATTTTGTCCTGAACATTACTTGGAAACGCATTCCATGCCTGGGAGGATGTGTGTTCATTTTTTTTGCATAACAGCATGGCTCAGACAGTAGTTCTGGCTGTAACATGAACAATTAGTTAATATTAATGAACTCATTCTAATACATTATTGTTTCTGAAGTAATAGCTCATTCACCTGGACTTGTATGGTGAACACACTACATAATCCAAGACAAATAGTCGAACTGATTTTTTTTTAACAAAGAAAGTTGTATAATAATCGATGGGTTACATTTTTTTAGGAGCGTTTTATGCCTGTTCTGGGAAACTACATAAAGCACTGTGACTGTAATTCTTACAACCGAGACTCCTTCTGTAAATGTTTAGGGCAGAGGAGATTACACTCTGTTTTTTCAGTAAAATTACAAGCTGCACTGATTTAAGCAAGAGACAGAGAGACAGAGAGAAAATGAGATGCTGGTGAGGCTAGCTCTATTAAACACTCTAAAATACTTATATAATACAGAGATGTAATTTGTCTCATATAATGCCATTATGTTTCTTAGGAACATTCTTTACAGTGTTACACATTGAGATAGAAGAAGTCTGCCCTAGTATGTTTTTATATCTACAGGAGTTTCAAAGAGATTGGGATCTGCATTCACTCAAATTACTGTCAAACTGACACAAGAAAACTGAAAGGCCATCTAGGCTCGTGTTAGGCTAATGTATGATCTACCTCTGCTTACTCGTGCAATGGCAAGAAGTTATATTTGGTAAAGAACAAAGCATTTTGGTGTCAAGTAGACAGGCTGGGAGATTTAGTGTTAAATATTGATAGGTTCTCAGATGATGGGGAAATCAGCAACCAAATGGTGAATTTGAAGTACACTTGTACGCTAGTCAGAAAACATACTGGCTAATAAACACCCTGCTTCATAATCACATAAGATAAAATCAGAATCTAACAGAGGCTAGTAATAGATCATTTACAACTTTAACCAGTGCTGTCCTAAATCTTAATTTAGCCATTTTTCTGAAACTTTTTATGCATATAATTACTATGCATGTATAAGCATAGCTTCCAAGCTACTACCTTGTCTTGGCCCTTGAGGGCTTGGTATTGATATTTCACAAACATGTGGTGCCTTTTATGAATCTATATCTAAAAGCACTTTGCATCTTAACACTTTCAAGTGAAAAGTAAACATTGCATTAACATTACTATGTGCCATGTGAAAGATTGTCATAGATATTATAGATTTATTGCTGATGTAAACATAATATAGCAAATGTAAGTGTATTATCAACAGAGGGAATATACAAAAGAATGTCTGCAGTAGTGAGAGGATAAGTAGTATTGATTACACAGAGAATGTGTGTCACAGAATTCCCACAAAAATGTTTACTGCATTTACTGGAAAACCAGAGACAACTGGACAATCCATCAAACATCACAGAAGCACATTTGTCAATGTTAAATCAAGTGTTAACCAGTAAATTTATTCTCGTAGTAAGATCATCAAAAAAATAAGATACACTGCACAGCCATTACTTACTGATATTTACTCACTTCTAATTAAGAAGTTTAAGTATTTAAGGTCACAGGTTTGTTTAATGACAACACGCAAAAGTCTTCTATGCTTATTTGAAACAATCTGTGTCATTCATACATATCATAATTAGCAAATTTCTATTACACTAAAATCAATTCCTGGTATATTATAGGAACACAATGGTGTTCCTATAATATACATCTTCATTGCTTAATGTTTGTGTTAAATCTTTTTTTTCCATAACTCAGTTGTGTTTTCAGAATGAAAAAACTTCTGTAAGATTTGTTCTTCAGCCTAAAAAAGAAATTCATTTTCCATTTTATGACTTGCTGACTCTTATGTGTTTGGATAAGATTACAGCATGGTTCATTCAGCAGAGAAATGTACAAACGGTGATTCAGATCCAGATTCAAACAAACACATTCACTCTTTCTTACAGTTCATGTACTTTTTGCTCATTTATTTTCATGGCTTTCAAATGTACATGCTGTCATGCCACATTCACACTTAAGTGTTTTTGTCAACATCAGTTACTGCAATTTCACTAAGCCTTTCAATCAGCCGAGAAGCAGCTAAGGATCCAAAAAAAGAATCAGACAAAGGTAGTGCTAATTTCATCACCAACATCAAGATTCAAATGCAATTATTGAACTTTGGAGGGAAATATATTTCTAAATATATACACCTGCACCAAGACAAGAAGATCGAGAAGAAGACCATGACACATTCACACATAGGCAGCTATGATAAGAGAATCTAAAATCCTGACAAGTTTAGTCGCACATGTGAGGTAAATATATACTAATCTCGGTCAGTGCTTCAATGGGATAACAACTCTCAAACTCATGCATCCTTCCTTTTAATGATCAGAGGGCCCACATTGTCTCCAGTCTCTTGATTGTGTTTTGCATGAGCACCATCACAGTATGGAAACTGAAAAACAAACAAACAAAAATGTTCAGAGTTAGTTTTTATTTTACCAGATGTTACATATGAGGCTTGGTGAGTGCACATGTAACATGCAGAGAACACTATATACAGAAGAAGAAGAAACTGATAAGGAAATAAACTAACGAAATAAGAAAGGATAAATAATACTGAGGTATGATAAGAAGGTCTTATAATGGGTTTGAGTTATAAAAGGGTATTGAATATGTATCCCTTACATACATATTCAATGCCCTCCAAAAGTATTGGAACGGCAAGCCCAATTCTTTTGTTTTTGCTATACAATGAAGATATTTGGGTTTGACATTAGAAGATGAATAAGATGCTAGATGAATTTCAAGTTTTATTTCCTGATCTACATGTGTTAAATCTTCTTTGTGATGCTTTTCCATACTTATTGCAGCTTCTTTCCGTTTGTTTTGGGGGTTCTCTCCCTTTAGTCTCCTCTAAAGGAGGTGAAATGCATGCTCAAGTGGGTTAAGGTCTGGTGACTGACTTGAACAGTTTAAAACCTAACCATTATGAGTTACATCATCAACAAAGATTAGTGAGCCTGTTTCAGAAGCAACCATGCAAGCCGAAGCAATGACACCAACTTCTCCATGCTTGAAGGATGAGTTTGTATGTTTTGGATCATGAGCGGATCCTTTTTCTCCACAATTTGGCCTTTCCATCATTTCGGTAAAGGTTAATCTTGCTTCCAAAACGTATTGTGGTATAACTTCTATATTTTTGCTCTCGAAGTCTTCTTCAAACAGTAGATTGTGATACCTTCACCCCTGCCCTGTGGAGGTTGTTGGTGAGGTCACTGACAGTTGTTTTGGGGGGTTTTCACAGCTCTTACTTCCTTGGCCAAACTGGTACTTAGTACACCAGTGGTTTCTTACTTTTTCGAGATAATTCAGAATGGCTTTTTCTCCCATAGTTAGCTCTGTGGTCTTCATGTTGGTTTATAATTTTTAACAGCAAATGCAGTATTCACAGATGAATCACAGGGCTCAAACCAAAAGCAGACGTTCAGAGATTAACTGTTTAAACAAATCTACAGTGCACACCTGGGCAACAGGAAATTCCTGTCAGTCATATGGTCTAATACTTTTGATCACTTGAAAAATGGGTGGGTTAAAAAAAAAAAGGTGCCATGTTTGAAGTTGTTTAAGGAGGTCAAGTTGCACTGTATGTACATACTGTATGTATGCATGCAAACAGGCATTATCCTGACATAACAGTAAAATAAGATGCATTCTTTCCATAATATGCATGGATTCAACTGCTTCAAACACTTTCTAAAACTATCTGTTTAGCCCTATTGACAGTGAAGGTGGTGTCTGTAATAAAACATTTCCCGTATGATAAAACTCTTGTATCTGGAAGGCCACTACTTATGAAGAAGCATATATTTGTCACATATACATTACAGCAAAATTCTTTTCTTTGCATATCCCAGTTTGCTAGGAAGCTGTGGTCAGAGCTCAGGTTCTACCATGATACAGCACCCCTGGAGCAGACATGGTTAAGGCCTTGCACAAAGGCCAAACAGTAGCAGCCTGGCGGTGATGGGGCATGAACTCACGAGATTCTGATCAGTAACCCAGAGGCTTAACTGTTGAACCACCACTGACCAAAGCATGTTCGAGTTATTTTCCTCTTATTCAGTTTACATTAAATTTAATCTACAATAACTATATTGTGGCACGTGTGAATATACAAAGTACAAATTGTTATACTGGCTGTAATAGCCAGTATTCAATTTAATTAACCTGTGCCCGAGCCCTTGTGATTTCTTTCTTTTTTTTCATGTAGGATGGTGTAGATGATGTAAATCATCCAATTATTTGTGTACTTTTAAAAGCTGCTGGTTTAAACTGAAGTGTTATCTTTTCAGTGGAAGGTGGAGTCACACATGATTATATGGAGATTTCAGTGATCCTGACCCTTTCTGCTCTCTAGACCTGCCTGATACATCCTGATGCCCTACCTCTGGATGAAACTCTCATCAACTGGAGGCTACAGCCTGGAGATTGCTTAGTATGGTTCTGCTTGGACTACAATTACCACATGCAGTTTTGCACTCAGGTCTCCTTTAGTGAACAGTGGACCAGTTCAACAAACAGACTTCATGTTAAAACCATAATGAGCTTTCTTTTACTTTCACACTATACATTGTTAAGAAGATGACGATGGGTTCTCGTCTGAGTCTGGTTCCTCTCAAGCTTTCTTCCTCATTTCATCTTAGGGAGTTTTTCCTTACCACTGGCTTGCTCAATAGCGATAAATTCACACAATTAAAATCTGTATCCTATGTTATATGTTTCTGTAAAGCTGCTTTGAGACAATGTCCATTGTTAAAAGTGCTATTCAAATAAAATTTAATTGAACTGAATTGAAAACAGGCTTTCATTTAATGCATCATGCAGGCCAGGCCTTGCCGGAAAACAACAACAGAAACCGTCACAGAAATTCTAATGGTTTCCACTGTAGATACCATTACAAACATTCAACTAACCGTTAAAACCATTACTAGTCCTTAATGGTATCCACTAGACATAACATGCCACCTATAGAAGGCAATAAATCACCAGTAGAGAGCCATAACAGTTTCCATTAAAACTAATACAATTCCTATTATAACTATTAAAACCATTACAAAATTCTATGAGAGTTCATATTTGGTTGTTTTTTCAGTTAGTTTGTTGGTTTGTTCATTTCTGTCCCCAGAACTTCTGAAAACCCCCATGACTTTATAAGGCAGGTGTTGAAAACTGAGTGGACAGTATTAAGCCATCTGAGCACAACTCAGAGTCAGCTTTGTGCCCGATTTCCTGTGTACAGCATTACCTTCTTAGATCTCCAACATCTGCAGTAGACAGCCTTCTCACCCAGGTCCTCAATATCGAAAGCATGCACCACTTTGGGGTTGTCTTTCTGAAGGTCCAGGTTTACTTTTGGTTTCACGCATGTGCCTTTGGAAAATATTTTTTTGTGGATGAGGAAACCGATGGCCATGGCTCCAGCAGTGACGGCCAGAGCCGTCATGACTTCACCTGTAAGACAACAACAACAACAGCGCTGTTACTGGTTTCTCAGGTCTCTGTTATGTAAACACTAATATGCAGCTTTCCTCTTTAACCTCGCGTCCTTGACACTGTCTTGTCCTTCACTGCTCAGATAAACGAAGCGCACACTGCTTTCATTTAGCGAAACTGAAACCAGGTGTTATACCTGGTCACCAAACCTGCTGAGGTCAGTGAACCCAGGCTTACTCGAAATGGCATTTTCTTTAGTAATATCCCCGATTGCAGCAGTTATTTTTGATTAAAAAAACAAAACAAAAACCAAGATGTCCACACACGCACACACACACACACACACACACACGCACACAGTGTACATGAGACAGACACGAGCAGCGATCTTCACCATAACAGGTTCAGCTAGTTATCCAAATACTTATAGGTCATTAACAAGATACCTGTACAGCTACATATATTTCATATTATATAAAGATATACCGCTACATATTATGCAAACATTACCTTTAGACAAAGTTGGTGAGCTAGACATGACAATGTCGAGGAATCAAGCAGCCCAGGAGACTAACAAATGTCCTTTTTGAAAGACTTCTGACCCATATTTTAAAGCTCCTCCAAGAGGTGGGTGGATCGTTCAAGCGAATCAATTCTGCACCCAAATGCGCATACGGCACCAGATTAACTGAAGTCCCCCTGCCCACTTTCTCAACAATCTTCACCAGCAAGCGAGCCAGAGTGTAGCCTGTCTCTAGAGTAAATGCATTATACGCAACTATCTGAAGTGGTATAAAGTGTATGTCAAATACTTTCCACACAGTTGAGTGTCGTGCTTTTAGAAAAGACTTTGAAGCGGGGGTGGATTTTATTTTGTCAGATCTTACAGTGTCAGGATAGTTAGAATGATTTAAATAAATAAATCCTCTGACTGAAACGTGTATTTTAAAATTATTAAATTAATTATAAAAAATATTATTATAAATTAATAATAATAATAATAATAATAATAATAATAATAATAATTGAGCAACAACCCATTACATAAGGGATGAAAAGCTCTTATTTTGAATTTCGGGTTTGCTTGTGTGAACCGGAAGCAATATCAATGCCGGTGCCGAAACGTGTATTTCACTCATTGCAATCGCTGATCTGTTTATTGCTCGATATGATTTGTAAGTATCTATTCATATTTTCTTGTGGTATTTTATAAATAGTTGATGTTACCAAAATCTCGATCTAGGAAAAAAGAATCTCAGTATTGATTAGTAGTTGATAACTGTTTTGTCGGTGATCTCTGTAAAATGCGTTTTTGTGGTCATGCCAGTGAGATGTTTTATTATGGCTGTGTAAGGTGATTACAGGACCTTAGTGTTCTGGTAGGAGAGTAAAAGGTGAAGAAGGTCAGTAATGTACAGTGAAGCAAGACCAGAAAGAGCTTTGTATACATACATAATAAGTTTAAAAACATTTCTAAGCTTGACAGGAAGCCAATGAAGAGATGGCAAAACAGGGGATGTATGATCCCTCTCTTCAGACCATGGTAAATTCTAGTTGCTGCATTTGAGATAAAGCAGATTGAGGAAGGCCAACATACAGAGAATTACAATCGTCCAACCATGACTTAATAAGAGCATGAATCACGGTTTCCAGGTCTTTTGTAGAGAGAAAATGTTTTTAACTTTGTAATAGACCTTAAACAAAAGAAGCTTCCCTTAACAACAGCAATAATTTGTCTATCAAACTGTAAGTTTGAGTCAAAAATAACTCCAATATTTTTGACATAATGATGTGTATTGAGGGAAAGTGGAACTAACTAGGCCTAAAAAATTGACTTTGTTAGCTATAATGATATTATATTTCCGATATATAGAACCCAGGGTAAGCATATAAAGGGAAAAAAACAAAGGACCCAAGATGGAACCCTGAGGAATATCACGTGATAAGGGGGCAGATGAAGGAGAGCGATTCCCTATTGTCATGGATATTGTCTGAGACTAAAACTCCCTTTTTCTGGGAAAGCACATTCTTTAATATTGGTTCAAACATCCTTATTGGTTATTGGTTCATATTGGTTCAAACATCCTTCCCCATAATTCACTCACATAAATGTGATATTAGGATCAACATATGAGCACCCTGTACATACCATAGCCTGTGTCTCAGGATGTGCTTTGGTACATGTTTTCCCCATATTTTATTTTTACAGCTTCAATAACTTTCAAAGTTTTAATCAATTTAACCTACTATGAAAATCAAGTGAATATGCATCCTTGTGCACAGACAGAAAAGGTTCAAATGTGTGCCAAATTTCTAGACATTCAATTAATCGTATAACCTATATGTTCAATAAAACAAACCTTAAGAATGCAAAAAATTTTACCTGAAGGCGAGTTCACATACAGAAATTTGGTAGGACTTACAGTTTTCCCTTCCCTTCTTTTTCTTTTTATTTTTTATAATAATTTAATTTTTTTAATCTCAGTAAAATTTACTTGTGCGTTAAATTTGCCAGATGTATCATGTACCACTATGATGGAATGAGACAATGGGGCATGCCACTTGATGATAACCCACCAGAAAATATACTGCGCCTTTTGCGCTTCTTAATAAGTACTCTCTTTACTTATTTGTTGCTCGAAATGGACTCTTTCCGTTAGCAAATTTTTTTGCCGTTATTAACTCTCTCTCTCTCTCTCTCTCTCTCTCTCTCTCTCTCTCTCTCTCTGTGTGTGTGTGTATGTATGTGTGTATATATATATATATATATCCGTCAGTAAATATCTTAGTTTTGAAGCTGCAATCAAAGAAACACTGATATCTCTGCCGTCGCAGAGGCGAAGTTTCTGAAACTTCTTATAAGAAATCACTCCATGTAATACTTCTATCAATGTAATACATGCATTTCTTATATCACTGACTCCCTTCCACAGAGACAGCAATACACACTGACTTCTTAAAATTCTAATTAAAATTCTTGATGATTCCTACCAGTCAGTGGTAAGGCTGCATCAGTATTTCACTCTGCCCAACAAAGGGCAAACCGGCTGCATGTCAGCACGGATTTCAGGATGAAACTTTTCCACAAGCATCCTCCGGTTTGCTTGTTTTGTCCAGAAAAGCTGAAACGACTCGCACACTAATTGTCATGGAAATTACTCGCAGATTCGTCCTCTGAAGGTAAAAAGGTTTATTACAGAAAGATAGTTAATACAGGGTAGAAGACAGCAGGGTAGAATAATGAGAGCACTCTAAAGCGCTTGTGCCGAACCACTACTATATATATATATATGAAACGCAGAGCATGACGTGTACCGATAAGAAGCGATTTGAGGCAGTTCAAACAGGCTTTATTTTGGGTCTTAGAAGATGTGCAGACGAACCTTGAACAGAAGAACATGCTTGTGTCTCTGTAAGCAGATAAACATTCTGTACTCATCTCGGTGACAGCACATGGCCTTCTTAGGCGTTATCCTCTGATGAACATGAAAAGAACAAAACTATGAATAAGTAAAAATGAATAATTTCCCTTACACTATATTTACTGAAAAAGTCCTGTCTTTCAAGTACTCTGTCTCTCTGTCTTACTTTCTGAAAGGAGATGAGTGGGAGAAGGAGAGCAAAACCTAACCGGGGTGGAGGACGTTTTAATAAGAGTGGTGGAGGTAGAGGAGGAGGAGGAGGAGGAGGAAGGAAAGCATTCAGTGGCTTGGATGACGATGATGATTTTAACCTGGATCTTGGACCAGGTCGCTCCATCAAACCTCCTCCTAAAGGCAGAGGACGAGGGGCTTTTACAGTTAGAGGGCATGGGGACAGTAGAGGAAGGGGAAGAGGCAGCTCCAGAGAAGGCTCCAGGCAGAGCGAGGAAAGGCGGGATCAGGGTAGATCTGACCAGTTCAAGCTGCCCCTACAGAAGATACATATGACATCAGAAAATCGGCTACAAGTAAAGGAATTACTGAAAGAACTTCAGAGTCAGGAGTATACTACTGCAAACAGGTTAGTGGCTGTATGGACATGTATCTGTCAACTGTTAATAGCTAATTTAATGGTCATAATTTTCATGTCCCTTGTTTGAATTCACATTGCACAGACGTTCATTGATGTTGTTTTATTTGTTTTTTTTACTCAGTGGCTCAGACTATGAGGGAGAGGAAGAGGAGGAGGAGTATGATGAGCTGGACCATCGTGAGGAAGGTCAGTTCTGGATCACTCAGGATGATGATGTCACGTGCACAGAAGAATGTGTCTATGAAGAAGACAATGAGGAAGAAACATCAGCCAAACCAGAACCTGTTATTTCCCTGTTTGCCTTAGGCACACTCTGCAGGTACTGATTGCCACTGTGCTTTTCTTTGTAAAGAGTTCATCTGTGTATTTTAACATTTTAAGATACTGCATTAGCCATAATCAGTATATTAACCATTAACCAATATCTGTAATTTAATGAGAACTGAATTAAAAAAAAATCTTTATTTAATCTATTTTATTGTGATAAGGACTTTCTCATTGTTGGTTTAAGATGCTGGACAGACTAATACTGTAATAGATTTACAATAATTACACAACTGTGACATGTAAAAAGTATTCGCATGTTTGTTAAACTTATAGTTCCCGGAACTCAAAATTTTCTGAAACAAAATAAACAAACTCAGGTAACAGCAGCAGCTTCAAAAGTTAAAGTACTTAGTATAATGTCGGGTTTTAATTCCTATCGTGTTCTTATTAAACATTCCGCATCATTTTCCAGGACGAACCACAACAAATAATTATCATAGCTGAGTTTTATATCTGAAAGACGTCCAAATGCGAGCAGATGAACAGCTCTATGTAGAACAGTCCCTCCAAGATTTTGCGGTTGAAGAACAAACTCCACAATATTCAGAGCAGTTTGCAATTTTTCAAGATTACTGCAGATTTTCCACAGATTTGGGCCAAGATGCATCATGTGACATCATCACAACATGCATTGAGTGAAGGCCTTGTTTGGTTCACATGTGTTGAACATGAGTACAGCTAAAAGGTCTCGTTTACCAACAAACATCACTGTGAAAGACCGCGCAAAACAATTTCATGCAACTGCAATTTCACAAATTGTCCGCAAAAAAAGCACAAAAATTTCTGCAAGTCACACAGCAAATTTTGAAAAAAAGCCACAGCAAAATCAAGCATTTGTATGGACTGGTAGAATTTCTGAGCAGCCATCTCTTTTTGGGTTTTTTTTCACTCTGTTGTGTTATGTTATAGTAAGTTAATATGGTTGATCTGAGTTATGTAGAAGCAATGGAAACTGAATCTTGTACAATACAAGTGTTTAACTTTGTCTGATGAATTCATTTCTAGGGTGTTAAACAATGTTTTTATGCTTGCTTGTGTTAGGTATGGCTTTGACCGTGAGCGTAGCAGGCGAGCGCTGGAAGCAGCAGAGAGCAGAGGGCAAGGAGAAGTCGGAGCAACACTGGAGCTCCTTCTCTCTCAGCTGTTCACTGAAAGTTTTGGCTCGACTGCTCTTGACCTTCAGGTACCTGACCCTCCATCATATGAAGAATGCATGGCCCTGCGCCAGGAGGAGGCTATTGCTTTAACCGCCATTTATGGAGAGCGCTTCTGCGAGAGAATCAGTGGCCGCGTCTGGACCATCCATCTGGATCTGCTGTGGAGGACTGAGCGCCGTAGCCTCACCTCAGAGTTGACTAAGGAAGGACAGGTGAAAGGGTCTTCATCCACTCAGGTGTGTAAATTCTACTTAAAGGGATCAGGATGTAAATTTGGGAAGCACTGTCATTTCAAACACCAAAAACCAACTGAGTCGAATCATCACAGAGACCCATGTGGGCCTAGCCAGCCTGGTTTTAGCAGTACTGATTGCCCTGTTTACCAGCTGGAGGTCCGCTTTCCTCTGGGAAACTGCTACCCCTTTCAGCCACCATTAGCTGCCTTCAGTACCACAGATGAGGCAATCTCTGGAGCAGGACGCCTTAATGTGACAGAATATCTCTTTGGCCAATCACTTTCAGCGGCACAAGAGGGTGAGCCTGTGGTCTACACCCTCATCTCCTGTCTTGAGGAAGATGGACCAATCGGAGAGCTCCTTTCAGCTTCACATCACAAATATAGTGCTCCACCCCCTGTGTTGGCCCCACCTACTATTCCTGCAACAAGAATCCGTAGCACTAAGTGCACCTCAGCTGACAGTACACCAAGCAGTGCAACAGTTTCTTCGCAAATCACTAACCCAGCACGGAACACAGACCTCTCAGTCATGTATACAGAAGGTAAGGTATCTGCTGTTTAAGATGATCATATTCAGTGTGTCTGAAAGAAAATGAAATTATGAAATATTACCTGAGAATTCTCCTGTGTGTAATTGCAATTACCATTTGAATTGTCTTTCTGTTGACTTAATGCCACATTCATAAAATACATATAATAATATAATTCACATAAAAGGACATTAAACAGTGATATTAATTTCTGTTAGCCTTTTAAGAGAAAGGGAAACTGTAGCACAAAAGAGCTAGACCATTATAAAACTTATTAGTGAAATTCACAAATAGGTTACTGAATAATACTAATGAAAAATGTACTATAGAAAAACTATGAATAAATAATGTACTAGTCTATAATAATGTGCTATGTGTTTGTGAGAGTGGACCATTTGCAACTCCATGAAATATTATTCTGTTCCGTGACTAAATATGGCTAATCATAGTTCATAGCATAAACTGTGTGACTGAGAATAAGCATTAAAATGTGATTTTGCAGAAATGTGATTATATCAAGAAAGTAATTGAGATTAAACGGTGTATTTATATACAAAAAAAATAACTTTGAATGTGGACGTGATAATTAACTGCAATCCCCTAAAATTATCATAAACTTTTGTGAATAATTACCTTTACACTAGTATGTAAAAGTAATAATAATAATAATAATAATAATAATAATAATGGCAAGCATAAGGCTGATGATTGAAGAAGTCATGCATATTAAGAAGTTTGCATATAATTCTGACTGCTCAGATCTCTCCGTCTGGACGATTTTTGAAAGCAGCGTACATTTATCCATTATAATACATACACTATATGACCTGAAGTTTGGGAATGCCTGGGGATGCATTCAAGTTCATCCCAAAACTGTTCAGATGGGCTGAGATCAGTTTTTGAAAATTGGATTTATTTTTTTACTTAAGATTGAATTTTTGATGATCGGTAGCTGATGCAATCATAGAATAATGCTCTGAAATTACAGGACGTCCGAAAAGACTCCGGATAATGAACACTTTTTATATACAAAAAAAACTGCAATTTCTTTGTAAACACACGGAGTCGTCTCTCCCAACTTTATCTCCCAGTTTGGCATCAGTATCGTGTGTGTGATGTGCGTGCCATGTTTCCTGTCACAACCTTCCCAGATTCTTAAAGGCTATCTGAAAAAAATATCAATATAAACTAAGTATGAGAGATTGGAAGATTTTTTGCTGAAAAGTGTTCATTTCCTCTATGTATGGAGACTTTTGGGAGACCCTGTAGTTATTCCATTTGGCCTAACTAAGCTTTTGTGGGTAGTAGACATGAGCATGTACGTGTATCTTAGCGACATGATGTATTACTGAAGCACATCCCAATGCGTTTACAGGGACCTGTATAGCTATTAAAATGGTGCCTTCTAAGACACTGACTCATGAAGCAGCAGTTTATCAAAACAGTTGCCTTCTGCATAACTATATGTATATGGTATCTGTCGTGTGTATTGCTATAGGAGACAAACACAACACAGAAGATTTTGAAGATGAGCAAGATTATGATGATGTTGAAGAAAGTGTTCCCATAGAGAATGAGAGCTATGTGAACTTTAGAAAGAGGATGGAGAAAAAAAGTGAGACAAGAGCTGAAGAGGTGCTGCAAGAGAACAGGAAGCTTTGTAGAGAATTCAGGAGAAAACCGGTAACAGCTTTTACTAGCAATCAGTCATTTTAACTTTGATAGCTACAGAGAGTTTGTATCTGTATGCCTGGAACCAGGAAAATACATCTTGTATATTGTGTCTCTGCTAGTCTTCCAGGCGCTATGTGTCAATGCAGGAACAGAGGGTCAAACTGCCTGTGTGGGAGAAGAGAAGGAACATTCTAGATGCTCTGGAGAAGAATCAGGTTCTGGTGATCAGTGGAATGACTGGGTATGTTGGAAAATATATAATTTTTTGTTATTGGTTGTGTCAGTGTGGTAGAAAGGCCTTCAGTGAGGTGTGTGCTTAATCTCAGGTGTGGTAAGACCACTCAGATTCCTCAGTTTATCCTGGATGACTCTCTGAGTGGACGAGGGGAGAGCGTAGCCAACATCGTATGCACTCAGCCACGCCGTATCTCGGCAATCGCCGTGGCAACCAGGGTTGCTCAGGAACGGGCCGAGACTCTGGGCCACTCCACTGGATACCAGATCCGTTTGGAGACTGTCCGAGTAAATATCTCTCTCTCTCACGCGCACACACACACACACACACACACACATACGAAAGTACATAACCTGTATCACTGGCATATATTTAAACTATCATATCTATGTGGTATTAAACAAGAGCTATACAAACTGTGTATGCAGTCTTGCCAGGGTCACGTATTTTACACGATTAGGCTATTTTAGAATTGTCTGCACCTGCAAACCAAATAATGAGAATTACAGTATATTATCAGTTTATACAAACATAGGTTGTGGCGAACAACAGGATAGTGATCATGCTGTCAGTGTATCTACTATGTACAGTACTATTTCAGTTATAAAATATATTACAAAGATTGTTTCCCAAGCAAAGACTGAGAAAATGAAGAAAACTGTGTCTCCCTTTCCCAATACCCAAAAATTTTAGCCTAGTATTGTGTAGTTTTGTGCAGTTTTGGGGATAGAAATTTTGCTGAAACTGGCAACCCTCTGTATATGCATTTGTGTCCAGTCCTCCTGCACTAGGCTGCTGTTCTGCACCACTGGAGTCTTGTTGCGCAGGCTAGAAGGAGACGCTCTGCTCAGTGGAGTCACACATGTCATAGTAGATGAGGTTCATGAACGCACAGAGGAGAGGTGAGCGAAACTGTGCGCATAATTGCACACGTACACATAAACACTCCAACATAATGAGCACTTTGTGACATCTGCATCACTTCCTGCCTCCCAGTGACTTTCTGTTGCTGATTCTGAAGGATCTGATGTTGCAAAGGTCTGACCTGAAGATCATCCTGATGAGTGCTACTCTCAACGCTGATCTCTTCTCCCAGTATTTCCACAAGTGCCCCTCCATCCACATACCAGGCAAGAACTCCTTTATGTACATCCATGTACTGATTTTAGGTGTACAGTTCAGAAATTAATTTCACTCATACTAATGACATTTCACTATTCACCTTCAGGACGTACTTTCCCAGTGGAACAATTTTTCCTTGAAGACGCAATTGCGATGACCAGGTAAATAAAAGCAAATACATTTTTACCGCTGTTGAACCTTTCATACAACTTTATATACAGTAGTTTGCATAGGACGAAGACAAACAACACATTTGAATAAAACAGTTATCATCTCAAAAGTTACCTAAAGTAAAACAAATAAAAATTTTAAAGCAATTCATATAAACATCATAATGGTACACTGTTTAAAAAAAAAAAAAAAAAACTGGACTTCAAATTTCAAGGCAACTCACTACACAGCTTTTTTGGAGTTTACTCAACTTCACTTAACTCAATTTTTAACTCAAAAAAGCTGTGCAGCAAGTTGCCATGAAATTTTGTTAACTTTTTTTTCCAGTGTATAATTATGAGATTAGGCATAAACACTGTTTAAATACTGGAAATGAAGTTGAAACATATTGTATATAAAATCCAAACAGTATGCTCTGTGTTTTCTGTTTACTGATAAAGGGAGTTCCATAACGTTTAGGTTTATTTATATGCAAGCCAGTGAATAGTCACATATTCAGATGTTGGATCATAATTGTCTACTAAACAGTTAATTAAATTAAACTGAAAGCCAATGAGCTGGATTTTCAAACATTTAACACGTACTACTGATATGTGTGTGACAGGTATGTTATAGAGGATCGCAGCCCATACCGGCGTTCGGCAAAGCAGAATGGCCCGCCCAATCAAAGGGCTGGGAAAGCACAGTCTTCTGTGATGAACATGGAGGATGATGATGATGATGATGGCTGGTCATTTAGATCCTTTATAAAGAAAGATGCAGTCAAAGAATCCATCCCTGACCAGCAACTCAGTGTGCAGGACCTCACACTCCGATATCCAAGTAAGCAGATGTACAAGTGCATGTTTCAACATTTCTGTTTCACTTTGAAGTAGAGACCCCAGACAGTAGCTGAATATTTCACTCATGTTGTAGTGATGTGGTATAGGTCATTTATCTAGAACAATAACATTTATTTATATACAAAAACCAAATATCTTCTTCTAGTTGACTCTATATGAGTTTGAACTGTATCTGCATCTTGACTCATAAGCTTGCTCAAAGCCTGTGGTGAAAACCCTGGCTGCGATGGACCTGGATAAAATCAACATGGATCTTGTGGAGAGTCTCCTAGAGTGGATTGTAAATAGAGACCACAGTTACCCTCCAGGTAATCATTTCATCTATTGTAGTGGATATAAGAAATGCCAGGATCTGACACATTGATAGGGTGGAAAATGTTTTGGAGGCAGATGGCATGAACTGTTTTCATTCTTCAGACTTTTTCTTCTGTGTTTGTGTAGGTGCTGTTCTGGTCTTCTTGCCTGGATTAGCTGAAATAAAGCAGTTATATGAACAGCTACAAGCCAATAGGATGTTTAACAACAGAAGAACTAAGAAGTATATATACATACAGACATAACTGTAACAATTAATTAAGCATTCTGTGATAAGATGTCTGAAAAATTTTGTGTAATGTTTATAGGTGTGTGGTGTACCCACTTCACTCCTCTCTGTCCAATGAGGAGCAGCAGGCAGTGTTTACACGGCCACCAGAGGGTGTGACCAAAATCATCATCTCTACCAACATTGCAGAGACGTCAGTAACCATTGATGATGTAGTCTATGTCATTGACTCCGGCAGTATGAAAGAGAAAAGGTTGGAAATGCTACAGTACATGGCCCTCCAGGACTGTAGTTGAGCACCCTTGTGCAAGACAATTCATGAGTTGTATGTACTGTAAGCATAAACTGTTATTTAAATGGTCCGTGTATGTTCAGGTACGATGCCAGTCGCAGTATGGAGAGTTTGGAGGATGTCTGGGTCTCTCGTGCTAACGCTTTGCAGAGGAGAGGCAGAGCCGGCCGTGTGGCCTCTGGAGTCTGCTTCCATCTGTTCACCAGCCATCGCTTCACTCACCACCTGAGCCAACAGCAGCTGCCTGAAATCCAGAGAGTGCCACTGGAGCAGCTCTGTCTCAGGTATTTGGGCGGTTCAAGTTTCACAGAATCTCCTGTGAGTTTTCAGCAGTGTTCCACTAGTCTTCTTAACCCATATACCAACCAACACAAAATATTGAAATTGAAGGTGAATGGCATACAGTGCATCCAGAAAGTATTCACAGCCTTCACTTTTCCCACATTTTATGTTACAGCCTTATTCCAAAATTGACTAAATTCATTATTTTCCTCAAAATTCTACAAGCAATACCCCATAATGACAACATGAAAGTTTGTTTGAAATCTTTGCAAATTTATTAAAAATAAAAAACAAAAGATAAAAAAACACATTTACATCTGTATTCACAGCCTTTGCTCAATACTTTGTTGAAGCAACTTTGGCACCAATTACAGCCTCGTCTTTTTGAGAATGATACTTCAAGTTTGGCACTTGTCCTGTAGCCCCTCCTTTGTTATTTTGGCTGTGTGCTTAGGGTCGTTGTCCTGTTGGAAGATGAATCTTCGCCCCAGTCTGCGGTCCAGAGCACTCTGGAGCAGGTTTTCATCAAGGATGTCTCTGTACATTGCTGCATTCATCTTTTCCTTGATCCTAACTAGTCTCCCAGTTCCTGCCACTGAAAAACATCCCCACAGCATGATGCATCCACCACCATGCTTCACTGTAGGAATGGTATTGGCAAAGTGATGAGTGGTGCCTGGTTTCCTTCAGACATGACACTTGCCATTCAGGCCTAAGAGTTCAAGCTTTGTTCAATCTTTGGTCTGAGAGTCCTTCAGGTGCCTTTTGGCAAACTCCAGGCGGGCGGTCATGTGACTTTTACTGAGGAGTGGCTTCCATCTGGCCACTCAACCATTCAGGCCTGTATGATGGAGTTCTACAGAGATGGTTGCTCTTCTGGAAGGTTCTACTCTATCCACAGAGACACACTGGAGCTCTGTCAGAGTGACCATCGGGTTTTTGGTCACCTACATGACTAAGGCCCTTCTCCCCCGATCGCTCAGTTTGGCTGGGCAGCCAGCTCTAGGAAGAGTCCTGCCGGTTCCAGGCTTCTTCAATTTAGGGATGATGGAGACCATTGTGCTTATTGGGATCTTCAATGCTGCAGAAATGTTCTTGCACCCTTCCCCAGATCTGTGCATCAATACAATCAACCAAATCATGCCCAATCATGCCCAATATAGAATTTACCACAGGTGGACTCCAATCGAGTTTTAGAAACATCTCAAGGATGATCAGTTGAAACAGGATGCACCTGAGATCAATTTTGAGTGTGTGTTTTTTTTTTTTTTTTTTTTTTTTTTATTAATTTATTTAAAAAATTTTTATGTTGTATATTATGGGGTATTGTTTGTAGAATTTTGAGGAAAATAATACATTTAATCCATTTTGGAATAAGGACAAAAAGACATAAGGCATAAGACAATAAAAAGGCATAAGACAAAAATGTAGCTTGTCATGTTACCAAGAAACCAGCTGACTGTTCTTACAGAACTGCTTTACCTCTGAATTTTAGAACACCCTGACACTGGAGACTCCTTCCATAACTGTGCTTAAATAATCTCCTCACAGATACTTTACCATGTCAACTTTACCTGATGGCAGCTTCTGCAAAGCTGAGTAGAAAGAATGAGTAAAATCATTGTAAATCTGAACAACCTTTTAGCACCAAAAGTCTATACAAGTCACTTTGTATACCACACTGCAATATTTATTACCATTAAATAAATTATCATTCAATTTTGATTTTGGGTTGCAGTCTGTGTGGGATTTTGCATGTTTTCTCTAGTTCATGGTGGGTTTCCACCAGGTTCTCTTGTTTCCTCCCACTTACCCAAAACATGCCAGTAGGTGGATGAGCTACGCTGATTTGCTGGTTTTATGGGCTGTTTGAAATTCAGATCAGCAGATTCAGAAATTCTCAACACACAACAGTCTCTAGAATTTACACAGAATGGTGTGAAAAACAAAAAAATATCCCATGAGCGGAGGGTCTGCAGGTTGAAACACCTTGTTGATGAGAGAGATCAAAGGAGAATGAGCAGACTGGTCTGAGCTGACAGGAAGTCTATAGTAACTCAATCACTCTTTACAACTGTGGTGCGCAGAAAAGCGTCTCAGCATTCACAAAACATTAAACTTTGAGGTGGTTGGGCTACAACAGCAGAAGACAACATCAGGTTCCACTCTTGTCAGCCAAGAACAGGAATTTGAGTTGATAATGGGCACCAACTCACCAAAACTGGACAGTTAAAGTCTGGAAAAAGACCAGGTCCATCTGGTACCCACAAACATGCCAAGGTTAAAGTCACAGATATCACACTTTTACCCCATTCTGATGTTGGATGTTAACATTAACCGAAGCTCTTGACCTGTATCTGCATGATTTTATGTATTGTGCTGCTGCCAAGTGATTGGCTGATTGGATAACTGCATAAATGAGTAGGTGTACAGGTGTTCCTTTTAAAGTGGATGAGTGTATATTGAATGAGTGTATAGCAGTTACTGAAGATAAGTGAATAAATGTATGTGTGTGTGTGTGTGTGTGTGTATATATATATATATATACACACACACACACACACACACACATATACACACACACACACACACAAACAAACAAACAAGTACATAGTCCCTGTTCTCTTCTGTTTTAGGATTAAAGTGCTGGAGGTGTTCTCCAAGTCTCCCCTGCACTCTGTGTTTTCTCGGCTTATAGAACCTCCAGCACAAGGCAGTCTGGATGCAGCTAAGCAGAGACTCTGTGCTCTTGGTGCACTTACTGAAGCTGAGTGTCTCACTCCTCTTGGTTGGCATCTCGCTTGCCTTCCCGTGGATGTGCGCATTGGAAAGTTGATGCTGCTGGGTGCCATCTTCCGCTGCCTGGACCCAGCCCTCACCATCGCTGCTAGCCTGGCCTTTAAGAGCCCATTTGTAAGTGAATATTAGCTTGTGTTCTGACTTCAGTTCTGCAGTCCCCCTCTTTCATCATCATTCTACTGTATCTCTTTCTCAGGTCTCTCCATGGGATAAAAGAGAGGAGGCTAATGAAAGGAAACTCAGTTTTTCCCTTGCCAACAGTGACCATCTTGCTGTGCTACAGGCATATAAGGTTGTTGTGATTCGTGCAAAAAGGAATCACCAAAAAAAAATATTTTATATAATATTTATTATATTATAAATAATTCAGCAAATTTTGATGGCTTAATATCTGTTGCACCTGAAATGTATGTAACGTTGTTTGTGTGTGTGTGATAGGGTTGGTGTACTGCAGCACAGAATGGTTCACAGGCAGGTTATCGGTACTGCAGAGAGAACTTCCTGTCTATCCGGGGACTACAGGCAAGTATAGCCACCAGCTGGCTAATTCATTTAAAGTTTCTTTTTTTAGCAGAATTACTCTCGAAATGAAGGATATTTACATATGTATTTGACTTACAGGAAATAGCTTGTCTGAAGAGGCAGTTTGCAGAGCTCCTCTCTGATATTGGCTTTGTAAAGGATGGACTGAAGGTCAGAAACATAGAGAGGATGAGCTCTAAAGGAACAGATGGTGTGCTGGAGGCTACAGGCTATGAGGTAATACTTTGTGCATGCTTATTAAGATATGTCTGTTTTGAAAGGAAGAACGGGCCGTTGGTGCATGGGATATAAAATGCTGTATAAATGTTAGAATGATGCTGAATTTGGCCACTACTGTCACAAAGCCAAGCTAATAAACATACTTTTGCTGTGTGTCTGTCTCTCTAAAAGGCAAATCTGAACTCTGATAACACAAAACTGATGTCGGCCATGTTGTGTGCAGCCCTGTACCCCAATGTTGTCCAGGTTAGTGTCCTTAACACTTTTTTCCCCAAGTGATCAGCATTATGCTTTGTGCATTTTCCTGTGAAATGTGCTTGTGTGTCCGGTAGGTACGAGCTCCACAGGGAAAGTATAAGCTGACAAGTAAAGGGACTGTGAAGATGCAGCCTAAAGCTGAGGAACTCCGCTTCCTCACTAAAAACGATGGAGCAGTTCACATCCATCCTTCGTCCGTCAACTTTATGGTAACATGCCACTCTTCCAGATGATTTCAAATATGTTAAGCAGACTGGCTTCATTTGCTGTTTTTCTTCTGTACAGGTGCGTCATTATGACAGTCCATACCTGGTTTATCATGAGAAAGTGAAGACCAGCCGTGTGTTTATCCGAGATTGCAGTATGGTATGTGTGTATCCAATGGTGCTATTCGGTGGGGGGCAGGTCAATGTGGACCTACAACGTGGCGAGTTCATCATCTCTCTGGACGATGGCTGGATTCGATTCACTGCCGCCTCACATGAAGTAAGAGAGCTAGCTCATTCTCGGAGTTAGTGGCTGTGTGTGTGATGCATTCGCTTCAGATGTAGACACAATATAAAGAAAAAATAGTACTGATCATTGAGATTCAGTGTTTGGGGTTTTTTTTTTTGTCCATATAGGTTGCTGAGCTGGTGAAGGAGCTGCGTTGGGAGCTCGACCAGCTCCTGGAGGAAAAAATCAAGAACCCCAGCATGGACTTGATCACCTGCCCACGAGGCTCCCGCATCATACACACCATAGTATCTCTTATCTCAACCCAGTAACACACATGATCGTACACATATTTCTCACATCTGTATCACATGCAAAGTAATTAAGCATCATATTCACCAAGTATGCCTTTTGTATCACATAGCATAATTTTTTTTTATTGTATTTTTTTTTATAGTTAACTGTAAAATACAGATTCACCCCATATGTGATAAACCCAAATTACAGCTCATGTGTTAAAGTCCATATTGGATGCATGTGCATAAAAAAGGACTTACAAAGGTATAGATATTTGGAACATTACTTGAAAATTAGCATGGATACTGCTGTTGCTCTATACACATTATCTGTATCAGTGATACACAGTGAATGAAAAACTCAACTGACAGGATGTATTGAATGTCATTTATTATGATAATTGGACATTTTTATTCATACAGGACTGCATAGAGTATATCAGTTGGACACTGATGACGAGCAAATTTATCTTAAAATTTCTCTTAAAAACGTTTATATGAAACTGATCTATGAACTTATCTTCATTTCGCCAAAATGAATAAGTGCTTGAAATTTATACTGCTGTCCTGCAGATTTTATAGCGCACATTTACCTTGTAAATGGCAAGATCGCTGTACTAATATGTTTTGTGTATATTTATGTCTCAAACCACTGAGAATTTAAAGCGTGTAGCGTGAGTGTACTCCTCTCCTGGTCTCAACAGAGCTTCAGGAAACTGGGGCTGAAAGGAATAGAGTACATTATGGCAACATTAATCTGAGTTTTGATGTCTTTCGTTGTTTCTGGCTTAACATGATTGTACGAAGACACATCATATAGAGATGGAGCAGCAGGTCATAAGTTGGGACAACATCTTGCATTTCATTACCTGATTAACAGCATCTGGCCAGTTTTGTGTCTCCAGACAAAAAGCGCTGTGTTTTGGGTATGACGTCCCTCCTTTCCCTCCAACTGTCCCATCCAGGAAGTTGGAGGTATAGAATTGAATGCCAGGCTGGGTGGTGCTCAGCTCCAGAACACGCCCTGTCCCAGGATGAACCACTCTGTAGCAAGAGCAAGGGATGTTTGTGTCATGGCAGTCATGTTAAAGATCAACAAGGAACCATATGGAAGTAAAGATGAGAATGGTTTTACCTTGCACACTTCATCTCTTGTTTATATTGTCCTGGAAGCCAAAGGCAGAAATTGTGGTCAAACCCAGGGCCAGGAAGTTCTTTGAGTCGAGACCCAAGAACAACAGGTTTGCGGAGGTCAAAAAGTGAATTTTCTACAGGTCTAATTTCTCCTGTGAAAAGAGATGCACAATGAATTCAGTACTCTCGCTGGCTAGATGTGCTGTAAAATGAACTATTGTCAAAGTAAAATTATCACAAAAAGGTCAATGTAAACCCATAAATCAGACCGTAAGAATGCAATAAATATAATAGTAATGTAAAGCTAAGAAATTAATCCATGAGGATCAATCGTTCTAAAGATGCCATGTTACAGTCAAACCTCTAAAACAATGCACTCAATCATCTCTATGGGTATCCCATTATATTTTTATAGATTTCTTATGGATGTTTTATTCCTACCTTCAGCAAACATTGTTTCCACATTGCTTAAAAATTTTAAAGTACACTGTTGTAAAAGGCACAGAAACAAATTATTTTTTATTAAAGATAATAACAGTAAATAATGAGCTACCTGTAGGGATCATTTTGTCATCTACAGGCAGGTATGCCTCTGCTGAGATGCTTACTTCATGATCATAAATATCTGGTGCACCCTGAGATGAAAAGGAGAAGCAGTATTGCTGGTTCTGTTCTTCAAAATAGCTGTCATTTTGCGCTTTAGCAAGCACCCTTAGAAAAAAGAGCACTAAACTGTGCCATTTATCATCATTGGGGCGATGCCATTATTTTTGTACCTTTTAGAATCTATCTTTTACCAAGATATATGTATATAGTGTATATAGCACCTTTTAAATCTTTACTCTAATATGGTCCAATTATGTACCTTAAATCTTTTAAGGATGCACTGTATCCACATTTCCTGGTGACAGAGACTTTTTAAATCTAAAAAAGATAAAGCCCACCCATCACCCAGCAATAAGAATAGGTACAACTTTCCCACTGAGTAGTCACTGAATCATTATAAATCAAATGTGCCGAAATAAACATTACAGATGGGGTGTCACCTATTTATCGAAAGAATTTCTCATTTTCTGCATTTCATTAATTTGTTTAAATTACGCCATGTCAATATTATAGCAAACGTCTTGTCTTACCTGTCCAGCCAGGTTAAAATAAGAGTGATTGGTCAGGTTGATTGGTGTAGTTTGGTCACTCTGGGCACAGTACTGTACACTTAATGTGTTTTCCTCCAGTGTGTAGGTAACAGAAACTTTTAGGTTGCCAGGATAACCCTCATCACCATCAGGACTCATGTGGCTCAGTCTCACTCCATTAGGCACAGGCTCACAGCTCCACACAGCCTGAACATTACAGTCCAAGTGACAAAATGTAACAAAACTAAGCACGTAGAAATTGTTTCAAAATAAGACCAGCACACAGTTTCAGACAAGAATTTGTTTATTTATTGTGTCATAGTTTAAATATAACCTGGCTCAGTTTACTTACCTGATCAAAGCCCCTGATGCCACCATGCAGGGAATTGGGTCCATTATTGACAGCCAGGTTATACAATTTTCCCTCAATTGCAAACTGAGCCTTAGCAATACGGTTAGCTACTCGTCCTACCACAGCTCCAAAGTAGCGAGAATTAGTGAGATAACCTAGAAATGTAGAAGATTCAAAATCTTACCATCATTTATTCTTTCATTGTGCAGTCTAAGTTTAGAGCAAGTTTTATCTTAATGTACATTATAATGATCAAGTAAGTTATGCCTCTAAAAAGGTGTATAAAATGGTATCCACTAGACACAACATGCCACCAAGGGTCCAAAGTTCGAGCAGAGACCAACAGGGACCGTTACAGTTTCCATCAAAACCAGTACAATTCACATTATAACCATTACAATTTCTGTGAAGGTTTCTATTGTTTTGGGTTTGTTTTGAGGGGGGGTCATCAGGAAAGTGGTCACGAGTGCAGAGGATTTGGAAGATCGCGTGATATACAAATATATAAAGATTCCTTCGAGTGATCCACCAAAACTGATTTACTAATGTTAAACCCGTGGTGAACTTACTTTCTACATCATCGAAGCCCAACACTATATCCGCACTTTGTCCTTTCCGGTCAAGTGTCTTGATGGCGGTTATGACACAGCCTAGAGAGATTATTTCTACACTAACACTCTTGGATCGCAGTGTCCATTTTTCAACAGAGCGCTGACCAGAAACTAAAGTTAACACATCTTTCTTCACCTCAGACATCTCGGCATAAATCTGCAAACACAAACTGTTTTGAAGTCAGTCGGTTGTAGCTCACCGACAACAGAGCTCAAAATCTGATCCAGCTAGGGATGTGCCGACTCTTTTAATCGACTCTTGTAAACAATTGGAGCTGATTTGCATGTCTGAAGGGTTTTTTCCCCCTCAACGAGCACAAGACAAATATATCCTTTGATATTCTCACTGACAATTGATCAGCATTCACGATTCTCTAATGTATCGTATACAGTGCAATTGTGGTTAAAAAGCATCCAGTTTGGCACATCACAATGATATACACTCACCATCCACTTTATTAGTAACACCTGCACAGTCTTCACACGCTCTAATCTTGTTCAGTTTCGATAAACCTATGCCCATGATATATCTGTTTGAGACTGAGGTAGCATGTGTCACAAAAATATAAATGGATGAACGACTGCCCTAGCAATCAATCAATGCAAATATGTAGCTATTTGCATGTATTTAATACATGTAAAATACTTTTGCATGCATTTACATAGATTTTATGACAAATGCAATACTAAGTATGATGCTGACAATAACTGACATTTTCAATTAAAATATAAACCATCGATGGGTAAAGACCAACAACTTTGGTTAATTTGGGGAGAAATGGCATTAAGTGCTGGGGAACCGAAAGAATCGACTCTTATCGGTGAGTGAACAAATACAGAAAAGGGCAAACATATTCACCAATAGAACAAGTCAGACTTTGAACACGTGACGCAAATTACGTCACCATAACGCGACACAGCACTGTGTGGAAAATGTGCCTAATGTGGTGTTTTATTCCTACCCGTATTATGACATATATCCTATTCTGCCTCTGCGGCAAATAGCTCACCATACAGATAAATCCATTCGCGTATTCGAGTTAGGCACAGAACTGTGTACTCTGGTACACACATGAATTCTTACATGCTAAATTAGATCACATTTGGCAGGTTTAGAGGTAAAACTGCCCAAAAATTTGTTGTAGTTAACTGTAGACTAGCTTTAGATCTAAGATTTGAGTATAACTTTATCACCCTTGCATCAACACCACTTTCTGCCTGAACTAGTGATTGTTCGCAAACTAGTTGATTCTTTGATTAGACTCTTTAGGTGGATGATGCGAACCGACTTAATTTCTAAATAACCATCCATCCATTTTCCATAAAGCTTATCCTATACAGGACCACAGGGGAGCCTGGAGCCTATCCCAGGGAACTCAGGGTACTGAAAAGTTTGTCACCCCATCACAGGGCACAATTGTGCACACACTATGGACAATTTGGGAATGCCACAATGCACGTCTTTGGACTGGGAGAGGAAACTGGAATACCCAGAGAAAACCCAGAAGCACAGAGAGATCAGGCAAACCCCCAACCTCAGAGGTGTGAGGCAAATGTGTTAACCACTAAGCCAAATTGAGTGGTTTTTGGAAATAATAACGAGACAAATACTCTCAAGGAACATTTTATTCGGAACACATTTACATCTACATATTCATGCAATTATCTAATCAGCCAATAGTGTTGCAGCAGTGCAATACTGCTGATCTCTTATCATTTTCACGCACAACAGCCTCAGGCTGCTTCATCTAAATTGCATTGTGGACTGCCATTACATTGTGCTCATGATTACATTAGTGTGAGACAGATTTAGATGAGTGTAGTACTAATAAGATGAAGTATTTGTGTTATTTTTCTGAAAAATCTGATCACACATTTCTGTGTTAAAAATAATAGTTATGCACTGGTTGTGTTAAAAGTAAAATGAGTTGCCCTTAACTGGATGTATATTTAAATTGAAACACTACATGTTAACCTTATCTGTTTTGAGAGTGTAGGGTCTATATTGGCAGCAGCAGTAGTCCTGCACTAAGGAATTTGCTTACCATATATACCATGTTTATTTACATAAACGTGCCAGGACATGGAGGAGATGTACAATTATAAAACTAGGTGCCAGTTATGCCTGGACAAGATGTTTTCAACTATTCTTAAAAATATAATTTTTATTCTTAATTCACAGTGATTAGCAAATACATTATGGCCAAATTTAGATATCTAATGCTTCTTAAAAGTTAGATCCTTTATATATCCTAATTATACTACATTATGAGGCAGAGAGCTTTTGTCCAGTATTTAACCTGAATATTTCCTCTTTTGTCATTTAATGTCTATTACTTAATAAACTTTTACTTAAAAGCTAAATATAATTGATTGGTTTATTTGTATACAAAACATAAATAAATAATGTCATGAATGTTGTGTGATAGCAGGACAGCAGCTAAGCTGCCTTTCTATTGGCATTCAAAACATTTGATAATAAATAAACATCTCTCTCTTTCTCTCTCTCTCTCTCTCTCTCTCTCTTATATATATATATATATATATATATATATATATATATATATATATATATATATATATATATATAAACACATGAAACATATGTTTCATGTTTCTTAAGCAATAACAAAAAAAATAATTACAAAAAAATATAGACAACTAATTTGGTATTTTCCATTTTCATATGGGATGACAAACATATTTTCATATAGATTGGGACGGCCGACAGGAAAATCTGTATGTGTATGTGAGTATGAGTATGTGAGTTTTTACAGGTGGGCTGCTTTGCATGTGGCACAACAAAATGGATGTACTACTCAAATGACCTAAGCTTGCCACGAAAGGTCCAGCTGACTGGAGGGAGGGGAGGGAGGGAGGAGAGAGAGAGAGAGAGAGAGAGAGAGAGAGAGAGAGATTTATTTATTTTCTGTGCTATATTATCTTTATATATTATTATATTATTATTTTCTGTGCTATATTATCATTATAGCACTATAAAATCAAGTAGATAACTTCTGTTAAATATAGATGTTGACCTGAAAGTAATCAATGGGACTTAGTGCATCTTGTCACTAACTAACTAACTGATGATCTTGTCAAACTGTTGTTTAAATCCATCCATCTTCAACCGCTTATTCCTTCTTCAGGGTCGCGGGGAACCTGGAGCCTATCCCAGGAGGCATCGGGCACAAGGTTGCCAGTCAATCGCAGTGTTGTGTAAATAATTAACAATATTATTTATATTATTATAAATATAAATAGAATTTATATCATATATCTATTTATATGCCTAGAAAGCATTAGCATCCATCATATACAAGAGAAGCCCCAGATTGCTCTGAAGATCCTTTTTTGGCTGTTTTATAACCTATTTTCAGCCTCTCTGTGTAAAAGCCTGCAGAGTTGCAATCAACCAAAAGCATTCAGTTAACACATAGAAGCTTAATATTATTATGGCCAATATAAATGTTCTGGTCACAATGGCTTTCCCTCATTCCTACAAGATCCCATTTATCAGAAATGCCAAATTCATATTCTGTAGGACAATATATGTATACATTGCTAAAGGTTATATGTTGACTATCTGACATCACCTCATTACAACAGTGCTGACATGCTGTGGCCTCTTTATATATATATATATCTATATATATACAGTGCCTTGCGAAAGGATTCGGCCCCCTTGAACTTTTCAACCTTTTGCCACATTTCAGGCTTCAAACATAAAGATATACAATTTTTATTTTTTGTGAAGAATCACCAACAAGTGGGACACAATTGTGAAGTGGAAATTGTGAAATAGAATCCACCTGTGTGTAATCAAGTCTCTGTATAAATGCACCTGCTCTGTGATAGTCTCAGGGTTCTGTTGAAAGCACAGAGAGCATCATGAAGACCAAGGAACACACCAGGCAGGTCCGTAATACTGTTGTGGAGAAGTTTAAAGCCGGATTTGGATACAAAAAGATTTCCCAAGCTTTAAACATCCCAAGGAGCACTGTGCAAGCGATCATTTTGAAATGGAAGGAGTATCAGACCACTGAAAATCTACCAAGACCTGGCCGTCCTTTCCTAGGTGATTTAAATGAGTTGCACTTGTCGCACTGTCAGTAAATCACAACATGCTTAGTCTACTTGCATGTAAATTACCTACAACTTAAGAGAGGCTTTTGTAAACAAGTTCTAGCATAGACTTCATAGATGCACATTGGTTTACAACTGAATATGGCCCTTTTCAATATGGTGCTTGCATTGCTGCATCGCACTAGGTATCAACAAATACAGGATCTACTGTGTGGTGTCAGAAGTACTGACATTGTTGCATTGAACTTTTTAGGGTAAGAAATAAAAAATAAGTTTCCTACAGCTGATGTGACAGCAAACAATCAAGCATTTGACAATTCTAAAATCTCAGTCTCGCTCTCAATCTCATCTCAAAGTCTTAAACATTAGATCTTTTTAAACATTAGATCTCTTGCATCTAAAGCTCTTATTGTTAACGACATCATTACTGATCAGGAATTTAATTTAATGTGTTTAACAGAAACTTGGATTAAACCAAACGAGTATTAAATGAAGCCAGTCCTCCTGGATACAGTTATGTACATCAGCCTCGTTCAGCTGGTAGCGGAGGCGGTGTTGGTCTCATCCATAGTCAAAATCTAGTCGACACAGAAAAATCTATTTCTCCACCTTAATAGGAGATAACAATAACAATTGTAGATTCCTTTTCAACACGGTAGCAAAATTAACTACGAATAAAACTACTACAGAGAGAAACACTCAATCATTACATAGTAGTGAAGATTTATTGAAATTTTTCATTGATAAGGTTGAAAATATTAGACATGAAATACATGCCATTAAATTAAAACCGGACAGTACTGTAACAAACCCATTACATGACAACGTAGAAATATCAGATGATTGTTTAGAGTGTCTTGCTCCGCTTAGAAAGACCGAACTAGCTACATTAATCTCTTCAGCCAATTCATCAACTTGCATACTAGATCCCGTACCTATATGTTTAAATAGATTTGTCCAGGAGTAATTTAACCACTTTTAAATATAATCAATTCTTCACTAACCACTGGCTATGTACCTAAATCACTTAAATTAGCAGTTATTAAACCCTTGATTAAAAAACATGACCATGACCCGTCCCAATTGTCCAGCTATAGACCAATATTAAATCTTCCATTCATCTCTAAGATTTTAGAAAAGGTTGTAGCAAAGCAGTTATGCTCATACTTGGAAAGGAACAACATTCATGAAATGTATCAGTCAGGATTTAGACCTCATCCTAGCACAGAGACAGTGCTAGTTAAAGTAGTAAATGACCTTCTACTGACCTCTGATCAGGGTTGTGTCTCGCTGCTTGTGTTACTCGACCTTAGTGCAGCTTTTTTTTTACTATAGATCACACTATTCTCCTTGATAGATTAGAAAATATTGTTGGCATTAAGAGAATAGTCCTCTCTTGGCTCAGGTCTTATCTGACCGATCGTTATCAATTCGTAGATGTAAATGGTGATTTCTCCATGCGTACTGAGGTTACTTTTGGAGTTCCACAAGGTTCTGTTTCAGGCCAACTGCTTTTTACTTTATATATGCTACCCCTAGGACAAATTATTCATAAGTATGGAATTAGCTTCCACTGTTATGCTGATGATACACAGTTGTATGTTTCAGCGAAGCTAGAGGACAAACAGAAGCTTAGTAAAGTCGAGGATTGTGTAAAGGACATTAGACGTTGGAAAACAGAAATACTTTTATTGGGCCCACGTGTAGCTATAAGTAATCATTCTGATCACATGGTCACTCGGGATGGTCTTTCTGTTTCATCATATACAGCAGTTAAAGACCTTGGAGTGATTATTGAATCCAGTCTATCATTTGATGCTCATGTATACTAATAATACTGATAATACTACTAGGATAGCTTTTCATCTCAGAAATATTTCTAAGATAAGAAACATACTATCACTACATGATGTGGAAAAACTGGTTCATGCATTCATCACCTCTAGATTAGATTAATGTAATGCCTTACTGTCTGGATGTTCCAGTAGGAATATAAATAAGCTCCAGTTAGTCCAGAATGCTGCTGCTACAGTCCTAACTAGAACTAGAAAATACGACCATATCACCCTGATCTTATTCACACTGCATTGGCTCCCAGTAAAATCTCGCATTAACTATTAAGTACTTTTATTAACGTATAAAGCACTAAACGGTCTCGCGCCACAATATCTAAGCAACCTTCTGGTTTTCTATGATCCGCCACGCCTATTTAGATCAAAACATGCAGGCTATTTGACGGTACCCCGAATAGTGAAGGCTACAGCAGGGGGAAGAGCCTTTTCTTATAAAGCCCCAGTGTTATGGAACAGTCTTCCAATTAGTGTTAGGGACTCAGACACAGTCTCAGTGTTTAAGTCTAGCCTTAAAACATATTTGTTTACTCAAGCCTACCCTGACTAGATTCTATTTTTACTACTTCACAGTCATAATAATCTTTTTTCTCCCTCTCTCCTTTTGCCGAGCCACACACGAATTTATGGAGATACTGGAGATCCAGATCATTTCAGCCTCTGGATGGAGCTCAAGTCTCGAATTTTCTCCAGTTTCAGACTACTGTGACTGCGGCTGCTCCGAAGGCCGTACAGACTTCATGTACATCCATACTGTACTATTTCACACTGTCTGTTGTTACCCAGATGAGGGTGGGTTCCCTTCTGAGTCGGGTTCCTCTCGAGATTTCTTCCTTTAAACATCTTAGGGAGTTTTTCCTTGCCACCGTCGCCACTCAGTGGCTTGCTCAGTTGGGATAAATTCACACCATTAATATCTGTATACCGCGTTTATATTTCTGTAAAGCTGCTTTGAGACAATGTCTGTTGTAAAAAAGCACTATACAAATAAAATTGAATTGAATTGAATTGAAAGTCGACAGCAGAAAATTATACTGGGAAAAAAACTGCTTTTGTAATTCTCTACAAACTTCTCTTCAAGACGGTAAGCTTGATCATTTCATGAATTTGCACATGCTATAAATATATCCAGTAGAGATATTTCATATGTCAATCTGACATATATAACGTTTCATATTTGAGTAAGACACGACTATTTCACGCCTGTTTTTTAAGTCTCTTGTGAAATGTGACTTGAATAGCAGGTCATCAGAAGGCGGTTAATGGCAGACAAATAACCAATGAAATCTATCTTTTCCACACCACGCCCCTCACTGGCCACGCCCCGCGCCGCGGTTCGCGTGTACATGTCATTGGGGCGTGGCTAAACAAGATCAAGTTCAAAGAGGGAAACGAGGTGCGAACGTCACGCTGGATATTTGAACTGAACAAGATGGCGGAGCGCAGTGGCCGGACAAGTCGGGATTTCTTGGGGATTAATCATATAAGTAACCGTTTTGACGAAGGTAATAAAGGGAAGGGGAAAATAAGCTGGAATGTGTATGTGTAGCGTTGTACTGTATTCGTTTGATTTGTGAGAGAATTGGAAAGTGTGTGAGAGTAAAGTTAGTTGTTGAGAAAGTTTCCAGTGGTTCAGTATTGTCTTGATGAACAGTCCGCTGTAGAGTTAACTTGAAACGGCTTGCACAAGCTTAGACACACATACATCGAAAGCTTTGTGCAGCTCCTGTCTCTCTGCGGCGGTATTCTGGCGGTATGGGAATGTACTTTAGAGGAATTTGACGCTTGTACCCCTGGAGGAACTTCACCAGCGTCTGTAACGGTTTTGTGTATTCAGCAAACGCACGAGCGTGTGGCCAGTGATGTGCCAAGAGTTCGCTGCTCTAACCTACTTTACTTCTTTAACACGCCGGTTCATGTAGAAATAACAACAACAACAACAAAAAAAATAGTACAAGTTTTACTTCATTGTGCGTTTAGTTGAGTGTGATGAGAGTTTCGTAACAGTCCGAAAATAACAAATGTGGCTCGAGCTAGGCAAACCGACACTGCAGTTTAGACTTTCTGTCTTGGCAGGTCTAGATTCAGATTTCACTCCCGTGTTTTCCCCTCTCTTATAAACCATGTTTTTAACTAGATACAAATACTAGTCTGTTTCTGAAACTGTTTTAATTGTGACCATTTGGTGGCCTCATGTGAAGTGGTGGAAATGATTCTACGTGATCTGGACGTTCACTGTAGCAGTGTATGTGTGAGTGTTTTCTGAAGTTTACACAGCTCGAGTTACAGTAGTGACACACAGCCTGTCTACTTTGCCTGGCTTTGCACTGACGGACAGCAGGCGAAGGGACGCGCTCGGAACTGAGACAGTGTGTACTTTCTGTTCATTTTGGTGTCCGCGTAGAGAAAGAATTGGCCAAGTTTAGCGGCAGAAAGTGTGCGGGTTTATGGCGGTTAAAGCGCAGGGTTTAGCGCGAGGCTCCGCGAGCCGGGAATAGAAAGTGGAGCAGCCGAGCGACACCATAATCATCACAAGAACTCGAGAGTAACCCCTGCCTCACCGTGGGGTTTGCTTACAGACCAATGCTATAGCAGTTATTAAGTGATTGACTTCAGACACACACACACACACACACACACACAAACCTGCTGAAAAATTCTAGCTTAGTCTGACTAGCTGCCAAAACACAGGTCGGTCTGGTCAGACTGGTAGCCCATGTACTGGTAGAGAGGAAACAGTTTCTGAATTAATGCTACATTGTAGACATTTTTCAACAATACTACACAACGGTCATTAGTAATGATGGTCTACAAGCTTGACCACTTGAAGAATGTGTTTTGGCAAAACAGACTAAGCCGGATTTTTCATAACATGCATGAACTGATGGATTAAAAAGACGGATTGTGTTGAGTTTGAAGCTCTAGAATGAATGATGAATTCAAGTGGTGCTTGAAAGGTTGTGAACATTCTAGAATTTTGTACCTATCTGCATGAATGACCTAAAACATCATACAGTTTTCACAGGAGTTCCTAAAAGTAGAAGAGAACACGAATAGACACAAATATTGTACTTGGTCACTTATTTATTGAGGAAAATGGTCCAATATTACATATCTGTGAGTGGAAAAAGTATGTGAACCTTTAGGATTGACAGTTGATTTGAAGGTGACATTTGGGCTGTCTGGCAACAAACAAGCAGACAGTGCTGTTAAGGAAGCCTTCAAATGGAGAATTACAGACTGTCGGATCCCACCGTCAGATCTCAAACCAGTGATAGACTTTTACATCTCAAAAAAGTGGCAACTGTAATGGGACCAGTGTGTTCAACAAACTACAAGAAAGCCACTGCTCTCCAAAAAGAACATCACATGGTGATCTAAAGATCACATGGACAAGCTAGAAGGCTAGTGGAAAAATGTGTTGTGGCCAATTGAGACCAAAATAGAACTTTTGATTTAAATGAGAAACTTTGTTTGGAGAAAGGAAACACTGCATTTCAGCATAAAAACCTTCTGTGAAACATGCTGGTGGTAGTATCATGGTTTGGCCCTGTTTTTGCTGCATCTGGGCCAGGATAACTCGCTATTATTGATGGAGCATTGAATTCTAAATGAAAATATCAGGACATCTGGCCATGAACTGATTCTCAATAAAAAGTGGATCATGCAGCAGGACAATGACCCTAAGCACAGAAGTCATTCTACCAAATAATAGTTAAAGAAGAATAAAATTACTGTTTTGTAATGGCCAAGTCAAAGTCTTGACCATACTTCAATAGAAATGTTGTTGAAGGACCCGAAGCATGCATTATACTGAGGAATGGGCTAAAATTCCCCCAAACGGATGTGCAGGACTGATCAAGAGTTACTGGATATTTTTAGTTGTTTAGGGGGACACACACCAGATACTGAAAACAAAGGTTCACATACTTTTGCCACTCACATATGTGATATTCTCAATAAATAAATTACCAAGTATAATAAATTTAAAACAGATCTCCTTTGTTTAAGTTCTCTTTATCTACTTTTAGGACTGATAAAAATTTGGTCATATTTTTGCAGAAATATGGAAATTTTCACAAACTTTGAAGCACCACTGTAAATAAAGCATTTGCCAGTGCTGGTGTTGCACATGGTATTGATGATGATTAAATAGATGTTGAGAACTATAAGTGTAGCAGGCAGTTCATCACACTTCCTTTTTTTTTTTTTTTTTAATATTTTTTTTTAATGTTGTCATTATATTAATTGCACATGATTATTTGCCTTGGGTCAGGGCTAGCCTACATTTTAATTTAGTTGATGATAAATTAGGGTTAATAGAGATTTTCATTATTAAACCTAAAATTGAGATTATATAGTTTATCTCACATTTGTTTTTGTTTTTTAAATGATTCTACCAAATGCAAGTATACCAATATCTTTGCTACTTGTAACAGAACTACTGAAAGAAATATTTTGTGACTTTTGTATCAGATTACAATGACTTCTTTACTAAATCTGTTGTTTATGGTCGTTAGATTATTTTGCAGATGTAAATGCACCAGCACAGGATGTCCAGCAGTCTGATAAAGGGAGGCATGAGAACAAGATTATGGGTTGTTTGAGTAAAATATTTAGGAGCATGAATTAGTTGAATATCAGCAACATTTTATCCCTTTCAGACTGTTATGAGTTCTTTCGCACTCAGCAGATGCTTTTGATCCTCTCGAAGCAAGAGAAGGACTGCACTTGGTTTCCTTTTAATTCTATCTTCTATAAATAAACTCTGTTGCATATATGGCTCAGTGCCTGTCTATTAATTACCTAGCATTAGGTTCAAGTCAGTCTTTTATTATTTATATTGTTATGCTGTCTATGTATGCATATACTGTAGGAATAATGTTGTGGTCAGGACTGGTGCAATACAGGATCTCTGCACAGAACTATAATGAGCAAATAGAGCTAGTATAAGACAGGAGCTATGTACAAGGCTACAGTTTCAGTGTTTTTAAAAAATAAAAACCTGTTGTTAACCCTGCAGCATTTGCTTTCTTTATGACCACATTTATGCCAACCAAACTTTTGTATATCTTATATTATTTACACAGTTATGACTGGTGTAGAGGAGGTGCCACTGTGTCGTCCTTCTCATGATTCAAGCAGGGTGGATGAGTTAAGACCTGACACAAACGGAGTTGCTCCATGTGCTGTAGAGGAAGACCTCAAACCCGAGGAGGAAGAGCTATTCCCAGAAGGAGCTCAGCCCATTCAGATAGTTGTTGCAAATCAGGATGACCATAAATTTGAATTAGATGCTGGGGCATTGGAGAAGATCCTAATGCAAGATCATATCAAGGACCTCAATGTGGTTGTGCTCTCTGTGGCTGGTGCGTTTCGCAAGGGCAAATCCTTCCTGCTAGACTTCATGCTACGCTATATGCACAATCAGGTTAGCTATGCATGTTCCTGCATGTTATACTCAACCCCCTAAAATCACCTGCATGCTGTCAGTAATTATGGTCCTTGTCATCACTGGCATGTCATGACTGTTTCCCTGAAGTGCAAAACCAGCCTGGCCTGTTAATGTTCTTCTATATAAAAAGACAGTTATAAGCATTCAGGTCTCTCGTTCTTGTCGTATTCTGTAGTCATCTGAGTCATGGATGGGAGGTGATGATGAGCCACTAACAGGTTTCTCCTGGAGGGGGGGTTGTGAGAGAGAGACAACAGGAATACAGGCCTGGAGTGAAGTGTTTGTGGTGGAAAAGACTGATGGCAGTAAGGTAAGATGTTCTTCATTTACTCATCTGCTTACCGTAATTTCCGGACTATAAGCTGCTACTTTTTTCACACGCTTTGAACACTGCGGCTTATACAATGATGCGGTTAAGTTATGGATTTTTACAGGCTAACGAGCTTCATGCCGCCAAAACATTTAGCCTTGTCACATCGGACCAATGAAATTACCGAACAGGTCACAGTGGGCCAGTGAAACTGTTCGAATTAAATCAAACTCACTCACACTAAACTCTTCAGATCAGTCATTTTGCGCTTCATGCACACCCCCTCATCATGGAAAACACACGAAGAAATGCTTATGATGCCGCTTTAAAGTTAAAGGCGATCGATCTAGCTGTCGAAGAAGGAAATAGAGCTGCTGCACGTAAGCTTGGAATCGATGGTGAGACGTTGGAGATGGCAGCGTGAAGAACTGACTTAATGCAAAAAGACGACAGAAGAGAGACCGAGGAAGTGTGTGACGAAGTACCGGTAATTCTGAGGCTGTTCAATTCTGACACTGAAGAAGACGACTTTAGTGGTTTTAGTGCACAGGAAGATCAATGATCGCGATCAGTGACTTTTCCTGGTAGGCAACTGTGGGGTTGTTTTTTTTTAATAAACCAGGCACTGTCCGGAAAAAAGCATTTACGGTACCTATTTAATAAAAATAAAATAAAAAATCTTTCTGTGGAAATATCTCGTTACAACGTGGACACCTGCGGCTTATAAACAAGTGCGGCCTATATATGTACAAATTTTTTTTTTCCTTTTTAAAGTTAGTGGGTGTGGCTTATATTCATGTGTGCTCAATAGTCTGAAAATTACGGTATATCACTACTTGTTTGCCCTCAATCAGTGTCTAATCAAAACATCTTACTCCTCAGGTTGCTGTCTTGCTGGTTGATACTCAGGGAGCTTTTGACAGTCAGTCCACTATTAAAGACTGTGCTACAGTTTTTGCCCTTAGCACTATGACAAGCTCCATACAGGTATGTTTATGATGGATAGAGAAAAAGCGGACATACCTTATGTACTCAGGCATGTTTGCAGGTCCTTATTACTGGGTGTGTGTTTACTAATGTTTGTAATTTGTTCCTTTTGTTTGCCCTAGGTTTATAATCTTTCACAGAATATTCAAGAAGATGATCTTCAGCATCTCCAGGTATGTGATGCATGTATGTGTGTTGACCTGGGAAAACCCTTGGTCAGATTTTGACATTTTCTACTATAAAATTTTCCCCATTTGTGTGAGTCTCAACCAGAATAAAGTTATAGCATTATAAATGTATTTGGATAATTGTACATTTTGGGTTAACTTTAAAAAATTCCATCCCAATTTCAATGAAAGGCATCATATCTATCGGTCTACCCTGTTCACCTACCCATCTACTTGTGCAAAACATTTTTCTGCCAAATTTTAAAGAATTATAAGTTTACAAAGTGAGTTGTATTATCACTTTAATTATCAGCGGCTTCATCTGTCTCATCACCTGAGAAGTCAATAGCAGCATTTTAAACACTAGCCTCATTGTTGACTTTTCACTCTTCTCAAGTTTTTCTCTGATTGTCTTTTTTCCTATGACATGTAACTATCTGAAACTTAAACAGCTTGTGAGAAAAGTACACATAGCTAGCACATGGTTATATTTTAGACATCTTTAATTACTGCTACATTGGCTCCTTACCAACATGGCTAGGTAAGGTTGGAAAGTAGCCTAACATTGTTTTGGTAAATATATATTTAGATTTCTTTTCAAGTAGAGATGTGAAAGTAAACTATATGGCCAAAGTTTGTGGATACCTGACCATCACACCCAGATGAATGTTGTCAACATCTTATTTCAGTTTTACTCCCCTTTGCATTTACATTTATGGCATTTGGCAGATGCCCTTATCCAGAGCGACTTACAGTCCCTCAACCACGACTGTGTAGCAGCCACCTGGATGATGCGTCGGCAGTCATAGTGCAACAGAACGCCACCTCAGAGATGGGGATTTTTAGGGGGCCATGATGAAGTATTGGGGTGATATTGGGGTATTTTGCCAGGACACAGAGGTACACCCATACTCTTTTATATGATAAGTGTTCTGGGGTTTTTAATGCCCACAGAGAGTCAGGACCTCGGTTTAACATCTCCTCTGAAGGTTTTCATGTCATTTTTACAGTATGATATCCCTGTCACTATACTGGGGCATTAAGGCCCACACAGACCACAAGCTGAGCTCCCCCTGCTGGCATCACTAATACCACTTCCAGCAGCATCCTTAATTTTCCCCAGGAGGTCTCCCATCCAGGTACTGGCCAGGCTCAACCCTGCTTAGCTTCAGTGGGAAATCGGGCAATAAATGCAGGGAGTTACGCTTATCTCATTTATACCTTACAACTGAGCCTTCGAGGGTTAAGGGCCTTGCTCTAGTGCCCAGCAATGGCAACTTGGCAGTTCGGGGATTGGAACTCATGACCTTCCAAGCTGAAGTCAAACAAATCAACCATTAAGATAGCGCTGCCCCTGTTTATAATAAGCTCCAGTCTTCTGGGAAGGCTTGCCAATGGATTTTGGAGCATGGTAATAAGGATTTACTCAATCAGCTTCAAGGGCTTTTGTGAAGTTGGGCACTATTCTAAGACCAGGAGGCCTGGGGTGCAGTCAGTGTTCCAAGGTGTTCAGTGGGGTTGAGGTATGGTCTCAGGCTACTCAAGTTCTTTCAATTCAACTTTGGCATGCCACATCTTCATGGACCTCAGGGGCGGGGGCATTGTAATGCTGGAACAAGTTTGTGCCTCATAGTTTTAAGGAAAGGGAATTTTAATGCTACAGCATACAAAGACATTCTATGTTGTGCGGTTCCAACTTTGTCATAAAAGTATGGGGAAGTCTTACATATGTGATGTCGTGTGGTGTGATGGTCGGGGGTTATATTTAATGTTATGATCTCTTCCACTCATCACACTTGAACAGGACGTGTACCATTTTTCATTGTGTCGTTCTCCACCAGGATTTCCAGACCCTAGTTGCAGTTGTGTGCAATTTAGTATGTACCATATTAAGTGAAGTTAATAAAAAGTAGGGTGGTGCAATGACTCATCCGGTAATGTTGCTTCCTCCCAGCTCCAAGGTTTGTGTGGAGTTTCACATGCATTCAGTGTCTACATGGGTTTCCTTCGGGTTCTCCAGTTTCCTCCCATACCCTACAAATGCTGCCAAATAGATTGGTTGCTCTAACTTGCCCTTAAGTGCAAATGTGTGTGCACATGTGTATGGTACTCTGTGATGTACCATCCAGGGTGTATTCCCACCTCACACCCAGTATTCCAAATATTTTTTTCCCAAGACATATAGGGTATGTTTAGTTTAAACCTACTTTCACTATATAGCAACAGATTGGCTGCAGTCAGCATCTATGTTGGGTTTAACTGTAGAAAATTACCAGTAAGTGCAGATATTGACCATGCCGACTGCTGTGTGACTATACTGAGACTGTGGAGAGTTTACCCCCTTCTTTCTGTACATCAGAGTCTCAATAGTAACTCTCTTAAAGAATTCTTATTCAGTGCAGTGGTATCATGATGTGGCATTGTAATAAAAAAAAAAAGTTGCCATAGATTCAGACTTGTTTCCCTTCAATGCAACACACCCAACTCCAAATCAGGAAACTTGTTAATGCCTCAGGTGATTTGAATTTGTGGGATTCAAATTCTACAAATTTGTATCAATTAATTATGCAATTGCTTGGTTGAATCAAAAGTCTCTGTGCTCAGAGTCAAATGCTGTTCTGTTAACCTTATGTATATTATGTTGCAAGACAAAAAAAAGATGGGTAGCGTTAGTTCTGGAGCTTTTATAGCTTGGGTCTCTCCAACTTTATACATTCTCTTAGGCTGTCTTTTTATAGTAATCCATTGATTGCTGTGGTGGAACTGCAATATTTGCTCAATTGTATCTACACGGTCATTAAAAGATGCTGAGCTTGCTTACTGTGTGTGCAGTTAAATTTTTTTACAACACTTTTATTTGGTCTGACATGATTTAAGGATTATCCTGCTGCTGACTTTGGTGCCTCCAGTCTATTTTTTATATATGTATATGTCTCTTTCTTTTTTACAGCTTTTTACAGAATATGGTCGCCTAGCAATGGAGGAGGTCTATGAAAAACCATTTCAGGTAATGAACACATTGATTTGTACATTGAGTGGGTTACATCTTGTTCAGCTAATAAATTGATTTTCATGCTTACTCTCAGCTTACTTAAGATGTTTGATTCTGCTGATTTTAATGATTTTCTTTTTTTCAGAAACTTCTGTTTCTGATCAGAGACTGGTGTTATCCTTATGAGCATGAGTATGGACTTGATGGAGGGAATAACTTTTTGGAACGGCGACTACAGGTGAGTTCTGAAGAGTAAATAGGTTTTGTTGTGCCTTCAGATGTTCTACTGAGTTCAAACATGTTAGTGTTGATTGTTTAGGTGAAGCAGAACCAACATGAAGAGCTACAGAATGTGAGGAAGCACATCCACTCATGTTTCTCAAGCATTGACTGTTTTCTGCTGCCTCACCCAGGCCTGAAGGTTGCAATTAATCCCTACTTTGATGGCAGACTTAGAGGTTAGAGTATTCTTCCTTACTTAAAAGAAAAATGCTCGCACACACAAATGGTGCTTTAATCTTGCAGTACTTTTTGCAGATATTGATGGGGATTTTAAGAAGGAGCTGCAGAACCTGGTGCCTTTACTACTGGCCCCTGAGAACCTGGTGGAGAAAGAGATCAATGGTGCCAAGGTGACATGCAGGGACCTACTGGAGTATTTCAAGGTTAGGCTTATTTTGTCAACATATGAAGTATAAACAGAATTTGCATTGTATTTACTGTTATAAACATAGTAATATCGTCTACTAAAATCTAAATATCTAGACTTGATGGCAATTCACCCCACGTCCAAGGGGCTCCGTGAGCTACCACAAGACCTTGGAATCCTACAGTTCTATGTGATTGTTTTTGTAAAAATTTATTATGGCTTGGCAAGGTGGTTCGTTGGATAGCATTGTTGCCTCACAGCTTCAGGGTCCTGGGTTCAACCCTGAGCTTGGGTTACTGTCTGTACAAACTTTTGCATGTTCTCCACGTTTGCATGGGTTTCCTCCGGGCTCACCAGTTTCCTCCCACTGTCCAAAAAAGGTTGCAGGTAGAAGATTGGTTATGGTAAACTGCCCCTAGGGTCTGAATGAGTGTGAGCGTGCGTGCATGATGCTATGGACTGGCATCCCAATTTAGGTGAATTCTCCAGCTTTGCCAGCAGTGTTGCTGGGATAGGCCCCAGATCCAATCCAGATTTGTCACCCTGACTGGGATAAAGCAGTTACTGAAGATGAATGGGTGAATGATGGGTTAATGTTAAAAGTGTATAATATTGTTCAAAAGTATACAAAATTATATAGCCGAAATGTTGTCTACATTGACCGTCAACACAATCTTAATCAATTAAACAGCACCTTTATAATTCTAAAGTCTCGATTATCAAATTAACTACATAGGAAGTTTGTTCTCAAGGGCTCTGAAAAAGAATGTATACAGTTATTTATAAAGATATGTAAAGTTTTCACTTGGGCCAATATTCATAATTGGCGATTAATTTCAGAAATGTCAATCAAAGTAAACATCTGATGATCTGCTTTGTGTTTGTATTTAGGCATACATAAAAATCTACCAAGGTGAGGAGCTCCCTCATCCAAAATCCATGTTACAGGTATGTTCCTAATTATGCCATTGTTCAGCTGTAATCAGAAGTGATGAGTAGTGACCGCCCACTGCATAAAATTTGAAGGGCATACGTACTGCTTAATATTGTGGCAATAATTCCTTTCCTCTCTAATAAAAAGATCTACTTACTATGTTTGTTCTAATGTAACCAGAAAATGACAGATTCTTAAAATGACACAGCTATACAGTGCTTTGCTCAATTAGTTATGGAGCATGAACAAATTGGAAAACTTTCTTGTTATTTGACCACATATTTGCATTTTTGTAGAATGTTAATAGCCATTTCAAATCAGTGTTGAACGATCGTATCGTCGATCCATTTCTTGTATATGGGTTACTCCCTATTCAGGTAGATGGGAACTGGGTCTTGTATGACTGAAAATAACCGCCTGGGAGTGCTGCCAAGATGGCCGCCACGTGTACATGCTTTGCTAGAAGATCTTTGCTATAATCTGACTGTTGATTCTTTCAACTCTTTCACTCATTGTGCTTTTAACCTTTAGGCAACTGCTGAAAAAAAATTACTTCAAAAAAAAAAAGCCGGGGGGGGGGGAAAAAAAAAAAAATTAATGGAAAAATTAAATAAAACACAAGATCTTGACTGTCATTTTAAGCAACTTTTATAAAAGTAGTCCTAAGAAGGATATGGACTTGATTTCTCTCTTAACGTAGCTGGAATGTGATTTGACTAGGTCACCTAGATAACTCAAAATAGTGTGAGGCCATTGCACAAAAATAGAAGGTTTGAATGTGGCCTAGATTACTCTGTTTCGAACACTGAATCACACTGAATGTTCCTTATGAGATGGGTCATCAGTGACTTTTTTTATTTTTTAATAATTGGAATTTGGTACTTAAGGCTTCTTTCATCCTTCTGTTCCCCATATGTAGATATGTGGTGGAGACAAACCATACATTGCACCAGTTGACCTCCAGCGCTATCATGATGATCTAAAGCAAACCTCTGTCCAGCAGTTCCGTGTTGTTAAGAAAATGGGAGGAGTTGAGTTTAGCCAACGGTACCAGGAACAACTGGAGTCTGAGCTTGATGAAGCTTATGCTAATTTCATCAAGCACAATGAAAGCAAGAACATTTTCTATGCAGCAAGGACACCTGCAACGTTGTTTGCAGTCATGTTCGCTGCTTACATAATCTCAACAGTAACAGGGTTCATTGGCTTATCAGTGATCGCTGCCCTGGCCAACCTTGTGATGGGGGTGTCCTTGATGTCACTGTGTGCATGGGCGTACGTGAGATATTCAGGCGAATATCGAGAAGTGGGCGTGGCTATAGACCTTACAGCAGAAGCCTTGTGGGAGCAGGTGCGTGAAGCCTTATCCCTATTATTATTTTTTAACTCTGACAGTAAACCTAAGATTTGTGTATTCATTTTGGAAACAAGACTAAATGCACATGCTGTAGATTCCAAGCTTCTAGTCAACATTATATTTGTGTACATGTTAAATTGTAGTTACTTTGTTTATTTGAATTCAGAAACTATAATTTTTATTATTTTTATATGAACTAGTAATAAGCGGAAAGCTATCAGTACATGCCTATGGCTACTCTATATACTAGTCGAGCAGTTCTCAATGTGATCAAGCTATGAAAATAACTAAACTATTGAGCAATTATCAATGAATATTTTATGTATATGGAGAAACCATGGAATTACTCTATACTGTTGAGGGTTAAATTCTAAGGATGAGCACCTGAGATGAGTAATTACATGGTGTACATTTAGTTGACCCAGCCAGGGAAGTACTCGGATCATGTTCACCAAGTGTCCATCACTACTGTGGGTGTCAAGGAGTCCTGGTTTATTTTAGCATCACTGCATTGCAGCTTAAAGAAGCTTCACGCTTCATGCCTCCTTTTAGTGCTGGCTTTCCCATAGCACCTCATCCCATAATTATTTTTTTTTATATACCTTCAGCATTCCAACCAAACAAGATCTACACCTTATTCGACCCGTTTAATCAGTTAATCTTGGCCTTTAGTTGCTCAGCAGGTGTGGTTACTCCTTGTTGGAATGAAACCCTGCAGCCATACCTCCCCTGTGTGGATAGGGTTGTTACACCCTAGACTTATGACAAGATGAGGAAAAATGTCCCATCTTGGTGTGTTTATACCATGCTGTTATCATATTTTTCCACCTATTCTCGTGACTAGTTCCATTTTTAGGCTTCCACCACTAGGCATTATGTTACTGGGTTTTTTGTTGTCCATGCAGTCATCCAAGATTCTCGTTAATGTGATGTCTCAAGAATGAGTGTGTGAATGTTTGTAGGGTGTATATGGCATTATCATGTAGGGATTGTCTGATCAGGATTTTTGCAGCCATTATCAATTTCTTGTCATCATGATTGGCCAATACAATCCCGATCGTTCAAGCTACATATACAGTGCTTTGCGAAAGTATTCGGCCCCCTTGAACTTTTCAACCTTTTGCCACATTTCAGGCTTCAAACATAAAGATATAAAATTAAAAATTTTTGTGAAGAATCACCAACAAGTGGGACACAATTGTGAAGTGGAACGAAATCTATTGGATATTTTAAACTTTTTAGCAAATAAAAACTGAAAAGTGGTGCGGAAATTATTCGGCTCCTTTACTTTCAGTGCAGCAAACTCACTCCAGAAGTTCGGCGAGGATCTCTGAATGATCCAATGTTGTCCTAAATGACTGATGGTGATAAATAGAATCCACCTGTGTGTAATCAAGTTTCTGTATAAATGCACCTGCTCTGTGATAGTCTCAGGGTTCTGTTGAAAGCGCGAGAGCATCTGAACGAAGACCACGAACACCCAGGCAGGTCCGTAATACTGTTGTGGAGAAGTTTAAAGCTGGATTTGGATAGAAAAAGATTTCCCAAGCTTTAAACATCCCAAGGAGCACTGTGCAAGCGATCATTTTGAAATGGAAGGAGTATCAGACCACTGCAAATCTACCAAGACCTGGCCGAGAAAGCCATTTCTCAAAGATATCCATAAAAAGTCTCATCTAAAGTTTGCCACAAGCCACCTGGGAGAGCCCCCCCAAAGCGCCACACCAAACGGCTGAGAAATGGCTTTCTTCTTGCCACTCTTCCATAAAGGCCAGATTTGTGCAGTGTACGACTGATTGTTGTCCTATGGACAGACTCTCCCACCTCAGCTGTAGTTGTCTGCAGTTCATCCAGAGTGATCATGGGCCTCTTGGCTGCATCTCTGATCAGTCTTCTCCTTGTCTGAGCTGAAAGTTTAGAGGGACGGCCAGGTCTTGGTAGATTTGCAGTGGTCTGATACTCCTTCCATTTCAAAATGATCGCTTGCACAGTGCTCCTTGGGATGTTTAAAGCTTGGGAAATCCTTTTGTATCCAAATCCGGCTTTAAACTTCTGCACAACAGTATTACGGACCTGCCTGGTGTGTTCCTTGGTCTTCATGATGCTCTCTGCGCTTTCAACAGAACCCTGAGACTATCACAGAGCAGGTGCATTTATACAGAGACTTGATTACACACAGGTGGATTCTATTTATCACCATCCGTCATTAGGACAACATTGGATCATTCAGAGATCCTCGCTGAACTTCTGGAGTGAGTTTGCTGCACTGAAAGTAAAGGAGCCGAATAATTTTGCACGCACCACTTTTCAGTTTTTTATTTGCTAAAAAAGTTTAAAATATCCAATAGATTTCGTTCCACTTCACAATTGTGTCCCACTTGTTGGTGATTCTTCACCAAAAATTTTTATTTTATATCTTTGTTTGAAGCCTGAAATGTGGCAAAAGGTTGAAAAGTTCAAGGGGGCCGAATACTATCGCAAGGCACTGTAAATGATATGTAAGCTTTCTGTTGACTGTCGCTCTTAACCTTTTTTTTTTCTCCAGAAAGTAATACCACTGATGTTGCCTTGATTATATTATTTACAGTAATGTTGTAGATTGTTTTAATTGAGAATCAAATAAATAAGCACAAGATATTTATTTTACAATGAACATTCTAATAGGTCTTTAGAAATACATTGCGAATGTTTAATTGTTTCTTGAGACCTCGTAATTTTTCCACACTGGTGATGATGTGACTGCATTTTGATGATGTAAAATGTGAGGACAAAAAGTACATGATGACATTAAACTTCAGCGCTGCAATCAGTTTGTGAGATCAGCCAAATTTAGAGACTTCAGATCCAATCATAGAATGTGATACCGATTTTTAGCCGATCGATCGGAGCATCCCTATTATGATCCTAACCAGCAGACTACAGTTTGTAATTGATTCGAACAGGATCTAGGTGAAATATCTGAAATGGTCTTTCTTCAATTGCTTCCTTCCTGTTTGTCATACATGGTTGTTGCTTGCACATTCATGTTTAGCAAGGCCTATTTAAGATTTCTGCCATCGGCCTGTCTGTCAGTAGGAAATTCTTGTTGGGGCAATATCTCAATAATATGTGGTAAAATGTAGTATTTTTATGGACCCATCACCAGACATTTTGGAATTGATCCAATCATGGTCAGGATATATTTTTAAAGGTATTTGAGGCATGCAAATTAGTAAAAAAAGAAGGGCTAGACTAGCAGGCAGTGGAGGCATCCTAGTCCTTGTGCTTATGCTGTGCAGAGGTTTGTGCCAAAGTAAAGACTGTCACACCCCTCCTGAACTAAGATCTTCCTTTCATGAGCTTTTGATATTTCTACCGCTGTATTAATGGTTCTCAGTGGAGATGACAATATTCCCTCATGTTTTCTACCTTTGTGAACTCCTAGTATTCATTTTGCCTTCTTTTTCTTGTTGTCTTTATCTTCAATTCTCTTCAGGTGCTGAAGCCACTGACCGAGCAATACATGGAGGAAAATATTCGCCAGACTGTAGTGAACTCTATAAGAGCCAGTCTGACTGAACAAGTGAAGCAAACTGCAAAGTTAAAAACCAACTGACAGCATGCTGTGTCTCACTTCTCTCCTGTTCAGTGTGTACAGAATGTGTTTTTGCACAGTTTTATTGTGGACTCTTTTACCCTTAGGTTGAACAATTAAAACCAAAGTTTACAACCCAGACTAGACATGATATACACACATAGTGAGTGACTGAACCTTTGTCACTATAATGTAATGAAACACAGGCGTATACCTCCTGTGGGGTTTTTTTCTTCTTCTTTTAGAAGTAGCGATAAAACAAATCAATCAGAAAGTTTTGTCCATTTTACCAGTTTCAGTTAATGCCTGGTCCTTTTAGATTTATTAATTAATTTATGTGTTTGAATTTATATTTGTCCCATTTGAATATTGTCTGACTGCTCACTACCACAATTTTTGTTTGTTTAAAAAATGACTCCTTCAGTAAATGCACTACTGCAGTTTGTAAAGCCATGCAGAATTGCTCCCTCCCTCTACAGTTTCAATTGTATCATAACCCCCTGCATGTACATGAATGTGTAAAATAGTTTTTATTATATTTCTAGAAAATGGGAGGGGTGGGTTAGTTGATAATTGAGTAATTAGAGATTGTTCTACACTGTGTAAATTCATCTGCTCATTTACTGCCATAGTACTTGTCACATCATACACAACCTTACATTAGAATGTGTGGGATAACTTGCTTTGTCTGCCTTTTAAGGATGTTGTAATTTATTTTTTAAGTGATTAAAAATATTTAAATAACTTTCCTGTGGTTTTTACTCTGCCAGATCTACTCTTTTTATTTTTAGGATTATCCTAAAAGTTAATAAGGTTAATCTTGCTAAGCTTTTCAGGCGTGTATTGAGTCGGTCTCTACACTGATCTACAAAAATTATGCCTGTGGCTGTTGGGGTTTCAGTTAACAAGGCTTTGTACTGACTGTTGATGAATGCACAATAATCCTTTTTGCTCCTTTATAGCACAGCTATGGCCATGTTTCTATGGTGACAGACATTTTAAACAGTTGAACAATAGGGTTCGAGTGGCTCCATAGCCTAGTTTCACAGGCAGCAGAGGCAACTGTAAGACCGAAAAGGTAAGGTAAGGAAAGGAGAAGGAAAATTTTTTTTATATATATATATATATATATATATATATATATATAATATAAAATTGCATTAACATGATGTTTAGATAAAGGCTCAACTAAAGTGCCAAAAACCAAGCATTTAAGCTAGCGATTCTTGAATAGCTTGTAGTCTTCATCTTCATTTAATCTGAGAACCATTTTATAGGATCTGTGAAATAATTTGCAGAAGTACAAATTAAATTTGGAAGTGAATGAATTATTTTTTTTAACTAATATACTCCTTACTTATGTTTGAAAGGAGTTCCTAATATTCCTGAAAATATGGCAACATATTCTAAAACAACCGGTTCTTCACACAGCAACGGCCTTCAAAGAAAAGTGAACTTTGAAGGAATGCTTTCTGAAGGCATGGTGAAGATTCAACATGGACTTTTAAGATCTAAAGCTAGGGGTCATTGTTTTCCTTGTGAAGATTCTAAGTGTGATATTCTTAGTAATTTTTCTGCTAAGTACACAAAAGATTCTTGGGCTTTTCTCAAAAATCACAGGAATATTTATCATGGCTTGGATAAGCAGACAATAGAATTGATGCAAGATGTTTTATCCAGAACAGAACTGCAAGAAGATGATATTGGGATCTATACCTTGGGGCTTAAGGCTCTGACAGTAATGTCACCACACGCAAATATGGATAATATAGAATTGGAAAACCTTCAGATGGACCTTAATGCCAGAAGAAACACTCATCCACCAAAGAGTTGTTCTGATCATTCAGATGTAAATACTGCAGTGCCAGTTTCTTCAAATGAAAAGGGATGCAAGTTTAAAGGGACACAGTCTGAATTTACTGGAGTTTGGAAAGAAAAGCTGCAACAAAAAGACATGGAAAATCAACAGATTGTTCGCTTACTCCTGCTAAAACACCATGAGCTGATAGAAATTTCAAAGCTAAGGGAGGTGGAGGCCCAGCTCATGACTGAAAGGCTGAAATGTGAAGAACAGAGGAATTTTGAGGTTACAATGAAATTTAACCATGTCTTTGAAGACATGAGGGAGCAACTTTCCATTTCCAAGAGCAAAAATGAACGCTTCATCAAGCAGCTCAGAGCAATCCTGGAGAAATATGAGCGGCTTAAGAGACGTGCTGACAATATTAAGAAACATATTTCAGAGGAACGTACAGAGAAAAAGAGTTGTCAAAAAGCATTAAAGAAGACACAGCAGATGACTGAAGAGTTATTAATGAATCAGGCTATTCTGGAGGAACAGAGGGACAATGCAAAACAAGAGTTCTCTGAACTCAGGAACGACATGAAGACAATGGAGGAACAACGCAATAAACTTGTTAGGACAATACAGAGACTTGAAGACGAGAGAGTATCTATAAGAGCTGATTGTGGGAACCTTAAAAAACAGTTAAGTGATACTCAGAGAGAGAAGCAGAAGCTCACTCAAGCACTTCAATCTAAAGAGCTAGAAAAGAAACAAGCTGAAAAAAGTCTGCAGGAATTACAAAAGATGCTTAAACAATTGCATGAAGAACTTGATGACTGTAAAATGCAAAAAGAAACTGCTGAGGAAAAGCTGGACAAAATGAAAAAAGAATTAAAACTAATTCATGACGGGTATAAAGTGAAGACACATCAGCTACAGGAACAACAAAAGTCCTGTGTGGAACAGTTACAAGCTAAGAGAACAGAGTGCGAGGCTTTAAGTGAAGTTGTCTCTAAATTGAAAAAAGACAACCATGTTATTCAAGAGGAGCTGCAATGCCTACAAAATGAAAAGGCCAAATCTGAGATTGAGAACAAAAGGGAGGGGGAGAGAATGAAAGAGGCTGTGAGTCTGTTGGAGCATGAGAGAAAGCTGCTTCTGGATGAACTGGAAGACTTGAGAAAGGATTACTTTAGTCTCAGTGATCGCATCACACAGAGACTTGAACAACTGGAACAGACAGATGTACCCATGTCCATCACAGACATATCGTCTAATCGTCAAATCAGAACCATGACAAATAACACAGCTGGCCAAATCACATCAAATATGGACAGTAAGTATGACAAAAATTAAATGATTATATTTAAATGTAGCTCTGAATCAAGTTGAAAATTATGAAACATTTATGTAGTTTCATACTAACAAAGCACTGAAGTGAATTAAAAACGGCTTGTTTTTTTGGTTTTTCCCCAGTGATTGAGCATATAAGGAGGAAACTGGAGGAAGAAGAAATCAACCAGCAAAAATAACATGCTTCGAAAGCAGATGTTCCAGAGCACTGTAAATTGGATATATTTTTTTAAATATCACATTCAATAGTTATATTACATTCAGAGCTATAGATTTCTGAACAATATCAACACACACTGTTTTAACATTCTTGTTACGTTTGAGAATGAAGGAACAATATTGAAGGAACACAGATGAAGCGGCCTTAAGGGTGTGCAAACTTTTGTCCTCAACTGTAAATGCAAATGAATATTTGTAATCCTTTCCCATGTGTTAAAATAGTGCAGTGCTTCTGATCCATCCATCCATCCCCTACCGCTTACTCCTTTCTCAGGGTCGCGGGGATCCTTTATTTACCTTCTGATAAACTAAATTTAATATTTTCAGTTCATTTTACATACTGTATGCAAAAAACAACCGTTAACCTGTTCCACCTTGTAAACAAATACAATAAACATCAATGTTCAGTTTTTGAAGTCTGCTCCTCTTAAATATATTTAAAGCTACACTATTAGACATTTTCCGCTGTCATGGTTCTGGGCTGGAGCCAGTTCTCGAACCACTCTGTGTATATTGTGTATATATCTGAATAATCTCATATAGGATGTGATTGGTTGAGTTCAGTTACCCGTCCGATGCAAAGCGCTTTAGTTTAATGGTGTTCATTACTGATGCTCCGATCAGGAATTTTACAGCTGATACCGATCCAGATACCAATCTTTTTTTGTTTAAACAAATCATGGTCACTGTTAATTGAATTAAAACAATAGTAATGAGATACTATTGGTTAATTGATAAATATACAAGCATAAAATATTTATTTTTAAATATCTTAAAAACAACCCTGTCCAGGGTGTACCCCGCCTCGTGCCTGATGCTCCCTGGGATAGGCTTCAGGTTCCCCGTGACCCTGAAGAAGGAGTAAGCGGTAGAAGATGGATGGATGGATATCTTAAAAACAATAGAGTCCTAATTAAAGTAGACTAACATAGAAATTATCCATATTAGGAAAAAGGCAAATAGCTTACTAAGCTTAATGTCAAATTGATATTAAATGCAACCCATAGTATTTAAACATTTCATTTCTCATTTTATTTATATTTAATGAAGTTATTATAATATCTTTTTTTATTATTATTATTTATTTATAACTAAGCACATTTTCTGTCTTTACATTTTAGTAGTTTTATTTTTGTTTGTTTATCGGTTTTAGATAGTACAGTGTCCATGTACAGTGTCCATGTCTGCTGATAATATTGTGTTTTGGGGGGATTAAATCAAAACATGGAAACTGGCGTTGACTTTTTTAGTGATATCTGTCAACTGTGAGTTTAAATGAAGTGAATTAGAGTTAGTGAATGAGAGCTGCAGTGTACTGTATGTTTACAGACTGAACAGTTGCTACTCTTGATTATGATTGGTGAGGATTTTTTTAATAAAGAAGTTTGAATTAAACCCACCTTGTTTAACCCACCAGCATTATTATCAATTTACTCTGTGCGAAGCCGCTGTTTCTACACAAGCAGCTAACAGTAGCGGGAGCATTTTGTGGGATCAATAAAAGATGCCATGAGATCGGGAAGTTGAAGCAGATGATGTACAGAGTTACTTGTCATCATAATGGCTTCTTTGCAATATTTCCACACTTGTTCGGTTGACTGAGAAGATGAAAAGCAGTGTGAAAGTAACTGTTGCTCGGTGTAGATGCATTTTCGATTTCCTGTAGTTTTTATTCTGTTTGTATTATACAATTCCGAACAGGTCACTCACACCGGTGCGAATAAATATTTATTCACAGTCGCACAAAATCCTTTTAAATCACAAATGCGAGTGAAATGGTCACACTGTAGAGTCCTGAGTTTATCTGCAAAGTTTTTTCACATTCGGAGTGATGACGTTTAATGTCCCCAACAACCTCTGCAGTGCCATTTAGCATCATGTTAATATCATGATTTCTCCTCGCACAAAGTGCTGGAGCTCGAAGCGAAGCTGGCAGCTCGAGGGCTAAAATGCAAACCCCGTTTCCAGGTTTTGGCACTACAAAATGACGTCATCCCTGCGGCGCTCTATGGTGATTGATGGGCTGTAAGTGTAGGAAGTGCTTGATTTGATCTGCAGCTTTCTATTTAGAGTTTTCTATTAGTGGAGGACGAACTTTAAACATTAATATCTTGGATCTTGTATAGTAGCACTACTTGTATTGTTCTCTGCTTGATATATCGCTTTGCTTATTTATAAGTCGCTTTGGATAAAAGCGTCTGCCAAGTGAATAAATGTAAATGTAAATATCGCAGTCGATCATGTTCATTTAATCGTAGGCAGTCAAAATAGTAATCGCTATTCCATTAATTGTGCAGCCCTAGTTTAGGGTTGTTGTCTTGCTGCATGACCCACTTTCTCTTGAGATTCAGTACATGGACAGATGTCCTGAAATTTTCCATTAGAATTCGCTGGTATACTTCAGGGTTCATTGTTTCATCAATGAAATGCAAGTCGTCCTGGCCAGATACAGCATAACAGGCCCTAAACATGATACTACCACCAGCATGTTTTGCAGAAGGGATAAGGTTCTTATGCTGGAATGCAGTATTCTCCTTTCTCCAGTCATAACGCTTCTCATTTAAACCAATAGTTCTATTTTGGTCTCCACAAAGTATTTTTTCAATAGACTTCTGGCTTGTCCACATAATCTTTAGCAAACTGCAGAAGGTCGGCAATGTTCTTTTTGGTGAGCAGTGGCTTTCTCCTTGCAACCCTAACATGCACAACATTCTGGTTCAGTATTCTGATGGTGGACTCATGAACATTAACCAATGTGAGAGAGGTCTTTTGTTGCTTAGAAGTTACCCTGGGTTCCTTTGTGACCTCATTTGTGACTATTACACATCTTGCTAGGGAGGGAAACAATGGTCTTAAATTTCCTCCATTTGTAAACAGTCTGTTTGACTTGTTTGGTGGACTCAAAACTCTTTAGGAATGATTTTGTAACCTTTTCCTGCCTGATGAGAATCAACTTTTTCAGAGGTCTTCAGAAATCACCTTTGTTCATGCCTTGATGAACTGCCACAAACGTGTTGTGAAGATCAGACTCTGATAAATCCCTGTTCTTTAACTAAAACAGGATGCTCACTCACGTCTGATTTTCACCTTCAAATTAGCTGATAATCCTAGAAGTTTTGCCACTCACATATGTAATATTGGACAATTTCCCTCAATAAATAAAAGTCCAATTATATGTTTCTCATTTATTTAATTTGGTTCTCCTTCTACTTTTAGGACCTGCGTGAAAATCCGATTATGTTTTAGGTCATTTATGCACAAATATAGAAAAATCTAAAGTAGGCATCAGGAACCTTTTGGTTAATTTTTTTTTTTCAAAAGAACCAACTAACTTTATTTGGGTCCATAAACAAAAAATATGCAACAGACAATAGGTAAAGTTGCAATATGGACCTAATTGTGCTGGGCTTTCACTTTGTGGTTGAGTTTCCACCTGAGCAGCATGAAACCTCTGTGTGCGTCTGTAGACTCATCCAGTACAAGTTAATTTTTTTCTGCCAAAGTTATGTACGTCCACTTTTCCCTCTCCATCTCAGAAGCCATCCGATCATGTACTGTTTGGGCTGACAGGGGCACGTCTTACTTTCTGAATGATTTTCTCCTTGTTCTGGAAATCTGCAGACAGTCAAGTTGCCATACTCAAACATACATGACTTTACATATCCTCAATCAGTAAAAGGTTCGTATTACAATCTCCAATGAACCAGCAACTCTTTAACCAAAAGATTTTGCTGTACAAAACTATATTTATTATATTTTGTAGACATGAAAAAAATAAATCAAAGCAGAACATCATGGTCCATGTTAAGGTGTACTTGAAACACGTTCAAAGTACTTCTGAGTTAACAACACTACGGAAATATTGAAATACACAGACGGGTAGATGATAATGTTTCACAATAACTGGCTTTCACATAGAGAATGGCAACATCCCAGAAGAATTTAAGGTGCATTAACACAAAATTCCATTGAAATTTTCCACAATTTTTTAGCAAATTACACTGCATTCTATAAAGCTGAGTATCATACTAGCAGTGTTTAATCTAAATCTGGGTAAAACCACCAGTCTTTTGAGGTTGCAGACAATTGTTCAAAATGACAATTATGAGACAGCTTGTTAGAGCAGCAATAAAACATCAGAAAAGATTTAAAAAGTAGCAATAACTGTAGCAAAAGACTATACAGTTTGTATAAACAGCAGATTGAGACTACAGTTTGCTTGAATAGTGCAATCTACTTTGTCACATTTATGACAGACAAATCTCTGCATCCTCTTCTTTAGTCTCAACCACCCTGAACACTCCATCCTCTTGTTGAACACTCTTTTTGGCTCGATCTGAAACATTCACATAAATAGTTGATTAATATAAGAATACCTAATCCTATACATGTCTAAATCAAACAAAAATATGTAAACAAGAATGCAAACAAGACACTTTAAATGTCAAACTTGCCCAACAGGTCACTGCGGTCAAGCAAAATCTCCAGGTCTTTGTCACTGATGACCTTGCCTTTAGTGCTCTTCACTGCCCTGCAACACGAGATATTACTCATTTTACACACAATTACTTCAAATATCCATATTTGTTTTTGGGACACTGCCACTTTGTGCTAGATTTAATGACATTAAGAATTAATTATGAGTTGTTCAAACATCAACAAAAATCACTAGTTACTTTTGTATTCCAGTGAAAAGACAGTATTTTATTTTTATAGCCAATATTCTGTGAAGATAATGGGTAGGTTTTAATTAGTCCATATTCATTATTTTGGGTTTAAAAACATTGGCTCTCTGCTCTCATGTAACAGATAATATTAAAAAAATAAAGAAACAGAACACAAACAGAAACGTTCAGATGTTCAATGTATCCTACGTGAGCCCGAATGCAGTACCTGTCATAATCGCTGGACTTCAGCAGGTCAATCAGTTCATTCATATCCAGACAGCTTTTGGACTGCTTTAGATCAGCTTTTCCCCCTTTAAACTTCTCTGGGGGGGCGAAAAAAAAAAAAAAAAAAGAAACTCTAAATAGGGTCATCCTAAAATAACACTAAATACTGTAATCTTCAAAAATCAACCCCAGCAACCTTTTTACCCATATTCAACTGATCTAATTTTACTTCGTAGACAGAAGCTGCATATCAGAAGGAGAAAACTGCATTGAGGTAAAAGGGGGCCTTAAAATAACAATTTAAAGATCTTTTTGGCAAGTACCTAGAGCATTTTGCTGGTATCTGCTTGGCTGAATATTCTCATGGCTATATTACCATGGCAGTACACCATGTAGTGAATGGAAGCTATGAATCTCAAATGAAAAACTAATTATTCCAGTGGAAAAATACTAGCAATCTGAAACACGATATTATACGAATCACAAAAGTTGCTAATAAACATGGGCATGTATTGTTTTCGATTAAAAGAATGGCTGAAATGCTAAATTAGAATTCCTTGCCCCAGCCAACTTCAGCAAATCTTTTTAACTGTATATGGACAAAAATGTCCTGTTAACAAGGTCAGTTAAAGAAACAATTTGTGCCATCCTCTGTTAAATAACATACTTTTATGAATCACCATCTTCTCTAGTTTTCTCTTAGCAGATGCCCTTTCCAGGATCTTCTCATCAATAGTGTTTACTGTGATGAGACGGTACACCACAACAGGCTTGGTTTGTCCAATACGGTGACACCGATCCTGAGCCTGCAAGTCTGCCTGAGGGTTCTTCAGTCAAAATGAAAATATTTAAACATTTCAACAGTCTTCTGCCGATATCTCACGGTCATTTTACATATGTACAAAACACATATGGATTGTAGGAAAACACATACCCAGTCACTGTCAAATATGATGACTGTATCTGCAGCTGTAAGGTTAATCCCAAGTCCACCAGCTCGTGTGCTCAAGAGGAAGAGGAATACCTCTGGATCTGAGGAGAACTTCTTCATCTGTGGAGAGAACACCTGGCTAATACACTTGTAGCAAGAGAAGTGCATATAGTGACAAATAACTGAATTAAATACATGTTGCATACATTCTCTTCTCGGTCGGCATATCTCATGCTCCCATCTAGTCGACTGTACTCATATCCCCGGAGGTAACAGTAGTCCATAAGGATGTCCAAAATGGAGGTCATCTGGCTGAAAATTAGGACCTATGCAAACCATCAGAAGCACATTTCAAATTGTAAGATGGTACTAAAAAAAGACAAATGGTTTAAAAGAGCCACAAAGACTGTACTTCACCTTATGTCCTCTTTTTTTCAATTCTGGGAGCATTCGGTCAAGAATTAAGAACTTCCCTGATGTCTCCACCAGCTGCTCATCAATCTGTAGGAAAAAAAAAACCACAGGGTTACATAAATTAAGAGTACTTATGTTCTCCAAACTAATCAGATAGTTTTATTAATACAGGAGTAATCCATTTAAAAATTTTAATTACTTTAAACTCCTCGGTTCCAGGGACAAGAGGATATTCGATGAGATATGGATGATTGCAGCATCGCTTCAAAAGCATTAGTATGTTCTGTAGCTTCAGGTTGATCTGGGCATCAACAGGCATTTGAATGTCTACCAGAGGAGCAAAAATTGTGGATATTTTTATTTAACTTGATAGTTTTTTTATTAAAAAAAAAAAAAAAAAAAAAAAAAAAAAAGGAACAAGACACTGACTCCTTCTGAGTTTCCATCTCCTTCTGAACTTTTTCGATGTATTTTTCTAGGTCATTTGGAGATTCATTGCTTTCTGAATAATCCACCATCTTCCGAGACTTGCGTTTAGGGCGCCCTGCAGATGGCCGCTGTACTGCTGTAGTCTCCCCCTTCGTTAAAAATGATCAAATTATTAAAGATGAAAATGCATGAATTGAGTGCAAAGCATAAAAGAACTGATTTATATACATATACTGAAAAAGTTTCTGTATTTGTCACGCTATCTAAAGTGTCCCAAATACAACACAAATAAACCACTCCTTACCTTATCCTGACCCAGCACCTTTGCAATGGTTTTGTCAACAATAGCCCTGTAAAAGGTATCCTGCTTGGCCGTCATTGGAGCATATACCACAATCTCTTTCTTTGGCGGAACCTCCAAAGTCACATCTGACTTCAGTCGTCTCAGGAGAAAAGGTGTGAGAATCTGTGCAACATATCAAGATCAACCAATGCAAAGAGAACACAAATTGCACAGGGTTTATAGTGCAATGTCTATGGGTCTATGAATAACTTCTGAAAAGACTGTACAACAGTTTCTGCTTTGTTCTCACCTGGTGAAGCATATTAAGGATGTTTTGTTCTCGTTCATTAGTTACAAGAGTCTCAACATCTGAGGTGATGGTGCTGATGTCAAACCATGACTCAAAACTAAAATGAGTTACACAAAACAAGCAAAAAAATCCTATCACTACAAAGCTGATCCAAACAGACTACAGGAAATTCATAATATTCATTCACAATTATGAATACCTCTTTAAGTCATCAAAGACATCAGGGAGAAGGAAGTTAAGCAGAGACCATAGCTCGGAAAGATTATTCTGCAAAGGAGTTCCTGTCAGCAGTAGTTTGTTGTCAGTTGGAAGCATTTTCAGCTCTTGCACTAAACGACAGTTCAAGTTCTTTATCCTGTGACCCTCATCCACAATCAGGTATTTCCAGTGGAAACGCTAGACAGAGAATTGGAAGAGACCAAATTGAATTATTAAATATATAAAAACAAAACATTTGCTCAGGCTTTTAAAGTCATTAACAGACTAAACTGCACTAAAACTAGTTTCAGATAAATAGTATTTCTATTTCAATTGCCCAGTCCCAATTACTGTACATCATAGCATTCACTGGTGTGCAAGAATCAGTTCTAACCTGAAGATACTTCCTGTCAATCATGGCAATTTCAAATGAAGTCACAACAACAGGGCACATATGCAGGGAACCCTGAGGCTTGCGGATTTTCTTGACAAGGTCCATTCTCTCTTTCTGTGAGCCATGGTAAAGCATTATAGACATCTAAGAAAAAGAGACAAGGGATCAAGGTCTTGTAATATATAAAGAGTGCGCTATATTTACAGGAAATCTGGATTTAACCTGCAGAACATAACCAAAATTTTAAACGTAAGCATTCCTTGAATGTTCTTCTCCACAGAGGTCTTGTGCTTACCAGAGCTGGGTGAGATTATTCCAAATAATTAGTTTGTCACAATAACTATTAAAACACCATATTAATTATACTACCATCAGTACTGTAACAAACGTATTGTTGTAAAGCATGTGTTGAGCTTGGGATTTGGAGTATAACCCTAAACTCTACAGCTGTCTTGACTTCAGGCATTACAATGTAGTTGTGCTGTCCATTTGTCCCCTTATTGTATCTTGTATACAACTAGCCAATTTTAGCCAGCCAGTTCACCAGCAAGAATCTAGATTATGAATTGATTACGGTGCCTAGTCAGTTTTGGGGTATGCTTTTTTTTCCCTCCACATTTTTTATTTTTTTTGCTAGCCAATACTGGACAGCAATTTCTCTATTCATGCTTAGCTAGATGGGTTTATGCACACTGACTCCCTGGATCATGCTGTAGCTGTGCTAGCAGGTTTTACTGCATTAATGGGCAATATCATTGTCCAGTGTTGTGTAATGTAAAGGCATGACATTTTTCTGGTGGCAATTTTGTACTGACGAACACTCCCAAGAGATAAAACACAGAATTCCTGATAGCTTTGCCAATTTGTAAAATTCTCTCATCAAAGTTGCAAACCCGTATCATTGTGAATGAGATTTTTGAAAACGCAAATACAGTCCCCAAATTAAACCCCATTTCAGTAGTCTCACCTCTGGAGTAAAGCGCCTGAACTCACTAATCCAGTTAGGCAGAGTGGACAGAGGAGCTACAACCAAGAATGGTCCCAGGACTTTCTTCTCAATCATCATTGCAATATGAGCAATGCACTGTATGGTCTTTCCCAGTCCCATCTCATCAGCCAGGATACCATTTATTCCATTCTCCCATAGCATCTACACAACAAATGAAACAAGAGCATGTGAGAACTTGTGGAGAAATTTCCTCAAATACATTCACCATCTCAATTTCTCATGGCCTGTGCAGAATGTTGTATTTGCCTTCTGGCTAATTTTAATATTTGAATACCTACAAGAGTTAATAAATGGATACTTGGTTAACTATTATGAGAGGAAAAAGAAAAAAATTGTCTTGTATGCAGTGGCAAGAAAAAGTATGTGAACCCTTTGGAATTTCATGGTTTTCTGAATAAATGTGTGATGAAATGTGATCTGATCTTCATCCAAGTCAAGGGTATTGACAAATATGTGTCTAAAATAATAACACCAAAAAAATGTCTTTATTGAGAACAATCAAAGAACCCTCATAGTGCTTGTGGAAAAAGTATGTGAACCCTTGATTTAATGACCTCAAAAAAGCTTTTTTTTTTGCACACCTGGAGTCTCGTTAAGAAAATGAGTTTGGAGGTGTCGACTACAGCTACTTTGACTGATAAACACCCCTCAAACTTTTGGAGTTTGCTCTGCACAAGAAGCACATGTTTATGTGAGCCATGCCTCGCCAAAAAGAGCTTTCAGAGGATCTACGATCAAGAATTATGTGAGCCATGCCTCGCCAAAAAGACCTTTCAGAGGTTCTACGATCAAGAATTGTTGATTTACATTAAGCTGGCAAGGGTCACAAAGTGATTTCAAAGACTTTAGAAATTAACCATTCTACAGTTAGGCAAACATTCTACAAATGGAGACCCTTTGGGGCTATTGCTACTCTACCAAGAATTGGGCGCCTAGTCAAAATGACACCAAGAGCACATCGAAGACTCAATGAGGTAAAGAAACAACCCCGAATGACAGCCAAAAGGCATCATTGGAACCGTCTAACATCTCTGTTCATGAGTCTACAATACGCAAAACATTGAACAAGCGGGGTATCTACGGCAGGACACCACAAAGGAAGCCACTGCTTACTAAAAAGAACATTGCTGCATGCCTGAAGTTTGCAAAAGAGCACACCGACACTCCACAGCGGTACTGGCAAAATGTTTTGTGGACTGATGAAACTAAGATTGAACTATTTGGAAAAACCACAGCACTACATCTGGCGTAAAAAGGGCACGGCATCATCATGAAAACATCATCCCAACCGTAAAGTATGGTGGAGTAAACGTCATGATTTGGGCCTGCTTTGCTGCATCAGGGACTGGCCAGCTTGCAATCATTGAGGGGAAGATGAATTCCCAAGTATATGAGACAATTCTTCAGGATAATGTGAGAATGTCTGTATGTCAGCTGAAACTGTGTAGACGTTGGGTGATGCAACAGGACAACGACCCAAAACACCGGAGCAAGTCCACAACAGAATGGCTTCAGAAAAACAAAATCTGCCATTTGGAGTGGCCAAGTCAGAGCCCAGACCTCAACCCAATAGAGATGCTATGGAATGACTTGAAAGCCATACATGAGACGTCCAAAGAATATGACCGAGCTAAAGCAGTTCTGCCAGGAAGAATGGGATAAAATGGGGGGTCGTCCAGGGTCAGTCACTTATTAATTCTAAAAGGTTCACTTACTTTTTCCACTGCCATTTTGAATGTAGAAGGAGTGTGTTCAATAAAGACATGAAGGATCAGAATTTTTGTGTATTATTCTTTTAGCCACATTATATTTGTCAATACCCCTGACTTAGTTGAAGATCAGATTACATTTCATGACAAATTTATTCAGAAAACCATGAAATTCCAAAGGGTTCACAGACTTTTTCTTGCCACTGTAGGTAAAGGGTCTTACATAAGAATATTTTTTCCATTGCAATTAAACTTTCTACCTGCTGATGGCAGTGCACCTCCTTGGGTTTGACATGTAATAAACAGAAATATTAAATGCATAGCTAATGTTAACTGAATGCAAGCTCAATATTTCAGCGTGTAGTTCCACTACAGCAGCATGCACCATGACACAGGTTAAAATTCATGAAAGTTTTCAAGGGGGTCCTAATACACAAAAGTTAAATAACATAAGAAAATACCAATCATATTCAAAACACACCCTACTACAAAATTAACAAGATATGAATGTTTTCCTAGCATTAATAAATATAAAACATATCATCTAAAGGAAGTACAAAAGGTTTCAAAACAAACAATTTTTTAAACATAAAAAAGGCAAAGATCGTACATTTAAAAAGGTAAATTATTCCAATTTGCAGGAGCCTTATACCTAAATGCTTTCTTCTCAAAAATATGTGGCGTTGTGTAGAAGCTTTAATCTCATAGGATTAGTGAATCATCACCGTCAGTGCATGTTGTATAATACGGGCAGTACAGGTATCTGCAGGTTATATTTACTAAAACATGCAAGAGCAGCACCTGGGGCAAAATGAACAGTGGAGCAGTAGATACATGCCACACATGCAGTGTCCCTTCTGCCACAAAATATGCAAACTCAAGGTAGCTAATTTGTGTCCATTGTAGTTTAATCTTTTAAATCATGTTGTATAGCATGTTGTTGGAAACGTATTCTCGGTCATGTCCTGCAAGCTTCATATCAGACACTGTCCTCATGACTGTAAAGGCTGGCTACTCTCAAGTCTGGACCTCTTACATACCACAACAATACTGCTATCTGCTAAAAATTACCACCAGACAAAGCTTTTTCATATTTTCTGACTTCATATGTATTTATTGCACAATATTTAAATATCTGTACCCTGCCCTAATTTGACAAATCCCTACAAGTATTACTTGCATTACAGTTGGCATTTTGTTTTAATAATTTCTCTGTATGCTGTTGCTTGCTTACCCTTAGCCATTCAATGCCCTCCACCTGGTACCACCGCATCACACCACCAGTGAAGAGTTTGGGTTGCTGCGCAGGCACAGGCTGCCCGTTCACTTTCCTTTCTGGGTCCAGCAGCTCCTTGGCATTTTCCCGCACAACTTCAGACAGTCGCCCTTTTATATCCGAGTTAGAGTCACTTAGTTTTTCTATATCCTCTGCCTCGAGTTTCTTCTGGCTTTGAGCCTCCTTCAGAATACAAAATAGGAACACTCAAAATAAAAATCTGAGGTAAACAGATTTCAAATGAAATAAATATAAAAGTATAATGAAAAGAAATTCTTAAAAATACTCTAGGTTCAAGAAATCTTGTCTAAGACATTACATGGTTTTGTACCCCCCCCCCCGAAAAAAGCTATTACAAATCACCTCATCCACTTTCCGTTTTTTGGCCTTTGACAAAATTTCCTGTAAAATAGAAAGATTTCAGTCAATGGTCACACTGTAACTTCTTTATAAGAGAACATAGAGAATAAATCACAAAAGTGTGCTTACCTCTTTGGACATAACATCAGCAATTTTATAATCTTCCTCCCTTTCTCTCTTCTTCCTCCCAACTTAAGTGAAGAATAGAATAAACATTACAAGTATGCCTTGTTAAATTTCCATTTCATCTACTTAAAGTGTTCAGGTTAGTGCACATGTCCTATGCAATTATATTACATTTTAGACTTGAAATAAAGTAAACCATATATTTACACGAGTCATATGTTCAATTAATACACAACAGTACCTTTTTCTGTCTTCTTGCCATTAGCCTGTGGAATTGTGGGACAATTTGTATTAGTTGGGAATCCGTACTACGTGCACTTACAAATACTAGTGAACAATCATATATAAAAGCCCTGGAACAGGACAATATAATAGTATCAAATCTATACTTTAAATTTTCAAAACAATGATTTGAGCACCCACTGACCTTCTGCGTCGCTGCTTTCTTTTCCAGTCTCTCCTTCCTTATTTTTTCCTGTTGATAAATATTTGTATTAATTTTTTACTATAAGTGTTTCCAAATTGAAAAAAGATGACTTGACATTCTGAACATTTACCACTTGCCACCCAACCCCACACCAAAACAACAATAAATGTAAAAATAATTTGATGTTTTTAGTGTATGGAGCTGGATTGAACTTCAAATTTGAAAAAAACTTCTTTGGACAATTTTAATAATTACAGCCACCCTTTAGCTTTACACACTGCATCCCGTCGTTGCAAACCTATGTGCACGTTTCTTAGTATTAACTTTAATCCATATTAATGTCTTGCAGTTCTGCAGACAAACCAGGAAGCAGAAAGTATTTTATTTCTTGCCATTTCCCCCAAAAGGCGATAAGAAATCCCACCTCTTGCTGCTGCTGCTCCATTTTCGTAAGCAGAAATTTGGAGTATATGTTGCTTTTCTCCAAAAGGTGTTGCAGCCTCTTAAAACGCATTTCTTGAGTGTCTTTTTCCCACGACTGTCTCGCCTGCAAACCACACACATACACAGAGACTGAATAAAGAGATACAAAGCAACACCGAATATATTCAAACAATTACACCTTTAAACTTAACATTTAATAAAGCAGAGCCCCTGACAGCTCAGTTAAGTATATTACGTATTAATACAACACACGATTAATAATTATATGCACAATGAAGTACACCTTCAGTAGGTACCTTTTCAATCATCTCTCTCTCCTTTCTTTCCCCTTCTTCCTTTAAATTCCTTTCCATCTCTGCCATTTCCTCGGTTATAACAACCTCCTCAAGTGGACCTTGTACTGCAAGCAGAGACATGCATTAAACCCAATCTACAGTAGTGACCTCTTTTAAACAGAACCGGGCTCTACATCCAGTATGGTCTGAAATCAGTGCAGTAGTAATATGGATCCTTCAAGACCTGAGCAAGTTACAGTTCAGACTTCTACCTGCAGAAGAAACCTCCATTGCAGCTCCTTCTGGCTCCTCACATTCATTGTGTTTGGGACAAAGGGGAGACACACTACGTGCCTCTTCTTTAGCGCTCCTAACAGCAAATAAACAACAGTTAAAGACTTTTTAGCTTTCTCACAACTTTCAGTAAATGTTAACGGTCGAACATTATCCGAGAGATGGACGGTGTTGTGATGAGTGAGGTGAGTATAATATAGAAAAACTAGCAGTGATACTTACACACTCATTTCAACTGCTGTGTCCGGACTCAAGGAAATCAGCTCTGTCAGCTGTGTCGATACTCAAAACACACGGCTCTTCAGTTTTTGTTTGTTTGTTTGTTTACTTTTTCTCTATATCGTACAAAATTGTATAATCTCCTGAAAAAAAAAGAAACTTTTGTTGCTAGGTTGCTGCTAACCTGAAGTTAACGCCAAAAAACAAGCAACAAAAAAGTGGAATACACGCTTAAACTAAAATAAATCCTAAACTGAATAAAACTTTTTTTTTTTTTTGCTTGTTAAAGAAACTGATCAATTTAGGTGACTATCAGCAACAACACGTGAGCACAAGCTCAGACCCAGACAGCATGCACTGGTGTAACACAAGACACTGCCGACCCAGAGGTTTCGCGCCAATGTGGACGCAACCAATGTGGCCTTCAAATGGGGGTGGTTCTGGAGTACGGATTATGGTGAGAATTGCTCTTTCCATATACACTTACTCCAGATAATACTCTTTAAAATACAAACTACCTCGTTTGTTATTATTTTTAATGAAGAACACAGGCGTGGTTTGAAAAAAGGATTGTATTAAATGTCCTGCGTTTCACAGAATTCCCCTTGTGTTTGATATGTGTGCGACATTCTTACGTGACATTTCCCGCGAAAGATTTTGGCGTGAGTACAGAGAGTAAAGGATGGGCGGTACCAAGTGATTTATTTATTTATTTATTTATTTATTTTTTACCGCTCCAACAGCAAGTCATACCAAGACTAATGTCGCGAAACCGATAATTCTTGTACATATAAAAAGGTTAAAAATAAATAAATAATAATTGCCAAAGTACCAAAGTGAGAATATTAAAAACCTGGATATTAAAGCATTTGAGACTATGCTTTCACTTGCGTGTTCACTCTCTATCTTCTGCATGCCAGACTCATTAATAATCTTACATCCTATAATAGTTTAATGATAGGGTCACACTCTATTTAAAATCAAATAAGCAAACAAACAAACAAAGAAGAAACAAAAGAATAAATAAACACAACTTTTGCCTGGCACCTCAGAGATTTGGGGTTCGAATATCGCCTCCGCCCTGTGTGCAGGGTGCTTGCATGTTTTCTCTGTGCTTTGGGGGTTTCCTCTGAGCACACCGGTTTCCTCCCCTATCCAAGAATAGTAGGCTGATTGGCATTTCCAAAATTGTCCACAGTTTTGAATATGTGTGTGATTGTGGCCTGCCATGGGTTGGCACTTGGTCCAGGGTGTCCCTCGTGCACAAGTTCCCTGGGATAGACTCCAGGCTCCCACGTGACCCTATGTAGGATAAGCTGGATGGATAGATAGATGGATGGGTGGATGGATGGAAAACACAATGATTTCTAGTGTTGTTCATTGATTTTGGGGCCAGGGTTGATACAGAAAACAATCGATTTGTTTACTAACATCATTAGAAAACGCATTTCGTATAACAGGAACACACATATCTAATGTGTAAATTCATGGTACCCTTGGACTTTTGTACCTAGTGCAAAGAGTTAACAAATACTCATGATTATAGATTCTAATAATTTTTGTTTCTCTTTGCTTTGATTTGACAACTGGGCTAAAGGGATCTGCGTAGTCCAAACTCTCAGCCGATGAATTAAAAACATTGTCTTTAAATCTCAAAGCAATTCTGAAGATAACGCGACAATCAGCTGCAATAACTCTCGTTGACCACTAAGTGTCGACATTTTCTGTTTTTAAATATATATTTCGCATGCAAGCCCCAGTTCAGCTTGAGAATGAACAACAAAATAAACAATAATTATTTTTTTGCTTCTAATGACCACCCTGATTGTAGAAAAGTTTGGCATTTCTGAAACCACAAAGGAAAGCTAAAAACAGTAAAATTTTAAGCAATTCTAGCATTTACTGTTAATATTTAAATACATTTTGATTTGATATGAACCTGGCTCACAGTTTTAACTTCTTCCCCTTAAGAGAAGCTCTTCATTCTATGAAAGACTCACTTGCAACAACTGACATGAAGAAATTGAATGACATTCACCTACATTAAATATTAACATGGTGATTGCTATCCACAAGGGGTCAGCAGAAAGCTAGATATAAAAAATTAAGCTTAGGTTTAATTGTGGAATTCTTAAGTTTATTCCTGAGTACATATACAGTACACTATATGGCATGGCCAAAAGTATGCGGGACTTCCCCAAACAGTTGCTTGGGGAAAAGTTGAAAGCACACAATTGTATAGAATGTCTTCGTGTGCGTAGGGGATCAAACCTGTTCCAGCATGATGATGCCCTTGTACAGTAAGCGAGTTCCAAAGTGGGGGCTAAATTTCCCCTGAATATAAAGACATTATTTGCTTGTTTCAGATGTGTGCCTGTCTGAGAGCCAATGACAAAAAGATTGATCAACTAACTTCTAAGGATGCAGTTATAAATTGTGCACTATATTCTTATTATATACACACTATATCCTTGACTATGAAGCAATTGGACATTTGAGGGTTGTATAATCTCAAATCGTATTCTAAAGTTTTGGTTTTAAAGCAAATATCAAATAACTGTGAGTACCTTACATCACTGAATATGCAAAATGTTTACCCTAAAAGTATTTTATTAATTCATTTATTTTTGTTCCATCACATACCAAAGGCCAACAACAGTGAGAAAAAGTTGCCCCCGAAATCTTTCACACCTGATAAGACTCCTTGCTCACTGCCATGAAGCAATGTATCCTCTGCCTGTACATGTGTGTGAGCTGTGTCATATTTCTACTCAGCAGGTCTCCATACTTTTCTACTCCTACAGGCCCACTCACCTCAAGGCACCGTCTCATATTGCCCTGAGGATAATAAAAAACCCCACACAACCCCCCCCCCCCACACACACACACACACACACAATAATTAAATATCTTAGCAGTTAGTGCAGTCGGTGGGCAGTGTATGTTTACTTAAATTATAATATCTTAAGTTAATTAAATATTGTGTTTGATGAGCCATTCTATCTTCAGTGTATGTGCAGGTTATCTGGGAGGTTATCAATTAGGGCTGCCTGTCTGTAAACATATAGAAATAAACCATTAGTCCATTTCCTCCATTGCAACTCATTGTCTGTTATTTCAGTATAAAGGAGAATGCAAGCTTTGAATACAAGCCTCCTCTCATTGGTTTTCTTCTTTAATTTATGTACATTTTGGAATGTGGCAGATGTAGTATTGAACTCCTCTCAAACTTTTAGTTGTCTTTTTTAAAATGATATGTTCAGTCACATATAGTGTTTCAGTCATATCTTTCCTTATCATATAATTGTTACTCCTGAAATAGACTGCAGATAAAGCTGACTCGCATTGTTCTTTGTCCCTATTTTGTTGCAAGAACTTGGTCCTTATTGTTATACATGCAGTGGCTATAATTAATTCAAGAGGTCTCAGGAAAAATCTTAAACTTTTCTTGAGACCTTTTAAAAAACCCTGAATAATCTTCACAGTTAGAATAAATGTAGTTTCACACATTGCAGTAATCCATGAATTAATTCTATTACTTTTGCTATTACAACTGTTTAGTTAATTGGTAGGTTTGTAAATAAAAATGGTATGTAACATAAAGGACAATCAACAAATTAACACAAAATGTTTTAAAAATTTAGATGACTTTGTTGAATATCTGTAGGGCTTAGCAGCTGCATGACAAGTCAGAAGTTTAGGAACACCCAGTGATTTTGTAACATAATATGACACACTGTCAGGTTTAAGATCTCAGCTGGCTTAATGATAACACCAAACATAATCTAATAACTGGTTCTACTGTGTATTTTGCCAGCAGTGAGGATGATATGTCATGGAAGCCCCTCCACCCCACCAAAGCCTGACCGAGTTCCTGTAAGATTCGTGCAAACACAAAGCACAACAGCTATAATCATGTGAGATTTGCAAGGAGATATTGATAGCTCACAGTTTCTTACAGGAAAAGTTCTAATTGCCCTTAATTTGATTGTTCCTAGTTTAGTCAGCATCCTCTTTCCTTTCATGTTCAAATCATAATTGAGTGAAAATGCCTCTAAGGAAATTAGACTCATTTAAACAAGAGAGACACATGCTCATACACCGACAAACAAACAAAAACAACAAAAAAAACATTTTAAATAGGGAAGAAAACCCAAAAACAAATTCCCAAAGGAAAAATGTTACCTTTTTAGTGTGTGTGGAGGAACATGCTGTATCATTGCTACTGGCATGAGTCAGTTCTTATTTGATGTTTGTTATTCCATTGAATCTCTGTTATATTTTCCTGAGTGTGAGGAAATGAGATGTGAATGCGTTTTTATGTAAATATTGTCTGGAAGGTTACAGGAAACCAAAGTCTCTGCAGCTGTGATACGTGTGAGTTCACATGTGTGAGTTATCCATTATTACCAGAGCTCTGACCTATTCAAGGAACATGTGAATTAGTGAGATAATTGCAGTAATAAATGAACTTTCAGTTATTTGATCACACAGTCAAGCAAAAACACGCACACACATGCACACACATGCACACACAAAGTTATTCAATTATAATACAATAAAATTGCACGTCTCTGAGTCAGACATAAGCCAGGTCTGACCTACATGATTTTAATAGTTTGTCAGCAGAAGCATGTGTGCGTGTGTGTGTGTGCATCTGACAATGCACTTCAAATTTTTTTTTTTTTTTACATTTCTGGGTTTTTAAACAACAACATAAATCCACACCTCCTGTTCAACATATAATCACTGGCTGTTTGCTTGTACATTATACATGTGGAAGCAAGTCAAATAGCTGACAATGCATCTTTCTTTGTAATTACTATTCTATCTCACCCCTCCTAGCGAGCAGGGAATAACCCCTTGTGTGTGCGCATGCATACTCCAAGAAGATCACATACCGATGTATGACGCAGTATCTGTTAAGCAGCTTGTGACTGATGTTAGAACTATAAGTGTCCTGTGAATAGCCCCTGTTTTTCCATTCTTTGTTGCTGCTGTTTGTATTTTTTTGTACATTGGACATTGTACGTCAGGAAGTTGAATGCTTTTATCATAAAGCCCCTGTGGCCATACAGACCATCCACATGTTGTTTTTAAAACATCACACCTTGGTCCTGCCTTCATGCCGGCCTGCCTGCATTGCGGGCGGGGGGTAATGGTCCCCAGCACATACCTAAAGTGCATGGATTAGACCATCACTGAAGTAGAGGTGCTGTAGAAAATTGTGTAGGCCCCACAATTAAAAATTCATTTTTTTCATTCTTATTTTCTTGTTCTAAAGAAGGATGGTGGTTTCCTGTCCAATTTTCAATTTCACTCGGAGGGAACTTTGTTTCACAAATACCTTCCCATTTCAGTTGTTATGAAAGGGAGATTATGACTATTGTGACTATGCAGTCACAGAACATATTCATAGACATGATTAGTGTGTTTTTAGATTGTTTTTATTATACTATTTTACCTCCCCAACAGAGTTTGTTAGAGTAATAGCACTCTTAGTTTGTGACATAGTGAACCAGTATCAGGATGTATTTATTGATAAAAGACTTTAATAAAGCTTTTCTGTAAGTTGCTCTGGTTCAGGGTGTTTGCAAAATGGCAAAATTGTAAATGTAAATGTAAATGCTACTGTCATTGCACATAACTTTCCTAAAGTTAGCCTTCCAAGGTCAATAATTCCATATATACAGCTGGCCTTTTCTCTTTAGATGGCCACTGGCATCAGGATACTGTCATACTGTATCTGGACAAGTAGCTCCTGTGTGCTGTCACTAAAAAGCATGACATCCAAAATTCATCCATTGTTCTCTCTCACACTGTGGCACCTGAGCTAATGGTGTACTCCAAAACACCAAAGCAAACCACAGAATTCAGTGGCATGAAGCTGGACCTACTAAGATTGCTAGCCACCCCAGTATGTGGCAAATATAATCATGCTTGCCAGGCTGTCTACTGTATCAGCTTCTGTTGAGAATGTTTGGACTGATGAGAGCAGCCACATTCCCTTAGGCTTGTTAGAACTGCAGTCATTCCAGAGATGGGTCGTCAGCCTGCAATTGAACCCCAAACACTGCAGACTGAATGGTGTCCTTGCCTCAGTAGATGGAGGTCAGTCATTAACCCTCTGGCAATGCTGGTGTTTCTAAACTCTCAGAAAGGATGTGTTAATATCTTATACACTTTATGTGTTAGTTCTATTTCAACAGATGTTGTGTTAAATGGCCTTTCTACATTAATATGACTACACCTGCTTTTAAGGGATCTTTTGCTTATTTGACCTGGGAGAGGAATATAATTATATGCCTATAATTCTTCTGATTAACTTTTAACAAACAAATAAAGAAACAAACAAAAATAACACTCAAAGGGCCACATCAGAGTAAGATGTTTTGCTGCTTGTTTCTTAAAAAGTTATATAAGTAACTGAAATTCTCAGTGTCAAACATGTGGCAATAGAGGTACTTAGAGTCTAAGACCAACAAGGCTCTTCAAAAAAACATTCTGGAGGATTACTTGTAAAAAGAGATTTGGACAATGTTGTGTTTGCACATTATGTGTTTGTGGGGTTCTCAAAAACAAACAGGTCAAATTGGTCAAACTGCAGGTGTCTGTAGCTGCTAATAACATTCAAAAAAATATGGTTGTGAGTTCCTAAAATGTTAACATCAGTAAAGTGGAAAACACTTAGAACATTTGATTTTTATCTAAAATTACGTTGAGCTCTTACGTTGAGCTCTTACAGAAAATAATCATTTTTTTTTCTTTGATACATCACATGTTATTCCTCACATTTTTCACATGTGGAATTTTCTGCATGTTATTTTATTTATACATGATTAATAATTTTTCATAAGTACTGCATGTACTTTTATTTTCTATATGTATTTTCCCATTTTATTTTAGTTGTACTTTTATTATGCATTTATTTTTAAATGCTACATGTGTTCAAGGTGTACAGGGTGAATAATAATCACGTGAAATGTATGTGCTTTTTCCATAAAGGTTAGCAGTTTTTCTACTTTGGTTTTAAGGGAGGCTTTGGCTTTTTCAGATCTGTTTATGATAAGCAGTACTTTCTCACAGATGCCTGAGGGTATTCAGGGCTGCTTCTCTCTGTCTGCCGCCCCCAATGATGTCCTCACCTGTTGCTTACTAAAACAACAGAGAGTGCCAACAACGCTTCATATGTCCATTTCAGTGCCAAAATAAGCAACAAAAACTCATCTGCACCAAGAGAAATTTGACTAATGTAGACTGTATGTATACAAATCATTTTAAAAACATTACTACTAACATCACTACTAACCACATGTATTTCCTGTAGAACAGTGCCTCACTGAAAACTAAAAGAATGTCCCAACAGATAACTTACTATTCCTCCCACTTATAAGTGAGGGGGAGATTCAGAAAGTATGGTGTTACAGCTCAGTTGACCCCAGTAGGTGTGGCTATTTATTTTATTTCACAAAGAATCTATTATAGGGACTGCAATTGTATCAGTTATGTGATTGCCTTGAAGGACAAAACAAAGAAATGTGAAAGTTCCTCATAAGGTTGTTTGACAACTACGATGTTGCACATTTGATTGAGAATAACTTTTTTTAAAATTCTTCATGGTGAAAGATTTGCTTTTGTAAAAAACACACTCGACCTTATGAACAAATATCTTGTGTCAGGAATATACAGGAATAGGCTTGCCTAAAGACCGCCGGTCTAATGATGCTGTCTACAGATCAGGGAGGGAATCCAGTCAAATGTAACTATAAAGGACACTAAGGTAACAGAAAAGATCTTGTTCTTTCATGTCAGTGAATCTTATCAGAGTTATAACTTCTTACTATATCCTGGTCAGTATATCTGACAGTGGGCTGGTGAAACAAACCTCCCTTTTCTAATTTTTGCTGAAAATAAACTAAAGATGTCCTATCCACTGGTACATTTCAAAGTACCCCTCCCTATCTCCCTTCTGGGTTCTCCTACACTTTCCTTCTCCCTCCCCTTGGTGCTCAGGCTCCCCTCCTCCCCGCTGCTGAGTGGTCGTACTGCTGGAGGCCGGCGTTCACATACTCCTCACTGAAGTGCAGAAGAGACTCTTCTCACAATATCACACACTCTCATAAAGGCAAAGACACAGAGGCTTTTACACACTTGCATCCAGATAGGTATTTTGGCAACATGTCCAAAAAAAGGCTTTCACGGTGCAATGGATCTTGGTGGGCTCTTTAACCCTTAATGTTATTGAACACTTAAATCAAGGAAATGGAACATCAGCATGGACAAATTCAAAATATGATCAAAATACAAGATATGATCTAAATATCTAAATACATCAGAAAGGAGGTTTTCCTTACTCCCCTCAGTGAAGACTGTTGGAACAACTGTATTGGACCTCCATGATGAGCTTGAAAAGAAGAAAATCGAGCATGGCGTTTAGCTGGCATAAGTCATTTACCATCCTCACACCTTGGAGGAAAGGTAAGACTCTAACTACCTGCTTTGCCATCCTATTTATGTGAGATCATGTTACCTCTAATTGTCAGATATGAACAACCAATGGATTAGGGGCTACAGGCAGTAAATTTTATGGCTGATTTTATTTTGAGTATTTTGTTTCCAACCGTGTGCACAATTTATACATAGCCATTTGCCATACATTTACAACTTCAGTTATATCTAACAAATGAGGGTTTTATTTTAATTTCCATGATATTAGGAATTTATATTCATTAATTAATATATGAATATATAATTGGTTATTAATATATTTACAATTGCAAGACATGCTTCTGGCATCTATGTGATACTAATTATGCACATTTTGTGTCTACACAATGAAATTTTAAACTTACGGTAAAAAAAATAGTCAATATTCATACCTCATTTCTTATAGTCTGCTTTTTTACGGCTTTATAGTAACCAGTAAAACATGGCATACTGGAATGCAATTTTTCACAGAAAGTAATCAGTTGGCTTTAATTAGCAAGATCTAATTTAGCAGGCTTTTTCTTTTTTGCCATCTGTTACAAACGTACATCCAATGAATATGTTTATGTGTAGCATAAAATGGAGTGCTTGCCACTATAATTTGTTAAAGACTAGTAAAAGTAGAATGCTTGTGGGTTAATTTAGAGTTCATGAAATGCTTTAATTATTCTTGCAATTGGAAAATGCTGAATAGCTGGATGCCATTTTTATGGCATTTTAAACTCCAACCATTTTAAAACATGTGACAAATATAAATTTGAAAGCTTTACCTCAGTTTAATCCACGTAAGTTGAAACTTCAGGGTCTGCTGTGTTGTTATTCTTTATTCTAAGATGTTTGCATATTTCTCATCATCAAGAGATCAAAGCAAAGGGAACTCTTGGGTGAGATCAGGTTTGTGCAAGAGGAACTTTGTAGACAACATAAAGTTCTTTTTTTTTTTTTTAATGATTGAGCAATGTATTTGTGCTATAAATTCCCCATGCACTAGCAGGTCTTTAGTAATTGATGTACATCGCTATCACAAGTACATTAATAGCTGGGTGAACATTATTATAATTGTGGTTCTAAAATAATTATTTGTAAAATAATTCTTTTGCACAAGAGTTTTAGTCCTAGGAAAACCAAGATTACAAACGTGACATCACATGGGAATGTTTGTGAGATGTCCGACACTGCCATGACCTTTTTTGTTTCAGTAAATATCTTACTCATATCAAACCAAGGTTATAGATGTAAGTGACTCACTAAGCCAGGTGTTGACAGCAGACTAAACTATCACCCACAATTTTAAGGGATTTTAGAGTATTTGCTAATTGTTTGTTTGTGAATCAGAGTATAAAATGTTCTCTAAAGGTTTCTAACAGTTTTGAATCTTGTTAGGACTGATCCATTAAGCCAGTATTTCTGGGCAGTGAGAGATTTAAGTGCTTAGGACACGTCTGTGTGTGTATGTGCATCTGAGGAAATCTATACTGGAGTTATGGCTTCTGCACATTCTTTTCTTATCGTAACAATGTCAGATAATGAAAGACTGGGCCTTTCTAGTTGATATTCCACATTGATAATGTGTCTGGAAGGGCTTCTCAGGATTCCCATCCCAGCCAGAGAATGGAGGGGAAATACTCCATTATCGCACTGAGAGTCAGACAGGCGAGAAGTGCTGAGCTTATAGAAAGAGGGTGGGGGAGGTGGGAAGGTGTGCAGCTGCATTTCGCACCTCATGAAACGTGACATCTGGTCTTTGTCGTCCAAAGCAAAGTTACACAAGGCCAAGGAAAAGCAGCAATTCCGTCAGCTTGTTTATCAACGACCTAGAATGTCTGAGCTGAGAATGACTTTTAGCCTTTTAGTTTAATTGAAATTGGCTGAATAAAATGATAATTTTTAAAGAAAATGAAAATAATAAGATTCTGTAGCTGATCAAGGAGTATAATTTTGGTGAGGGATTATAGTGGTAGTTCTTATTCTTATTTAATCTCATCATGATTTGTCACTTACTTACAAAGAAAATATTTCATTTTTCAATAATTAAACCATACCAATTAATCAGTAGTAACCACAAAGTAATATAAAAATCATATATAAAAATAAAAACCTTAATGCTTTCAGAAAATAACTCTGAAGTACAAGATTGGACATGTTGGCTTAAAGAAATTGCACCTTGTGGTCATTGTGTCTGACCACCCATAGTGCTAGTCAGCTTCTGACATTCTCTTAAGCTCTTTTAACCATAAAAATAGCAGACCTGTCTTGGCCTGCCTCTGACCTCTCCACCCAGGGGCTCAGCATCTAAGCCATGGGACAGGCTAGCCCAAGACTTAGATAACTTTTTACTTATGTGAAAATATCAGGCTAAGACAATAAGCCTACTATAACACCCCTAGATGTATTCAAGATGTAACTTATAATTGCATTTGGTGGATATTAACCAAGATAGTTATTTTTTCTTAGACGACAACACTTATGTATGTTGATTCTCTGTTCAGAACTGTCTCTTGTCAGTGGTCACCTCAGAGACAGGTAGGGCACAGACTTTTACTTAAGACTACATATCTATGCTTTTATCACACTCATCACTGAGGCACTCAACACTAAAGAGTCCTAAGTCATCAGACCATGTGACTTTTTGCTGGTTGAGAAAACAAACTCTTTCCAACTATCTTTTTTTCTGAGATGTTCTGAATGACATTAAACAACCCAAGGCACTTAGTCTCTGACATCACATCATTAAAATAAATTAGAGACTTTGCACAAATAATGTGTGATGAAATACATGCTTGGGGTTACAACTCAGTAATAAAGAGCTTTACATTGTTTGATTCAGGATGTGACATCTGTTTCAATACAACAAGAAAACAGAAGGCAATGCTGAAGAGTCAGACAGAAAGTTGTGTACTTTGTTGCAAGAAGATTAGTTAGAGTGTAAGACTCTTCAGGTACTCATCATCCCTCTGTAATTTCATGCCTCTACAACTAAGAATCTGTAATTACAGAAGTGCAAAAACACAAAATATAAGTGAGTCAGATTATCTAGGGTAAATACAGTATGTCCATAACATCACCTCGACTAAAGGATTCCTCCAGTTCTTAAATAGCTAAACAATAATTCTTGAATTTTTGGACAAAAGAATGAGAATGACCGTTGTTAATAATTGGCAACATATGTTTTGAATTGTGAAGGCTCACAAAATGTCCACAAGGAAAAGCTATTAAACATTGTTTAAAGATATCTAGTAGCCTTCTGTTTCTTATCAGTGGCTCCACATTCCTAATCATCGCTGAAGTTGAAAAATCAAAGCAAAAGTCTTCATAACTCCATATCTCTTGAGTGAGCACTGCCTTTTTTTATCAACTTAAAAATGTGAGGTATTTTACAGTAATATGGATGGGAAAAATTGAGTACCCTAAAGCCAAACAACCACTCCAGGTGGGACATGACTAAAATAATAGCTTTACAATTGGAAAATAGCTGGGCAAGAAAACAAGGTCAAAGCTGTATATCAAAAGCAAAATGTTTTGGTGTGTAGAGGATGGACGCACAGTTTCCACGGAGATCATGGATTCAGGTGCTTTTCAAATAATTTACTTGCAAAAAACTCCTGGGTGATAAGAGACCAGAAAAATGTGGATCACATTCTCTTCCAACAATGGTATTAACCTGCTTTTTTATTTTTTATTTTTTACTTGTTTGTATTTTTAATGCATTCATACTCTGGTGCATGTAGGACCTCAGCATTAGTCACATTCCAGACTGCCAGGTCTGTTTGATCTCTCTATACCAGCAGCCAGGTCTCGGGGATGTTAATTGAAAACCAAGGGGGATTGAGATGCAGATTGCTTTCTCCTACAGAGTGGCACAAAAAATGCCCCGCCATCAGCAGTTCCGTATTTCTTGCGGGCATTCACTGCTGCATGAGGACCTGGATAAGCAAACTTGTCTGGTTGACCATTTAAATCAAATTAGCCCATGTTTTTTTCTGGGCCTTTGCCACCAAGAATCCAATTAATACATGTTTGAATATTTGTTCTGCTTGTATAGTGAGATTATCAACTTAACACATTGCACTGGGAGAGATAGCAACTTCAATGTATCCCCTGCTATACCAGGCATTGGAATATGTAGTACAGTTTATATTATATTTAATGTTTTTGATAGAGATCCAGTGTACACATCCTGTACCTAAAGCCACCATGCCAAAAAGATTTTTTGAGAACACCACTTAAGAGACAGCTATGGTATAAAGTGCACTTTATTGTTCTTCCAAGGTTATCTAATACTAATTAATGTATGCTGTATAACCCCCCCCCCCAAAAAAAAAAACAACAACAAAAAAACCAAAAAAAAAAAAAAAACAAAAAAAAAAGCTAATGTTGAATTACAGCTTCAAATTAATGGAAAAAAAGTCAGAAACACATACCACCCAGATTTATGCTATGGTGCATGTATTGATAGCCTGAGGGGACCTGTCAGGAGAGTTCATGAGAAAAAGCTGGCAAAACACAGCCATTGTTTTGGATTGGGGAAACAACCTGGACCATGGAGCAAAGTTTTTATGACCTCGAATAACTGAAATGGTATCATTGTTTGTGCAGAGTCGCTATCCAATCTGAAAACATCTACCCATCTGAATTGAAAAACACATTTTCTCTGGGATGACTTAAATGACTGAATATTTTCTAACTGAAAAACTAAAAACTAATGACATTTGACTAAGTGTTCAATAAATAATTTAAATGTAATGACAAATAAAAACACATTATACTTGTTGTCTTTTGAGAAGTTAAAACTACAGCCATTGCTTAAAGGATCAGAGGCAGCGGTCTAATTACAGTTTCCAGATAGATAATTTCTGGGTCTGCTGTCAAAATGCTTAGTTGTTTGGGGAAGGGAGCTTATTATTTAGCAGGCCCTAGAACCCAGGTAACATGTCTTTAAAATTCTGACAAAAAAGGAATACTTGACAGACACCTGAAAAGTATCAGATTGCTGAAGGTTAGAAATAGGAGAAGTCACATATGACTGAACCCTGTAATGTCAAGAACCAACCCACAAGATCAAACAGCTCAGTTCAGTGCAGGAGACAGACATTGGCTTATATTAGCAACTATTGGCTCACTGCATCCTGAGGCCTTTTTTTTTTTGGATCTCTGATGCTAAAGAATGCTTTATAGTATACAAGATAAGCTTTCAGCACTGTGCACAGATTTTTGAATACATGCCCTCATACATTATATAATTTGAATGCTGAGCTTGAGTCTGTAGTGACATATCAAGAGTCTTCCTAAAAGAGAAAAAAAGCATTTTTCAAATACCTATTTTTTTCTTGCCACTAAGTGCCTACTTATCTTGAAAAAAACACAAACCCCTTGTATTTGCATAAATGACAAATACAAACCCATTCCAATGTTCTGGATATGTGATTTAGAAGTGTCTACCATTTGTTTAATAATTTACTCAAAAGCTGGGCAGTCCTTAACTATGCAAAACTGGAACATGACCCTCTTTTTTTGTTGTATTAGTACCTAGCATGATATATTGAATGAAATGAGTAAAAACATTTCCCCCCTTTTTTGCAGGCAAAGGGGACATGGCTTTAGAAAGTGAGGTTGTGCTGACGAAGATGAAGCTCTTCAAAAACTTCCATGAGAAACTGTTAAATACGGAGGACTCTGTGTCAAACATGTCCATGTCTGAGCAGGATATCCCTACACCACTCCAGTCTGAAGAAGCAATCTCTGTCAACAGTGCAGCACCTGAACCAAAAATGTTGGAGTCAAAGAAAGACTATTTATCTGCAATTTTTTCCAGTTCTCAGTTGCCAGGTTTGTACAAATTTGAATCGGAAGACTCTGGGGTAGAGATGCCTAGTGGAGCAAACTCACCATCTACTCCAACAAGTTCAGAGCAGAGCTTTGTCGTTCACAGTAGAGAGTCTTCATGTGACTCTAGCAATCCGAACTCTCACATACAAGCCAGCAGTCATCTCCTCTCACTTGAACAGAGTACAGAATCCTTACAGACTGAATCAGCATCATGTACATATGCCCAAGAAACCAAACTCACAGTACTGCAAGACAGACCAGAGGATGAGATGGATAATGTTAAACTGGAAGTTGTAAAAGATTCAGAACGCTTAGAGAATGGAACCTTGGAGAAAGCCTCTGAAAGCTGTGAGGATGGCTCTTTATGTGCAGAGACAATCGATACAATAACAGAGGGTGATGCTGATGAGGACACAGGATCAATTATCCATGCCATCGACACATTTGACAGGAACATGGAAGTGGATTTGCAACCACAGCCATTAAGGAAAAGTACAACGAGTGACAGTCTGGATGAATACATGGAGGAGTGCTGCAGACTTAGTGAGGTAACTATAATATTTACCAAATTTGGTTGGTATTTCCTCAAAGACCTGGGACTGTGTCCAGTTTTATGTAAACATATCACCACTTTCTAAGCAGCTTCACAGTGACAAGATGTTAAAATGAACATTGCTTTCAGAAGCAAAATACAACAATTAGGCAGTAAAAGTAATTATTTTTCACAAACATTCACAGCTGTTGCATTTTTCACACCTTTAGAGATAGTATGCTAGCATCATTATACGGATACATGGCTCGTTATTCTTATTCTACTTTAATAGTCAGTAATAAGCACTGTTCAGCAATTTCATCTGCTGATTACGTAGTGTTGTTCTGGGGTTTCAGGGTGTATGTAAATAGGAAATTCATACTTGGCTTGTGAAAGTGTGGATAAGTTAAGAAATATATAAAGCAATATCTCTGAATAAATATAAAGCAAATATGTAAGACTCAGGTACATGGTATCACTGTCAAGACCTTTCAAGACATAAAGCTTGATTTTAAGAGTTTTATAACACATTTAGAAAAGCTATATTAGCACAGTGTTCTCATTCATGTAGATGCCTGGTATTGAACTCCACCTATTCTGCACCTGGCAGCGGTGCTACAACCTGTTGATGTGTTGAACATGTCTTATTTTCATGTTTAAGTAAACTATTTTCACGTAGCCACTGCCTCAGACACAAGAGGTTTAATCAATGGACTTCACTAACAACTATTAAAGGAATAATATAGTAGGTTGCTGTTTCTTTGTTCTGATTGGTTGACTTAGATAGACTACACCCAATTGAAGTAAATACAATGTATACAGTTCTCAAATACCCCTGATACATGATCCCCAAAACTAAGCAATTACTGAACACGTGAGAGTCTTATTGATCTTTAGCACTGCCAACTAGTTCAAAATCACTAAAATGTCGAAATAATTAAGTGGACAAAATGAATGCCGTTATGTTAATGTGATAACAGAATTATCAAATACATTTGCAAAGTCCTAGCTAGCTAGCATATTACCAAAAATTCAACATTTGCACAGATAAAAGTGCCTTCTTTCCAGGTGGCAAAACAAAACACATTAGACTCATTAGACCATCTTTGCCAGCTGAAAAAGTGCTGGTAGAAAGGGAACTGTTTTTGAATTACCTCTAACACTAACACTATAACACTATTGTTAAGAAAATATCACAAGAAAATTCCAAACATTTATCGATCATTTTAGTCAATTAATGAGAACACTGGAAAATAACTAACAAGCTGCCAATGTTGGCCCACCAGCTTGATCAGCAATATATGTGTTTTAGCAGCTGGTAGCTGGTCAGAAAGTATTTTTCAGTAGTGTTATCTTTTTTAATACATAAAACATTAGAATGAAATAGTATTTGGGGATTGGAATTTTCTGTCATGTCAAAAGTAGGAATTGAGTAATAATTCTGGAAAACCTGCACTGCATGGTTGACTTGAGGCCGAAATGTGTTGTTCCAAACGTCAAACGTCACAGACTGAAATCCTCAGGGACGTCAGAACAAATAAACAATAAATGTGTGCCACTCCTTACTAAAGAACAGAATGTTTGGTTGTTTTCCCCCAATGTCTGCTGCTCCAAATAACTCTGTGACAGACGGCAGTAATAGTATTTCAGTTCGACTGACCAGGACAAGCTGCTATAAACTGAGTAGGTGGCCATATGTAGCTCTTGGAAAAGATCACAAAAAATAGTGTAATCAAAACTCACCAAATCTCATTTCATTCCCAAATAGCCTTTTTTCTTTCTTTCTTTTTATTGGGAGAGATAGAGGCCACTCTATCTCTCCCAATAAATAGGCTCACACATTCACTTGGAAGACATTTAGTTGCTCTTATAAATAGCTGGAACAAGGGTAATGGCTCATTCGGTTCAATGAACACATGTAGCCTCTTTAATACCATAAAGTGATTGATGAAAAATATGTGCTTAAAAATTTTATCTGGCAGCTGAATATGGTTTCCAGAAAGATCACATTTTCACCTTTCTAGAGCAAAACTGATCATATTACAGTCATTTTCACTATGGTTTAGTAATTCTTTGGAATAGGTTTTGGGAATCTAAGTGCATAGTATCTTCAGCATAGCCATGGCATGGGGTATGTTGTGTTCTGCTTCTGTACAGTACAGTACTGCTGTCATTGATTGTGTGTGTGTGTGTGGTGTAGTTTTCTCTTCTTTTTATGGAGCCGCACATCACCCAGCACCTTTTCATCTGTGCTGAGTGACTGTGCAGATGTCTGAGATGAATGAAACCAGCATGGCCAAACATCCCTGCTGTCTAGGCCCTGTTCTTCCCTAGTCTACCTGGATACATCAAGCAGGTGTCAAAAAGCTCAAATTACACAAATATGTACCCAGTTGAAGCCCTTTTTGGTAGTTTGTTAATCTTTTAGGGGCTGGTGAGTTGTGTTTTTTAAACAGTGTTTCTAGAGCTTAGGAGCACAGTGACGACAGGTAGACTGGGCAGTCAACTCTAGCTTCATCTTTACCTGTCAGCACACCTAATAAACTAATTCCTCTGCCCACTAAACGAAGCTCTTGGCCTGAGGAAAGGGATATTGGAACGGGGTTTTAAGATATTTTCCCATCCGCTTCAAACACAGCAACTTCAAAGGGTTCCTCTCTACCTTTCTGCTAATCTGATTTGTTTCCTCCATATGAGAGTAGAACATGGCTGTAGCGCTGCTTTTAATAAGGAAAAGGAGATATGTTGAATGTATTCCTATCCAACCTGGCAACATCAAAGCACTGGATCCTTTAAGGCATCAAGATTCATGAAAGGGATTTGTTTTACAAACCAACCTTATGTCTGTGGCTCTGTCTATGTGAGGATCCATGTGACATTCAAAGCATGTCTAATCTTGTTGTAACATAAGCAAATTTTATATATAGTTCGTAGTGTACGAGGGGAAAGATTTTTATTATTACCATGCTGCTCCCACCCATATTTTGGAGAACATAGAATAAGCACATTTCTCATCTTCTAGCATATAAATGCATTAACAGAAGCACACCTCCATAAGAACTTGAGAAAAGCTTTCATCTAATGTTGGATGAGGTATGGAGAGCTAAACTATGTATATAACATCCTATGTTAGATGTCATCAGCAATGGTTTGTGACCATAGACTTTGATGTGACAGGACAACTAATAATGACATAACCTGAAATAAAATGATGTCTAGAGACTATCACAATTCATTTATGCTATAGGCTACTATCTAGTGAAAACTTGGAGTAACCATGTACTAGGTCATTCAGAATTGACAACATATCCAGCATACACTCTTGCAGTTCTTGTTGAGTGGTTTTAGACATACCTTTGTTCATTAACCAGGATTGCCAGATTTCAGCAAAATTTTCAACATAACTCTTCAACATAAATCTTATAAACCAAAAAAAAAAAAAAAAGATGTGCAGGAAACTTTGGTTTTGTATATCATAGACACACTGTTTGAACTTATACTTTGCCTTTGTTTATGAAAATGTATTAGATTTTATTCTCATTATTTGCTATAAAGCACGATCTTTTGGCTGAGGATTATTTTTAAAGAAGCCCAATGAGGTAGTAAAAACCACAAACCTTGCAACCTCTCATTAACGACCATGTAGCTGAAAATGTTCATAGAGCAAGGATGGAACAGGATGATTCTTGAACCAATGGACATATTTTAGCTCTTGTGGCAGTTCCCATTATGTCCCAATTTTGACCATAACAGCCAGCAAATCAATGGAGCATTGGCTTATACTATATCTGTCAAATAGAAAATAATAATAATAATAATAATCATTGATGAGTAGTAATGAAAGTGGAAGGTAAATTTTAGTATGGAGTTGTGAATGAGGACTTTATGAAGATTAATATTTGGTGAACAGCTGCTCGTCTCTATGGATGAGCTGCCACTGCATGCCAAAGTACTATCCGCTTATTCATGTTGCACAAAACTGAAATACTTCAGAATTTACAGTAGTTGAAAAAGTACATTTATAACAGTCAGTGGACCAATGTACGCAACAGTATAAACACCAGGTTTTGTAGATCCTCCCTCAGTCAGTTATTTGTCTAAAGCCTGTATCCAGAAGGGAAACATACTCTTAATGAGGGTTATCAGTTCCAATATTGGAAGACCACAATCCAGAAGAGTTTGTGATTTCCTTGTTCAAAGACACATAAGTCAACTCAGCAGTTGATTACCAGGCTTAGTAAATACTGGACTCCGGCACTCCAGGACTGGAACTGATGACCCCTGATATAAAGGATTGTACTTTGCCATAAATAAACCTAGAATGAGATGACAGATTGTGGAATGACTGAATATCATTTTGAGGGTGGATTCTGGATGTATCAGCATGATTTTATTTATTTAGAGAAGCAGTTTTGGAAAAGATTCATACCTATGTGTACATACACTGAATGATACACATTCTGCTACTTGTGCAGCTCTCCAGATCAGTCTAAATGTTTATCTCACATCATAAATACTCGAACACAGTTATATAATCAGTAAAAACTAGTCAACATGCACAGAAAAAATTGTTTACATAAGAAAAAACATTGCTTGTTTATCTCAATACATAACTTTCAAAGCATGTTAAATCTGACAGTTGTTTTGACTTAGTTTGTTCTGGTTTCTACTTAAAAAGACACACCTTTTTCCATATCTCTCACCCCACCCCACATCTGGCTGGTCATTCCACTCTGATAGAGTCATGCTTAGGAAAGTATTTGTGCACAAGCGGTGTGCTGTAAATTCTCTGAGGAAAATACTTATTGTTTTTTTTTTTTTTAATTCAGATTATTTAACACTAATTATAAAAAAAATATGCTGCATTTGTAGAAACCAAACACTAAAACACTACTGTTATTACTTAGATAGATTGGAACTCAGAATATGACAACCTCCTGACTTTGAGAAGTTATGGGTAGTATGCACTATATAATAACAAAACCCCTGAGTTTGTTCAGGTTTCATTTGTGTAATACATTGCTTTATTATTTGAAGGGGGAGGAAGTAAAGGGTGTGGGGCTTTCCAGAGCACTTCCTCTTTCCCATTACTCAGGACACTTTGGATCCTGAGAAGGATAAGAACTGGGAAACCTCATCCTTAAAGGTCACGGAATAAAGAAAAAGCTTAATGAATGGCTTTTCCATGTTCTCGTTACTCAGCGTGTAAGAATGTTCATGTCACCTTGTAGGTTTTTTGGATTTAATAATATCAGTACAGCATAGCTAATGTCTCACCTTTTTTCGACAGAGAGGTGGTCTGATACACAGACAAGTATTCTTAGACCCAGTATCTATGAATAAATGAATGAATCAATCAGACAATAAATAAATAATTTGAGAGTTACACTTTTCTGCTTGTTCTGATACATAATTTTGAATTGCAAACACTCACTTACTCACTTTTAGCAACTTTACCCTGGTCTGTGTTACGGTGAATCTGGAGCCTGTCCTGTCAACAATGGGAGTCAGTTTATCATAGGGCACCACACACACACACACACACACACACACACACACACACACACACACACACACACACACACACACTCTCATTCACACCTAAAGGAAATTTCACCTAGCTGGGCATATTTTAGGAGGAGGGAGAAAACCGCAGAACCCAGAGGAAACCCACATGGACACAGAGAGAACATGAACAGAAATTCTGCACAGACAGTAACCTGAGCTCAGGATTGTATGAGGAACCCTTAAATTGCTATCTGTGCAAACATTGAATATTAACTAGAAATTTAGAACCCTGTCCAGGGTGAACCCCGCCTCATACCCATTGCTCCCTGGGATAGGCTCCAGGTTCCCCGTGACCCTGAAGAAGGAGTAAGCGGTAGAAGATGGATGGATGGATAGATAGAAATTAACATTGGTGTATTCATTAAAATGTATAACAAGAATGTTGGCATACTGTATATAATAATAATGTGATATATAAAGGCAATGCTCATAAATGACTGTAGGTCATGGTCATACGTGTGTAACTGTGACCTCTTAAGAATCTCACACAACATCAAAGGAAATGAGTGATGTGAGCTCCCTGCATTTTTGCTCCATGTTATGATTTTGTCTTCTATTGTTTAGCCACTGTGCTTCCACTGTTGGTGGGCTTGGGGATGTTAGTGGCACGGAAAAGCCTTTTAGAGAAAAAAAAATAAAGCCCCGGACCTGAGCTCATTTCCTGCTTTTGTTGGGACACTTTGTGGAATGTGGATGATTGTGTAAATATTTGTTCAAAATTTCCTTTTCATATTTCGCAAAACATGAATGTTTGCAGCTATATTGCAAACTGTGAATCAACAAACAAACAATGGCAATCATTGCTTTTTACTTCAAACAAATGTGGTCTTCTTGGCCACAATTAACTCAATGACTAAGACCTGAGTAGTAGAAGCATAATATCTCCAGAACCGTGACAGCTGTTGAGTATTGAAGAAAAATTAATACAGGAATTAGATTTGAGACTTTATGGAAGCTGAAGCTAGCTATGCAATCATATGCTACCATATGCAAATGCGACTAATCTTTAAAGGTTCTGTGAGGAATGTAATTTTACAAAGGTGATTTGCATAGGCCTCCCTGCCGAGGACATTTAAAGATGCTTTTCATGATCTTAAGTGGGATTTAAAGTTTAAAGTTGCTTGAAGTGGATTAAACTTTAAATGGGGCAGTGGTAGCTCAGTGGTTAAGACATTGGACTACTGATCGGAAGGTCACGAGTTCAGATTAAAGCACTGCCAAGCTGCCAATGCTGGGCCCTTGAGAAAGACTCTTAACCCTCAACTGCTCAGTTGTATAAATGTGACAAATGACTCTGGATAAATGTGTCTGAAAAAATTCCATAAAATGCAGCTATGATATCTGTACAAATTGACTACTATGTACTGGGTTAATATGTAAGTTAGAGAGAAAAAAAGTGGTGTAACCCCCTTATACATTGATGTGAAGAAGTGAATGTGCACATGGCATTAATAGTGCTAGTGCTAATTCCAAACAACTGCTTCAAATGTGCTTCTAAAGCTGTTAAGCCCAAATAAAATTCCATTGTGAACCTTTGTAAACTGCTAGATGGGAATTATCTCATGCTCTGGCATTTACATTCTCACCAACATGTCACTTTGTACTTGGTTCTTCAGGCTTTTTTAAACTGCAACTTAAATTTCTTTTGGGTTATGCCATCCAGTCAACACAGCACTAGTGTTCATGCATTCTGTTGCAGGTCTTTTCTCATCAATGCTAATGTGATCAATTCTAACCATAGAAATTGTTTTTCATTCTGTGTGTCAGGTGAATCAGGCTCAGTCAAACCCTCTGGGCTCAGGACTGGGCTACCTGGAACACATCTGCCAGCTCATCGAGAAAATCGGACAACTTCAGGAGCACAACCTGAAACTGCAGAAACAGATCTGTATACTACAGAAGGACGGCAAGGTGAAGAAAACTAAAGAGGTAGGTCCAATATTCTCATTATACCTCCAATGTGTTTTTTTTAGCCATGTTTGACACATTTTGCCATAGTGGACAAAAATCCTTCATGCTTTTGATCATTAAAAAGTTGCAAAAAAGAGTCCTAAACAAGTGTCACTGCAATTACAATAGTAATTAGTTTTTGTCTTAGTAAACCTTGAAAACTAATGAAATAGTAAATCTGAACTATAGCTAACACACTGATATTGTTCAGTCTATTCTTAACTAGGGATTTAAAAATATTGCTTTAGGTTAACTGAAATACTCTGTTTTTATGTACAGTAACAACATCCTTAAGTGAGAGATTGTTTGAACATGCTGCCCCAGTATAAATCCAGCAAACGGGCCTTAGAAGCGGGTTGTTGGTCAGATAAAAGTACATTTAATAAAACAGAACATCTGGGTTCAAGCCTTATACACATATGGTGCACATATTTCAGGACATCCCCTTCTCATGTCTCATGCTGATGCTATCTAATAATTTAATATAGTATGTTTGCTATAACAGTTCAGTTAGTCCTTCCACTAGTCCTTCAAAATTCATTATATAAATGATTAATTGTATATATTGGTACTGCATATAAGATATTATGTATCTTTAAAGTTTTGAGCTAAGTCTTTGATTTTTCACTTCTTACCAGGAGACATTGGATTGTTATCTTCTCATAGTCACATCTTTAAAGGAATAGTTGATTTCATATATCCAATGTCTGTATTACATTCTTCTATGTGAACTACAGTCTTTTCTATTATATTTTATTCTGCACATCTCAAATGACAGCAATAGAATAGTGACTGAGCATGTGAAATATGCTTCACCAGTCCAGTGTTACAAACTACCATGTGACCATTAAAATTTCCTTAGTAAAAGTGTATCTATGGAATATATTCTGCTTCCTTGATCATCCTTCACCCACCTTTGTCCCACTTTAGACATCTGCCCTATGACTAAAAACCCATGCTAGCACATTGTGTAGATGTCTGCCTGGCCTTTAAAGACTTTGGCCACTGTGAGAGCGGTTTTGTTCATGGTTTTTCTAGAAAGTCTGTTCCAAACTGACTCTGTCAGGTTGGGCGCTGGGTCCGGAAAAGCTTTTTGCGACACAGTGAGTGAGCTCAGCAGGGAGCCGCACTTCAAAGTCATCAAAGAAAGAGAGCGAGGCGAAACGGAGGGATTGGCATAGGCAGCCATTCTGAATTCAGACCAAGAATATTCTCATCTTTAAGTTGCCGAGTTTTATTAGCACATTCTGGCAATGGTCTTATTTAAATGTTTATGAATGTTTTAAATATTTCTACTCCCCTGGTATGTACATTTCTCCCATCATGGAAGGCTATGTTGCAACAGTACTGTCTTTTCATGGAAATCTGATATCTTGTACATGTTCTGTAGCCCAAATAAATGCTTCATTTTGGCCCGTTTTGTGACAGTTGTATGAAACTTAAGTAAACATGGGTAGAAGGTAATCACCAATGGTATCATATTCTTAAACACAACAATGCTTTAAATGGTGGGCAAAAGATGTGGACCACACTGCTTGTTCATTCTCTCTGAAACAACAATTCCCCCCTGTTATGTGTGTATGATGGATGAAAAGGCAAAGGGGCCACAACACGCCATCACACATATCAAAAGACAGGGGAACTCTGCTGAAACGTGCCCCAGTCTCTGTAATAATGGACCCAGCTGACACGTCAGTCTCCTCCCTGCTGTTTCCAGCCACCCTCCTCTGCACCCTCAAGACAGCCTTTCATTTGTAGTCATTATAATCCTTCTCAACCCAGACAATAAGCAGTTACCACCTACGTGGTCTCGTATCTCTTACTACTTCACTATATACTGTATTACCTATGACCACTCTCGAAAGCAGAGAGAGTCTGTGAAAGCAGGACTTGAGATTGATTTAACTTTACTATATACAGTATATTGATAATATATCGCAGTAGACATGTAACTTTCCTACTCGGCATTTCATGAGAATTCAGAAAAGTGTGTTTAAATGCCTTTGGCTGGCCTCCATTTCTTGATTCAAATATGAAAGCAATGACCTTTTTGTGGGTATTACAGACATGAAATACTACAAATTAGAAATCATGAATGCAGCTGCCTATCTGCCTTATTTTGTGTGTGTGTGTGTGTGTGTGTGTGTGTGTGTGTGTGCGCGTGTATGTTATTCTTATTGCACCATCGATGAGATGTTGTAATATAATGCCCAACCCCAAATAATTATATTTTGAGCTATAGAACATTTATACTAAATTAAAGCAGAAATATGACCAACTCATGTTTGAGTACCTATAACAAAGTTTTCCTACTTTGTTACTACACACTACAGCAGACAACACAAGTGCGTGATGGCTTACATCATTCTTAACTCACATAAATATGAAACAGATGGTGAACATACTTGGCTCAGCATCCAAGTATGTTCTGCTGAGGGGCTTTTCTTGACCCATGGGTGTGAACAATAATAAGCTGAAGTATCCTTATGTGTACTCTGACCCTTGTAGTTCAGTAACATAATTATTGGTTCAGAATCTTATCATTATTAGAAACTGAGAACTCTGTCTTAAGACTGCTAAAACTGTTCATAAATAAATTGAATTTCCTAATTTCCATAAAATTTGATCATCCTGTTTGTTTCAGGAGTTCTTCCTACAGCATTGTCACTGTGGCGCGTCCAGCTTGGCTTTTCCAGAGCTAAAGAGACATTCACGAAGTGACTACACCAGCCTAACAGCATCCAATGGCACACTGTCTGACCTCACCACCATTCCTGAGGGCACACATATCCCCCTCAGGCCAGCCTTCAGCGGTCAGTACAGCATCAATGTGCAATAGTCGGGTTGTTAACAAAAAACGAAAATTAATTTAGGATACTGTTGGGAAATACAGACCAGCAATTCCAATAATGCCAGGATTGTTTGGAGTACTTGTTTTCATTCTCATGAGCATCATTATTTGTTAAACATTTCCTGGAAACAAGCTAATAGGCACTTGTGAGACCATAACATGAGTAAAGTGTTAGGAAAGTACTGACCACATAATTCATATGTAAATGAATGTTTTTATATCTTCACTTTAATGTGATAACTGAGTAAGGTGTTTCTTACTTCACAAAAACCACAGGGGACTCCAGGTGCATATTCCCCTCAAGTTCACCTTAGGTGTGTCAAAGTTTGAAAGTAATACTGCCCAGAACAACACTAGCGTCATTCCCAAATGTTTTTTCTTGCTTATTTTCTAAGCATCATCCATTCCATGTGGTGTGGGGGTGGGGGAATGTTGGATTATTACTTATTTCTTCACTGAAAGGGTCATTTCTGGCATTTGGTTTATAAAAATCTCTATAAATGTATTTTAACAGGGATTTTGGAATTCTGTGCTGCATCCCTGAGTAGGAAATCAGAGTGTGTGGATGTATGGTTGTGTGCATGTGCCAAACCAAATCCAGAGGTCCCATTGGAGCGCTGATTCTCTTGACCATCTGTCATAACAGTTCTTTCCTCTTTGTGATAACTGTTTCTGACTGTGTAACTGTATCCTGTAATAAGGATCCATATCTGGTTTGATATCTGGACAGATTGTGAAGGAGGCTGCCAGCAGATCTTGCCTGTGTGGAAAAAAGGGTTTACCAGGAGGAGCTATACAGAGGGGGAGGCCAGATACCTGAGTGACAGCTCAGAGGTTCTCTCTGCTCCCCATAGACGAGTGAGTCATGATTACAGATAAACTTTAATAGACTCCTCTCTAACTCACACTAATGATTTATCACCATGTGCACTCATGCATACTACACATAGGACTATAAGGGAGGGTGTTACTTGTGTGACTCATGTGGTCATATTATACTATTAACTACCACAAAGCAGAAGCATATACTCCCAATGTACATGTAAAGCTTACAGTGACTCCATGTCTAAATATGTAGATTTTGTTGAAGTTAAATAAATGTTAGCAGTACATAAATATTTGGGCCAAGACACATCATGTGACATCATCATGACGCGCATTCAGGCAAAGCCCTCTTTGGTTCATGTGTGTTGAACATGTGTACAGATAATTTTTATTTTTTTTTTTTTTTTTTTTTTTTTTTTCTTTTAAAATAAAATTTTATATTAATTTTGGTAAATAAAAATGAAAATAACAAACACCCCAGAGCAAAATCAACAAAAACCCACATTTTTTTTTTTTAAAAAAAAAAAAAAAAAAAAAAAAAAAATTCCCAAGGTCTCATTTACCAACAAACATCACTGCAAAAGACAATTTTGTGCAAATGAAATTTTGCTAATTCAAGTAGTTTTCTGTAAAAAACAAAACAAACAAACAAACAAACAAAAAAAACATTAAAAACTCAGTAATTTGAATTGCATTTTTTTAAAAAGCCGCAGCAAATTCAAGCATTTTTGGCAGCAATAATCACAAAATATCTTTGTGAAATCCTGTACAGACTCTTTAATACACATTACATGAGGCAAAACTCTAGAAATGGGAGTCTTCAGCAAATTTTTTAATAATTTAACATTGCCACGAGCCATGTTTGTAAGCTAATATAATTTTTTTTTTCATTTTCTGTGTGCAGCCAGACAACTATGCATGGGGCAGGGTGAAGGAGTTGGTGAAGAAGAGCAAACTGAGGAACCAAAGCAGACTGGGTCTGTCGTCCAGCTCCTTCAAGAGGTCATGTCCACAGTTATACCGGTATGTGATGCCCAAAACATCTGCAGGCATATTCACTTCATGTTTAGTATGAACAGATGTTATTAATGTAACAAAACAAAATGATAATGATAATTTTATTTTAACCACTCAATCTAGGTTAAATTTGTCCCTAGAAACCCAGAAAGATACCATCTAATAGGACAAAGTGAGTTTCAGGGGCTTGATGATAATATGGAATATGTACATCTTTGAAAGAAAATTAGGTTGTATATTAGGTGAAAATCATACACAGCGTTCACTACACCTTTATGATGGTGCAGAATGACCATCAGCCATCAACTCCTGTTATAGTATAGTAAAATTTAGCTTTTACTTCCCCACTTTGAGCTTCTACAACAAAGACTTCAATAGTGTGACCTGAAGATAATGTGAGGGTCCGGGTTATTTCATATTAACACAAATAATATTATTAAAGAAAAAAAAACAACACAATGGAAATTAGTTCACAATCTGTTTACTTAAAAAAATAGAAAGACAATTAAAAATAATAATCAAAAATAAAGACATTAAATAAAATAAGACGAAATAAATTAGCACAATAAAGAGTGAAAAAAAACTTCATATTTTTTATTGTGAGCAGGAATGTGTATGCTTTATACCACAGGATACAAGTCTGGGTTCTTTATTGTTTAAAACAAAACTTGAAAATGAAACTAACTGATTTCCAGAGATATGGCAATTAAGACATGAAAAAACAAAAGTTGATGAGAGTCTTGCATAATAATAATGAATTCTCTGTAAACCTTCTGGGCTTCCTAAACTCAACTATACACCAATTCCTTTCTCATACCTTGGCACTGTGCTCGTCTAGTAATTGTTGACTAGTACTGGCTTCTGTAATTGAATAGGGAGTTATTCATCAGGTCATGTCATGTCTCTCAGTCATTTCATACTTTGAGTGCTCATTATTCCTAGTGATACATTCTTGATTAGCAGATTTTCTCATAAAGTTTTCTCCTTTTTCATCTTTAGTGAAGGATCATGTTTTTAAATTTGAAGTAAATTGTCTAGGTGTTAGACCCTATGTAGGAACAGTGGCCTGGCTTTGTTTAAGGGTCTGTTAGCAAAAGGAATCTGGTGGGAGTCACACAGCTCATTGAAAGAACAACTATTTCTCTGCCCCCTCAACCTCATACGCAAGTGAGCTGTAGTCCTCCTCACACGTGCTTTGGCATTGGTTCAGATGAATAGTTAGGGGCTGCAGTGTCAGGTTCAAGGTATGCTTGGAGGAGTACAAGTATTGCACTCCATAGATGAGATATAGATGTGCCAGTTGCACGTTCATCCCAAGAGAGTTTAATTTCCTGTGGGAAATAGTTAAGGGGATAGCTTAACTATGTACATGTTTAGTGATAAATATACAGATGAGAAATGTAGAAAGTATTAAAATACCTGTGCTTGAGAAAATAGTGTGTAACTATGTAGAATTTAAATTACCAGTCATAATTCCTGTCTATACAAACTAAAAACATATATATTAATATTAATAATCTTCATCTATTTTGTTTTGTTTACAGGCCTGAATTGGGGCAAATTGAACTATCCAGAAGAGACAGGAACTCGATGATTGTCCTTGGGCATCAAAAATTGGATTATCATTGGCCCCACTAGCATTGATCAGGTCAGTCAAACAAACCCGCAATAATATAAAATATCATTTTATAATCTTTACCACCACTTTAAGTTGTTAAACATAAAGATTCACTGAACTGTTGTGCAAGCATTGGGCATGGAAAAGCCGTGCCACATTGCAGTGATATCTTTTAATAATATTGCTTAACTAGAGCTGATAGGCCCTCATGTATTCACAGGTTTACCCTCTGTTACTGTTTTCCAGCTGGACACTGAACAGATGCCGTATGATGAGAAAACATTTCCCTGAAGAGGAGGACATGCTGAAGTTGTACAGAACCACAGAACCTAGGCAAAGGAAGACAAGGAAAGGGAGGACAAGATGATGTTGATGAGAACGTGATATGTGATTGATGATGGAAGGGTACAGATAGAAAATTGAGGTGACCCTCATTGCTCATACCCACAACATTTAGCAGAAAATTCTTTATGTTGATATGAGTATACCGTGGACCTACAAATATGACTGGTTCCTTTTCACTTTGTATGTTAGATGCTATATATGAATGTTTTTAAAAAAAAAGTGTTGGCCATTTGTATAGTGTATACTATGCCATACACAAGAGGTGTTACCAGAAAGTAGCATAACAGATAAGATTTTCTCAGAACAGCATAAATGTCAATATATTCATATAAATAAAATAAAAAACAGGAATATTTGAATGTTTACTTCATCAATATACTATGTTAAAAAAAACTTTATTATTGGCTACTTTTACTTGGACCATTTCAATCAACCTAAGTCTGTTCTGAACATTTCTGTAATATATCTAAAAGAGGCCCCGACAGTAACAAGAAGTGAAACATATGAGATAATGTTAAGCAGTCAATATTTAGAAGAAACTCGCCTTAAAATTAGCCTGTGGTCCACCTGACTGCCAGGTGTTACACACTGTTCATCATAATAAAGCTACAGATAATACATATAAATATTACATCATAGCCAGTCTGCCAGTAAGTGTGTCCAAAAACGTAAGTTCAATGTTATGTAAATATATTAAATTTCCATGACAGCATGCAGTGAGCAAGACAAACTGGCTAAAGCGTTTCTATGCCCAGTGCAAAGCCAAGTCAGTACACAACAGTAGCATCATAGCCTACTATGTCAAACATAGAGTTAACAAAGGAAGAAATGTAAGTATTATTTGAACATGTCTTGCAGTGTGTATTTTTGTTTGGTGAAAAAGCATTAAACACTAGATGGTTTACTGTATATTGTATACTTGCAATATTGTATTTACAAGTTTACATACTGAATTTGTCAGATGGCTTCTATGGAAAAAAAAAGTATGACTCTTGATGTATTGAAAATAATTTTGTTGAGAGCTCTCCTTATACTGTGTATTGTACTTTACCAAAATGGATGGAATATTTCAGTATGCATATTGCATTACTATTCCAAATTATTTTTAATAAATAAAATTGTGATATTTCTAAACAAGTACTAGTCCTATTTATGTTTCACAAATATCATTCGTTCCTTTGTCTAAGATTTAGTTTGAATTTAAAATGACGGAAATACCAGCGTGGTCTAAATGAACTAATGTATCGTGTTAAACTAACTAAATCTAACAAGGTACGTAACATCAATTATCTACTATTATACTATACCATATCTAGTACTACGCGAGGTGTACAGGGAAGCGATTGGTATATATGCCAAACATAATCAGAGCTATTGCTGGCAGCTGAGAACAATAAAGAAACCCCCGAACAACAACCAGTAACAGAACAGGGAGGAGACAGAACCGAAACAACACAAACGCACGTGTCCATAGTGAACAATGTCACAGTTGTCCATATTCGAAGAGCGGGCGCTTGTGCACCTTGCTCATGCACGCGCTTGCCCTCCGGCTTGACAAGCGCGCTGCCTAAAGGGGAGACTGTGACACCATTGAGTTATACCAAAATATATCAGTTTTCCTTTTTGTCAAGAATGCTTAAATGATATAAATTAAATGCATTGATATTTGATCCTATAATAATGTGATATTTATGCTTGTTTGAATTGTATCAAATTGTATGAAATAAGCAAAAAACATCCCTTTTTTCAGGATACTGTGTTTAAACATAATATAAAGATAAAATCCAAATAAGCTTTATAGATCTTTATTGGAAAGTTTAATGTTCAATGAACCATAAACAATTATTACACATTCACCTGTGGAACAGTCCTTAAGACACTAACAGTTTACAGGCGCTAGGCAATGAAGGTCACAGTGACAATAACTTAGGACACTAAAGAGACCTTTCTACTGACTCTGAAAAACACCAGAAGAAAGATGCCAAGGGTTCCTGCTCACCTGCGTGAACATGCCTTAGACCTGCTGCACAGAGGCATGAGGACTGCACATGTGGCAAGAGCAATAAACTGCAATGTCTGTAATGTAAGACAAATAAGACAGTGCTACAGGGAGACAGGAAGGACAGATGAATGTCCTTGCAGTGGAAAATGACATGTAACCATGTGCCCCCTTGTATAGTTTATGTCTCAGTTGTTGAATATTTTTTTATGTTAATACAAATGTTTATACATGTTAAGAAATTTTCTGGAAATAAATGCAGTTGAATGTCAGAGGATGTTTCTTTTTTTGTTGAGTATATTAAGTTTAGGCTAGGTTTTCTCTTGGATGTACAACACATCTTAATTCATACACTTGTCTGTCATGCAACAATGTTTTAATAAACTTAAACTTAAACTAAAACAAATACTATTTATGTTTCACAAATATCATTCATTTGTTCATCTTCAGGAACTGCTTCAGCTTGCTTAGGGCTGAGGTGGATCTGGAGCTTTTCTTGGCAGCACAACAGCATATTTACGTGAGGTGAGAAGAAACATGCGCCTCACAGAAACACCACACAGACAATATCCTGAGTTCATTACTTCCAAAGAATATGAATATTTCATCCAATGGACAGATTAAAGTCCTCATAAATATTTTTTAACAGTGCATCAATCAACATTTACATGCATTCACATGTGCACAACCTGAGCAAACAGGAGCAATGTGGTCATGTATCGTATTGCATTATATTTGACAAATGTTTTCCTCCAAGCAACACTGTAACATACTACATATTTTGTACATCCCTTTCTTGCACATTCTTGTATGAATATTTTTTACTTCTTATTTCTTCTTATTTCTTTTTCATTTCTGATTTTTTATTTAGTTATTTAATGCATAGTTTAAAGAGGAGTAGGCCAGGTTTTCATTTCACTGCAAGTTATATATTGTATATAACTGTGTATGTGACAAATAAATATCTTTAATCTGTAATTGCCATGCTAATCTCTGCCAGTCAAAGTAGATGGGCTCTGCAGATTCGCAATATAATAATACCAGCTTCTTTGCAGACTGAAGATGTGTCTAATAAAGGCTAATACCTGACTCTGGTGATAAAGAGCAGTATAAGCTTTCAAGCGCCTGATCTGAATGGCTGATGAAGCAGCAAGAGCCTGGAGTTTGATTAAACCCAGTACTGGATTACACTGCACGGGGTAACCAGGATTCGTTCTTTATTTAAAATAATCTTAACATACAGTATGTTAGCCACTAGGTCTGACCTATGTGTGTGCATGAACCTTGATTACATCATTCAAATATTTGGCAGTGGTGTATTTCAAAATCCTAATACAATACCCACATTTCTCATTGTTATTTGTGTTTTACTGTGATGGTTTGGCACTCCATCCAGGGTGTCCCCTGCCTTGTGCCCCGAGTCCCCGGGGATTGGCTCCAGGTTCCCCGTGACCCTGAAAAGGAGTAAGCAGTAGAAGATGGATGGATGGATGGATGGTTTGGCACTCCATCCAGGGTGTCCCCTGCCTTGTGCCCCGAGTCCAATGAGATAGGCTCCAGGGTCGCCACGACCCTGTGTTGAATAAGTGGTAAAGAAAATGGATGGATGGATTTGTGCATTACATAGATTCTCTTGTTTGTTTATTCTTCATAATTTTGCAAATAATCTTTACATGTCTCTTAAATCGTAATCACTTAGTTTCAGAGATGAATGTGATTTAATAAATTGATAAGCTACTTTAAGACAATGTCTATTGTAAAAAGTGCTACACAAATAAATTCGAATTGAATTGAATTGAATATGAAGTGCACCTTAACATGCACTATAATGGTTTGTATTGGGAAGCGGTATGCATAGTTAAGGGTGAGGAGTGGATTCTCATGGGTTTTCTCACGGTGTTGTATTCTCTAGCAAGTTTGTTAAGTGGAAATATTTCTTAATGGCTTCAATCATTTACTTTTGAAAATAATGTGAAAAAAGTTTTTAAAAAAGAAGGAAGATAATAGTTTCATGTTTGGCTAAAGTAGAAATCTACACAGTGGAACATGTGTCCATCTCAAGACTCTCCATCTTTTGGATGAGGTTAAGATCCTAGCTTATATTACTAATAGTATGTTATTTAGCTGGAATAAATGGGGAAAATTTAGGCTTAATATGTCACATGTTTAATATATTCTGTAATGTGGAAATTACCTAATTGGATGCAGGAAAGTCTTTAAAAGCAAGTGCTTACAACATCCTCTAAGTGAAAATAGGCTATTGTGATGGATATCATGTTGGATAACAAAGAAAGGAAATGGTTGTGGGTCTGCACAATTTTGAGAAGCAAAATAATCTTGCAGTGATACGTTAGGAGAGAAGCAATGAGAGATTTATCCAACATCCACGTTTGTTAATTCATTTGTCTCGATGTGATATGATATTTCAACAATAAAACAATTAAATATTATTGAAAACAGTTACTTCAAAGGGGAAATTGCATATTTTAGGTTGAATCACTTCCACAGTAATCAATGAATTGGAATAGCTTCAACACACATTTGTGCTTAATAATATATAGGAAATACAGGCCTTGGTATAAGTGGTTAAAAATAACAGGTGGTAGACAATTTGTCCACTAATTGTAGGGTTGGCGGTTCGATTCCCGGCCCGGGTGACTCCACAAGCCCGAAGTGTCCTTGGGCAAGACACTGAACCCCAAGCTGCTCCCAATGGCAAGCTAGTGCCTTGCATGGCAGCTCTGCTACCATTGGTGTGTGAGTGTGTGTTTGAATGGGTGAGACAAAGTGTAAAGTGCTTTGGATAAAAAAAGTGCAGATTTACCATTAACAATATCACATGAGCAAGAGTGCTGCTGTAGTGAATATCAACACATATATGAGATGGCTGCAGGTAATCACAGCTATACTGATGTTCTGTACAACAGTATGATTGTGAGTGTTATATCGCTATATCGCGAAAGTTCTCTTAATAAGAAATTAATATCACTTAACTGATATTTCACTCTTGGAATGGTGCTTGACCAGTCAAATTAGTGAACTGGAACTAACTGTTGTATAATATATATTAACTCATGTATTGTATATACCAAAATGAAAAGTCAATGACATGAGGTTCAGAAAAATTATAAGGACAGTACGATAAGTAGAAATTAAGTACTAAAAGTCTCCATACAATAGGGGAAATTATTTTCTATTCTAATATATGATAGTTTTGTATTTTATTTTAAATTATATATACAGTATCTAACAAACGTGAGTACACCACTCACATTTTTGTAAATATTTGATTATATCTTTTCATGTGACGAAAAGGAGCAAGCGGTAGAAGATGGATGGATGGATGGATGTGACAACACTGAAGAAATGACACTTTGCTACAATGTAAAGTAGTGACTGTACAGCTTGTGTAACAGTGTAAATTTGCTGCCCCCTCAAAATAACTCAACACACAGCCATTAATGTCTAAACCGCTGGCAACAAAAGTGAGTACACCCCTAAGTGAAAATGTCCAAATTGGGCACAAAGTGTCAAGATTTTGTGGGACCACCGTTATTTTCCAGCACTGCCTTAACCCTCTTGGACATAGAGTTCACCAGAGCTTCACAGGTTGCCACTGGAGTCCTGTTCCACTCCTCCATGACGATATCACAGAGCTGGTGGATGTTAGAGACCTTGTTCTCCTCCACCTTCCGTTTGAGGATGCCTCACAGATGCTCAATAGGGTTTAGGTCTGGAGACATACTTGGCCAGTCCATTACCTTCATCCTCAGCTTCTTTAGCAAGGCAGTGGTCGTCTTGGAGGTGTGTTTGGGATCGTTATCATGCTGGAATATTGCATACTGATCAATAAAGTAAGTAAGTATGTATCTATGTATCTATCTATGTATCTATCTATGTATCCATCCATCCATCCATCCATCCATCTATCTATCTATCTATCTATCTATCTATCTATCTATCTATCTATCTATCTATCTATCTATCTATCTATCTATCTATCTATCTATCTATCTATCTATCTATCTATCTATCTATCTATCTATCTATCTACTTTCCGCTTCAGTATGTCACAGGAAATGTAGGCATTCATGGTTCCCTCAATGAATAGATATATGAGTGCTGCCAACATTGTGGCAGAGGTTGAAGGGGTGGGGGGTCAGCCTGTCAGTGCACAGACCATACGCCACACACTGCATCAAATTGGTCTGCATGGCGGTCATCCCAGAAAGAAGCCTCTTCTAAAGATGATGCACAAGAAAGTCCAGTTTGCTGAAGACAAGCAGACTAAGCACATGGATTATGAGACCAAGATAAACTTATTTGGGTAAGATGGTGTCAAGCATGCTTGGCAGCAACCAGGTGAGGAGTACAAAAACAAGTGTGTCTTGCCTACAGTCAAGCAGGGTGGTGGGAGTGTCATGGTCTGGGGCTGCATGAGTGCTGCCGGCACTGGGGAGCTACAATTAATTTTGGGAACCATGAATGCCAACATGTACTGTAACATACTAAAGCAGAGCATGATCAATATGCAGTATTCCAGGATGATAATAACCCCAAACTCACCTCCCAGATGACCAATGCCTTGCTAAAGAAGCTGAAGGTGAAGGTGATGGACTGGCCAAGCATGTCTCCATACCTAAACCCTATTGAGCATCTGTGGGGCATCCTCAAACGGAAGGTGAAGGAGCAGAAGGTTATTTTAAATTTACAGTTACACAAGCTGTACACTCACTACTTTACATTGAAGCAAAGTGTCATTTCTTCAGTTTTGTCACATGAAAAGATATAATCAAACATTTACAAAAATGTGAGGGGTGTACTTACTTTTGTGAGATACTGTATACACACACACACACACACTCACACACACACACACACACATATATATATATATATATATATATATATATATATATATATATATATATATATATATATATATATATATATATATATATATATATATATATATATATATATATATATATATATATATATATATATATATATATATATAATTATTATTATTATTATTAAAAAAAGATAGCCTTTAATAACGCCTTTGACAAAAGAAGAACATAATGAAATCATTCTCATGGCTGGATGGGGAAGCTGTCACTAGGACATTATAAGGAAACATGGCAAGCACATCACACATGCCACGTGCTAAAAAGCCAAGAGCTTTTTAGTCAAAAGAGAATATTGAAAGCTCCAAATTAATTTCTTTGTTGCTATAAATTGCAACAGTTTCATTAAATGAATAAACACACTAAATAATCTACCAATAAGCAAAAACCTTTATGAAGCAGAATGCCATTTAATTTTCACTGAATTAAATTTCTGGATTATGTCATCTGCAAGATATCTATTCCAAGTTTTAAACTTGGAAACAGATATCTTGCAGATGACATCATCCTGAAATTCTGTGCCATTGTTACTTTTACTGACATCACTTGGCAAGGAGTGGTAATGTGTATGCTACATAATACCTGGTAGTATAGTTTTATTCCTTACAGCCATATAATAAAGTAAAAACAAATGGCTGACCATCATATATGCTCATTTTTTGTCTTAATTTGTGATCACGCATAGAACATTACTGTCTGAAATGGAAATGCAAAGTTAGTGTCTGAGGATTTAACTGAATACAAGCTCTTTCAAATAATAATTAATGTTTAGTCATAATAATTATATTTTTTACTGTCATTAAGAGGAAACTCAATAACTAGTTTAATCTTGTGATCAGTACCATAGGTACCAATATATTTCCTCCATACAGTTAAAGGAGAGGTTTATTGTGCATGGATGAATAATCTATCTGTTTTTTTTTTTTCATGCCCTGTGAAATACAGGAAGTACCCAGTGTTGGGTTCAGGTTTGCTTTCCACATTCCACCAGCTTGAACACAATGGACTCATAAAATATGTCATAAAGGCATGGCTTCTGTGTCTACAGATATCACATGTACAGAAGAAACAGTTCAGTGGAATGTTGTACAGATTGGTGATTTACACCAAGGGTTACTTACGCTTTAGAAAAATATAAGCTTATCTTTTTCCTCAGGCTCTTCTGACTCAAATAAGCCAAGAAACCTAGACTATTGTAGAATCACACATAATACATTTCTGTGGTTATAACCAGGCTAAAACTGTCATTTGAATGATGTCAGAACATAATCTCTGAGCCATAAATAAACATGTGTGCGTAAAGCAGTATTTCTGTGCATAAACTATAAAAACAGTAAGATTACTTTACTACAGCAAGAGCTGTCTTGATTGGATGACTAAACAGAAATAGGCAATCTTTTGATTAATACTTTACTGATAGGCGTAGCTGTGGGGAGGTAACCCAATTAATATGTACCTTCAGCACTGGCTTACCCCTGCCTCTTGGCACTCTTCAGATATTGCTGGCCAGTTGGATGGGTTTTCCAGAGATGTCATAAGACCATCAGACCAAAGATCACACTTTTCTAAAACACACACACAGATACAAACGCACACAAATGCAGATCCTGGCTGAGCTCTAGTTACAGACTGCTTTGGCATTTCAGAGAGGGAGAACACAAGGCCTTCTCTCCTCCTCCACAAGAATTCAGAGAAAAACTATGCCTGCTGACTGATAGCTAGCCATGAGCACAACTCTCCAAATGCCACATTCATTCTGTTTACTAAAGACTTCAGGGTAATGAATAGAACTCAAAAGGAGAAAACCCCAGGAATGTGAAAAATTCCTCTTGATAACTACAGTATGGGTGTTTAATGAGGTAATGCACTGTTGTCACCTGTCTGGCTAATGTCAGCAGAGAAAACAGAGAGAACCCAGAATCTGGGATATATGAAGAGCATCCAGTGTTTGTGTTTGAAATATCACAAAAAGAATGTGCTATAATGAGTCTTTATTGGTCACATATATATTATATCCATCCATCCATCCATCCATCCATCTTCTACCACTTACCCCTTCTTCAGGGTCATGGGAAACCTGGAGCCTATCCCAGGAATCATTGGGCACAAGGTAGGGTACACCCTGGACAGGGTGCCAGTCCATCGCAGGGCACAATCACATACACACTCACACACCCATTCAAACACTATAGACACGCCAATCAGCCTACCATGCATGTCTTTGGTCTGGGGGAAACAATTAAAATATTAAAATATTTTGAGCTTGTGTTCACCACAGACCTTATTTTTGGCTTTTGACCAAAATCCCCTTAAAAAAAAAACTTGAATTGCGGACGATGGAACCGGAAGGGCTAAAATGCTAACTCTTTTCTGGGTTTTGGCGTTACAAAATTACGTCATCCCTGCGCCACTCTTTTTAAGTGCAACACGACACTTAGCACCAGTGTTATTTATTTATTTATTTATTTATTTTTTAAAGTAGGCTACATCATACTTATCAGTCATCAGGTCATTGAGGATGAATCTCAACTAGGGCAACCTATGGGCTAGGACTGGCACAGACCCCTGATCAGTGTTACAATACATTCCCTTTTATTTAACGAGAATAAGTTAAATCACAAGGTTCCTAATATAATCTTCCAGGGCCCTAGACTGTCCAGATTGTTTTTGCTGTATTTCTGCTACCAACACACAGATAATTGAATTATAACAGTCCGATTGTCACAGTGCGGCCAGCAGAGGGCACTGTGGCACTGGGTTTTACCATAGGACTAACCACGTGACCTTTGTTTTGCTTTTGCTTCCTGATTTCACACCGGTGTTTGTAATTTCTGTTAATCATGTTTAGTTTGAGTAACGCCGGGTATTTAAGGCTCCCGAGCAATGAAGCACGTTGCTCGGGATTAGGTAGACGTTATGGTAGTGGTTTTTTTTTTATTTACAAGTCTTCTGTGTTGTAGCGGGTCTCCAGTTTGTCTATGCTCCGTTTTGATTTGAGTTTTTACATTTATGTTTAATAAAGAAGTTGGATCTGCGCCTGCCTCCGTCCCCGTCTACAACCCGTCTGACAGAATCCCGAGCCTACTTACGGACGCAGCAGATCTGACCGCGGCACCATGGACGCCGTAGGAGAACGGCGAAGAAGCCGCACCCGGGATCCTACGCTATGGGTTCCCGCCCTGGAATCCATGAGCTTTGCACAGAGGTTTTCTATGGTTATGCCGGAGCCGTATGATGGCTACCTTTACCTGGATAAGTTCTTGCAGGACTGTCAGTATTATTTCTCCAGCCTATGTGAGCCAAAGCTGACTGAAGGACAATTCACTTTGTTTGTGTCTCACCTGGTTGGCCCAGCTTGCACATGGGCACAGCAAGTGGCAGCCATGGAACCCTGGGTGCTGGAGGATGTCCGGGAGTTTTTGGATGTGTTTTGGGAGGAATTCGGAGAACCAGGACGACACTATGCTCAGTTGCTGGTGGATGTGGCGGAGCGCCCATTCCACGTGTACTATGAGCAGGTGCTGCTCGTCTCCAGTCCCAACCACTGCTCTGTCTCAGGCCCATGTCCCTGTCCAGGCCAAGTCACCGGTCCAAGTTACCGTGCATTTAGCTAAGCGAAAACCGTTCATCTCCAAGTCTGCTGACCCAATTTTCAGAATTTCGCCCAAAGCCAAGTTCCAACTTCAAGCTCCAATCTCAGCCAAGCCTCCTGTTTCCGTTGTAAGTACTCGGAGTAAAAAGGATGTTAAATCTTGCAAGAAGGTTGAGCCGCGCGCCCCCCCAGGAGAAAAAAAGAGGGGGGGGATTTTTGCCCCCCCAGGAGAAAAAAAGGGGAAGGGGGCCCCCCCGGGGGGCGGTGTTTCCCTTCCGGCCCCCGCCCCCCCCCAGGGGACCCGGGAGGCCCCCCCAAGGAAAAAGCACGCGGGGAGGGGGGGCGCCCCGCGGCGCGGGGGGGAGTTACGCAAAGGTCAAGAGTCTGACAGCAGAAAAGGAACAGCTCCTTGAGGATCTGTCTGCAGCTGTCCGCTGTCAGGAGCAGGTACTGCAGGACAGACAAGCTACATAAGGAGGTGACCGGTTGTTACTCCAAGATGGCTACCTTGAAGAAGGAGAAGCAGAAATGGGGAAACTCGGATGTCACAGCTGGAGAGGGAACTTGAAAAGAAGCAGCTCAACAGTGAAGTTGTTCATGACCGATTATCGAGCGCAAATGCACAAGTGGACATGCTGAGATCAGAGCTAGAGGATGAGAAGACCGAGCTCTGGCTGTAGCGGCAAAGGAGAAGCTGGAGTTTAATCTGTCCAAGCAAGAAGCTCAACTCATTCAAGCCAGTGAAGCTCGAGATGAAGCACAGACAGCTGGCGGAAGTACAGACCCAGTCTCCAGTATGTGACGCCCAGGTTCAGACCCAGCCTCAGTTCCCGTCCAAGTCTTTGAGTTCCGAGTTACAGGTTTCGAGTTCGAGCCTCCGCCGTGCAAGTTCGAGCCAGTCCAAACCAGTTATCAGGTTCCTGCCACAGCTAAGTCACGAGACCTCGTCCTAGTTCATGCCATGTCTCGCAACCCGCTCCAGGTCTCAGTCCCTGTCCCGCTCCAGGTTCATGTCCCGGTCCCTGTCCTATCCCCGATCCAAGTCCCGTCCCGGGGCCATGTCACTGCTCTGCCTTACTGTGCTGACTCCCCAGCTCTGCCTCATGGACCCGGCACACTAGCTCCCGTCACGCCTCTCGCCACGTCCCTAGCTCCCGTCACGCCTTTCGCCATGTTCAGTGTCACATGTCTAGCCCCAGTCACGTTTTCAGTCACGTGGCCCTGTCCTGGCCACGCCTCTGAGCCCTGTCCCAGCCACGCCTCTCAAACTCCAGTTTGTCTATGCTACGTTTGCTCCTGATCTGTCTATGCTCTGTTTTGATTTGAGTTTTTACATTTGTTTAATAAAGAAGTTGGATCTGCACCTGCCTTCGTCCCTGTCTACAACCTGTCTGACGCCGATAATTAGCTTTTGAAAGCCCTTAATAATCGTGTGTTCCCTATTATAATAATAATAATACACATGGACTAGTTTTGGATCTAGGTTAGCAAACTTTGGTCTAGAAAAGAGCATTTCTGTTTACATGCAAATCTCACTTTCAGTAAAAAGTTTTTAAAGAGACAAAAAATATAGTTTATCATATCTTAAACAGGCATACTTAAATTGATGACTAACAAATTGCTGAAAATAAGTTGGAACGGTGTAGAGAAAGCAGGATTACAGCATTTCTGGTAATAAAGTTTGCACTATAAATATATCCCATCCTGACGTCTTGGTTAGGGGAAAAAAAAGCACTAATAGTTCTGTGTCTCCCTCTAGTGGCTGCTTCAAGCCTCATGTCTGAAACACAAAGTAATCATTTCAAATACATGGCGCAACGTTCTGTTCTCGGGTCCCTTCGTAAAGGACATTCTTGCATAATTCATCAAACAAGCTAGAGCTTAAAGAGGTTTTGTACAGAGTTCAGTGTGGGACTGTTAATTAAAAATATATAAATATATAATTACTATTATTTTAAATTTCACTAAAACCAATCCTAGCACGTTCGCCTCACACCTCCAGGGTCCGGGGTTCGATTCCCGCCGGGGCCATGTGTGTGCGGAGTTTGCATGTTCTCCCCGTGTTGCGGGGGTTTCCTCCGGGTACTCCGGTTTCCTCCCCCAGTCCAAAGACATGCATGGTAGGTTGATTGGCGGCTTGGTAAAGTGTCCGTAGTGTATGAATGGGTGTGTGAGTGTGTTTGTGATTGTGCCCTGCGATGGACTGGCACCCTGTCCAGGGTGTACCCCGCCTTGTGCCCGATGCTTCCTGGGATAGGCTAAGGTTCCCCGCGACCCTGAAGCAGGAATAAGCGGTTGAAGATGGATGGATGGATGGATAAAACCAATCCCACCCACTCCTGCAGTCATTTTTCAATGTACCCGCTCACAATATCTTTTCAAAATTGCAGCTAACGCTGCATAGCAAGGCAGTGTAACACAGAGGAAATTGCCGTCTACCCTCTTCCACATACATGTGCTCACAAATGCAAACAGATGACTGTTGTTGCTTTGACGGACAGAGAGTACGATATTCCTCCCACCCAGAGAGCACAGCCAATTTGTGATCTCCCGACAATAGGGTGAATGCTTTTCTGTTGTGCACCTCGTACCCGAAACTATTTATCAATAGGCCTTTATCAAATGTGCACTAAAGAGAAATATTACATAAAGCAACCCTGATAAGGATAATGCATTTATGAATATGATCAAATCTTTATTAATTATTGTGATCTTTCTTTGTGCCAAACTGTTTTGTTGAGTTCTGCAAGATTACAATTCCGAAGAACACCTGTAATTGTGTCAGGCTTTGCTTACCTCTGAGCACCTGAAATATGCCTCCTTCTCTGCCCTGGAGACTTCCAACATTTTCATGTTCATCAAAGACTGCTTAACAGTAGAGTCCAGCGTTAATATAATATTACAAAAATGCAATGTAATATGCTCTAGAGCAGGGGTGTCCAGTCTTATATGCAAAGGGTCAGTGTTGGTGCATTTTTGCCACACCTGATTCCACCTGTTTAATCAGTTGAGCTTGGCTTTCAAAAGATGCAGATGTGGCTTCTGCTTGGTTGGAATGAAAACCTGCACCCACACCGGCCCTTTCTGGATAACATTGGACACCCCTGCTCTACAGCTATACAACAAAAAAGTAGCTATACTTTATCACTGCCAAACAGTTATTTTCAGTCTGTCAGCAGGTATGACTGGACAGCAAAGTGTGTGTAATAGCATAATAGAGCTCTACAGATAGTAGTCAGTTCCACTTAGTACCAGTTATAGGAGTGCTTATGAAACTGCTCTGTATATGGACACCTCCATTCCAAAAATACACATTGAAATACAATTCACAGAACAATTTAGCAATATGCCATGAGTCATTAGACTTTAGCTAATTTTTCCAAGTGTACTGAAGTCCTCGCTCTTGGTTTCAGGCTCTGCACTGATTGTTATTTCATCAACAGAGGGCATCATTGCTCCATTACACAGATTTCATGAATGGTTATACTTGTAAAAAAAATGTTACAGAATTAGAACATAATAATAAATAGACAACAAAATAATTAAGTCTCTGGAAAATGAATAATATATTATTGTAGAGGCACATACTGTACTTCACGTTGTGGAATACATCTTTAGAGCTGTTTTCTTGGTATATGTACAAAATAATTGACAACCATTACAGTGTAAAAAGAAGGCAATAGAATTTTTATTGTCTTTTAAACAATCATAAAGGTGTGCATTTATAGGTAAGTCATACAAGGAAAGGCATTATATTCATAAAGAATAATATTATAATAATGATCATTTTAAATATTAATTTTCTCCTGGGTATTATATTGTCCAATACAAAAGTTTTATTAACTATCCTTTTCTTTAGACTCTTTAGACTAGAGCCCCACTTACAAATAATCACTTCTCCTGTACAACACATAATATAAAATAAATTCCAGGAAAGAAATTAATGAAGCTGATTTTACCATAAATATAATACTATAAATCCAAGACTAACAAGAGACACTGATATGAGGATTACTGAAAGGCAGATAATACAGTTACGAGTGGAGTACTGCCTCACACTGATAAGAAGCACTTCTCAGGAAGATCTGGTTTCCAAGTAAAAAAGTCATTAATAAAATGCTATATGGGGGAAAAAAAGAAAGAAAAAAATGTTTCAGTTAGTATTTTAAATAATCAGAAAACCTTGGTTAAAATGCTTTTGGCACAATTGTTTTTGTTAGTGATTAAAGTAATTAGATCACTTTTTTTTTTTTTACTTTCTTTGCCATTAAGGACTGTTAAAGCAGTGGTCTGGATCCATCACTTGTGCGTTTGGTGTTAGTAGTCATCATGCGTCTGGTCTTGAACTTGTTGCTGATACTGTCTGGTATTGTTGCCTGGTTGTATTTCACAACAGGAGCAGGTCCTGCTCATCTGTCACTGCATTTATCAGTTTGTTTTGTGTTTTAGAGTCTATACAGGGACATAACAGTGATTAGTTGTTAAAATGTGTATTAATACGCACATATTGTTCATTTTGTAATTTTGATCAATTCATACAGAATATACGACAGCGTGGCTCCTCTTGTGTGGTTTCACTAAGCCAGGCTTAGTCATGTTAAAAATAAAACAGCAAACTTAGAAGTCCTTATCCCATCCAGAAAGTTCATCAGGAGGTTCCTCCAGCTCGGGGGGAAACATGTCGAAATGACTGTGATCCAGTGGCCCCTTTAGCTAGGGTCAATACAACACAATACAGTTATTACAACATAACAGAATAAAAATTAGTAAACAACATAAACAGAGACAGCTTTGACAAAATGCTACACCTCTCTCTTAAGTGGAGATGTCAGCTTCCGTCGTCGCAATCCCTCCCAGTTGAAGCCCTGAAACCACCTGAGAAACAAGGAGCCATGACATGCACTGTGCTTTAGTGAACACATCACACAATTAACAGTAACAGCTAATTTGTGACAGAGATCACTCAAAGAAGTTTTGGTGAACTGTTCCATAGTTCCAAGCCCATGGAAGTACATGATCTATTCAATAAGGCTCTCAAACAGTATTCAATAACAACTGCTATATAAAGTACACACAAATGACTTCACATATGTAAGTATACATTCCCTAAAGAATGTATTAACGTATACATGTAAAATTGTATTGTACTTTTTAATCAATATCACCTTACTTCATGCTGTAATAAATGATGCTACAAGAAATTTACACTTAGAAGCAGTTGCCTCTGCCTGTTCACACTAAACCATATCCACCTATGGTTTACTCACAGGGCTTAAACTGAGCACCTATATTTCAGGCACTAACACCATGATGGTTGCTAACGCATCACCCACATACGTCAGCATCACCGTTCTCTCTGTAGCTCCACCGTTCTGCTGAAGATGGCAACAGCTGTGTGTCCCTTTCTGGCCTCTAATTGTTCCCTCTGTGAATGTGCTCTTGGTCTGCTTTTGACAATTCTGCCATAGAGGGTCTAATTGGAAAAGGCTTCCATCTGTGATTCATTATGCTAGGACAATATATATTGATACAGAGACTGCCTAGGATCTAAGAGAGATATTACCATGTTTTATGATATTTTGGCCATTATTAAAGTGAGAACAGTGGGATAAATGTTGACAGGTTTGGTGGCAGAGGGTGGAATACACCCAAGACTGTGATAATATTTGCTATAATCTCAATTCAATTTTTTTCTAGTCAAAACATAACCTACTTGTGTTTCTTGATGTCATTGATGCCATTTTTCTTATTGCCAAGTCGTTCTGCAGGATTGAGCCTAAACATAACAGAGACAGAAAGGAAGCCTGCAGTGGTTCAGCGAAAAAACAAATACTTAATATACTGTATGTGGGTTTAGCTCTAATGAGATTATGTCAGATATTTGTCAGATTATATTTACTTACAAAACTGAGTAGAGTTTGTACTGTCATGCTGAGTTTGGTCATTAATAATTAAATAAAATATATATAATATTTTAATTTGCAACATTATATGTAGCTTTTAGTATATAGTATGTATGTGGTGATCTATATGAAAGTATGTACAGTTAGCACAGTTTTTAATTTTCAGTGCAATCTCTGAAACAGACAGTATTTTCTGTTTACTTAAAAATTATCAAGCCACGTTTATAATGTAATCATGTAAATTTATTATGCACTGTATCTAATACTCAGTGTGATTATATCCAGCCTAATGTTTCCGTCTGTCATTCATGATTATGGGCTATGGAGACAATTTCTTAATTTTTTTCTCTCACTAACTGCCCTGATTGGCTACTGATGCACTAATCAACAGCCAGAGAAAATGGCACATCCATACAGAGAACAGGGCCAATTATTCTCTCTTGAAAGCATGGCCACAGATTGTGGCATTATTTGGATTTCAGCTCATAGTCTATAATCTCCCTGTATAACTCAGCAGCCCTTCTGATTGAAATTATGTGATATTCAAACATATGTCTACTGGAGATAATGACATATAACAAGTAGATATATAAAGGTTTACCTGCAGAGCCTCCTGACCAAGTCCTCTGACGCTTGCTTATCCTCTTGGGAAAGTCCACCTTCTCTATGCCATGCAGAACCATTGTGTAAATCTTAATAGGATCAGATCCTACAAAAGGAGGGCTGGAGGGACAGGTGGAGAGGTCACATGTCATTAAGTCGTGTGTAAAGAAGACTCCTGCAGGCTTAAGCACAATTTGCTGATTTGCTAATTGGGATAGGTGTAAAAATTATTTTGCCCTGTTTCAACTTCGTGCTTATAAATGAAGGCATATGGGCTAAAATGTGTGGAACAGCACAAAAGGGGGTGTGACATTTGAAATCCCTCACCACAGTGTTTAGACTGATTGTGGGCTAAAATTGCGCTTGTATTATGAATCACAAATGCAATTTTAAAATAGTATTTTCCTGACTTTAAGCAAATTAATGTGCCATTTTATCATACATTTGCTATATGTACTAAATAAATACTACTGACTGATTTTTTCCCTTTACCATAACTAAGAGCATTTTTTTCTGAATAAGAGCAGACAACTAACTGGTGGCTTCAAAATATGAATCAGACAGTTTCATGAACATTACAGAATTAACACCATCAGTAAAATGGCTAACAAATTGAATTAAATACCAGACTCACCAAATGTATTGCCATCATAAAAATTTATGTGAAATTACAAATAAACGCTCATGCTTGAAAACCCCCCAAAATTGCATTTGTCATAAGTTACCGTAATTTCCGGACTATAAGCCGCTACTTTTTTCACACGCTTTGAACACTGCGGCTTAAACAATGATGTGGCTAATTTATGGATTTTTTTTGGGCTAACGAGTTTCATGCTGCCAAAACATTTAGCCTATAGCTTAGCCTAGTAGCTTATAGCATAGCTTATAGCCTAGAAGCTTGTAGCATAGCTTATAGCCTAGTAGCGGATAGTATAGGTTAGAGTTGTATAGACTTAGCTTAGAATATAGATGTAGAAGTGGTTTATAGAGTATAGATATAGAGTCCATGTCATAGTTAATGTTTAGGTTAGTTGGTTTAGTAAGCTTAGTTCATTGAGTTGGTCATGTTTTGTTTCGTGTATCTCGAGTCTGCTCTCCTCTGTTTCAATAAAAGCTCTCGTCCTAACTGCATTTGCATCTGTCCTGCTTCGTTTACATCACGAATCGTGACCGTTACAACGTGGACACCTGCGGCTTATAGACAAGTGCGGCCTATATATGTACACAATTGTTTTTCTTTTTAAAATTAGCGGATGCGGCTTATATTCAGGTGCGCTCAATAGTCCAAGAATTACGGTATGTTAGCCAGTTGGGTAATTTTAGTATACTTTATTAAAGCTCATTCTGCCTACACTTGTCATTGATCTTGCAATTATTAGCTCTTTATCTTCTTAGCAGAAGCTAAAATAATGTAAATAAAAGTCGGTATATTCTATGCATTGAATAAACAAAAGATAAGAGCCTATTAATATGTGTATATCACCACATACATATACAACATGAAAATATAAGTACCGGTAAGTATTATGCAGTATTGCTACAATTCACATTCTCACTACACAGTCTTCACTTTTATGTGGATACAGGCATAATGAGGCATTGTCACGTGAAGCTTTGATAATCAGCTACACTGTTATAGCTCCTTCAATTATACAGCCCTATTTGCTTGTGTTCATGGTAAATCTCTTTTAGGCATCATGGCTGTGAAGCATGTTCTGAAAGGCATTGAATGACCATAAAGCCTTAATTTGCTCATCAATTACAGGGCAGAAACAGAAAACATAAAATATGAAGCTATAGTGCATGACTAGAAATCTAGATTATCAATATGATAATAAGAATGAGTAAGAATGACATTATTTTGCCCTGCAATGCTTACCTGCCAGTGAGGAGTTCAAAAATGAGGATCCCTAAGGACCAGCAGTCGGCTCCAAAGTCATGGCCTTTATTCATGATGACCTCAGGGGCCACATACTCTGGAGTTCCACAGAATGTCCAGGTTTTCTTTCCCAAACCAATTTTCTTCGCAAAGCCAAAATCAGTCTTGAAACATACAAGCAGATAAAGAGAAACACTGAACATGCTATATGACTATACCCGTTATAATATATTATAAATAATAATAATAATAAATTTTCTAGAAAAAGTAAGAATGTATGGTAATATGACCATTTTGATGTATCCCTCTGTATCCAGAAGTAGATTCTCTGGCTTCAGGTCTCGGTAAACAACACCCATTCCATGCAGGTAATCAAAGGCCTCCAGTACACAGCCAATACAGAATCGTGCAGTGGCCTCCTCAAAGAAACCCCTAAATGACATTAAAGATGGAAAAATCCTAATTAATGAACCCAAATTTCATTACTGTTGCAGCAAAGCAATGTTTATCTGAATCATTACCGTCAGTAATGAAGTTACTATATTTCTGATAAAGAATATTAGCCATAATGAGTTTAGTGGAGTGTAAAAATAACCTACACTCACATGTCCCTGAGAATGCTCCATAACTCTCCACCAAGACAGACCTCGAGCAGCATGTACACATATTTATTATCCCGAAATGTCTGAAACAATCTGAAAAACAAAACATTTTTCAGTCAACAGATATACATAGCCCTCCACTAATACTGGCATCCTTGGTAAATATGAGCAAAGAAGGCTGTGAAAAATAGTTTTTTTCAGAAATTTCACAAAAATACTCTGCTCTCATGGATATCAAACAATTGCAAACACAACACATGTTTAACAAAAATTATCTTTGTTAAATATAGGTGTATAACGATTATTGGCACCCCTATGAATTCATATGAGAAAACTATATTTGAAGTATATTCCCATTTATATTTGAGATTTTTTAGTACACCTGGGTGAGTAGGAAAAGGAAATTGTTCCACCATGACTTCCTGTTTAACAGGGGTATGAATGTGAAGTAATACATAGGCCAAATTCCCTTAGTCATTCATAACAATTGGTAATAGCAACTAATATAGCTATGATGTATAAAAGGTTGTTGAGCGTCACAAAATGGGAAGTGGCTATAAGAATATAGCAAAAGCATTGAAAATTGAAAAACCTGGAATTGGACGTGTGTTTATATTATCTCAGTGCACTGTGGTTCGATGGTTCGAACTGATGGTTCGAATGGCCAAAAAATCTCCAAGTATCACAGCTGAAAAATTGCAGTCCCAGTTGTGTCGTGGGGTCAGAATGTCTCTAAACCTACAATCCGAAGTCACTTACATCACCACAAGTTGTTTGGAAGGGTTTCAAGAAAAAAGCCTCTACTCACATCCAAAAGCAAACTCAAGCATCTTCAGTTTGCAGACACTACTGCAACTTCAAATGGGTTCGGGTTCTAATGGTCAGATGAAACCAAAATAACCAAAATAGAGCTTTTCGGCACAGAGAGGTAGCCAATGTTTTAATGTTCAAGTACCTCATGTTTGATTGTTTTGGGGCAGGTTTTCTGCCATATAACATAACATAACATAACCTGGGCATTTGTTAGGATACATGACATCATGGACTCTGTCAAATATCAACAGATATTAAATGAAAACCTGACTGCCTCTGCCATAAAGCTTAAAATGGGCCGTGGTTGGATCTTCCAGCAGGACAATGATCCAAAACGTACATCAAAAACAACACACTAATGGTTTACTGACAACAAAATCAAGGTCCTGTCATGGCCATCCAAGTGACTTAAAACCCATAGAACACCTATGGGGTGAACTAAAGAGGAGAGTCCACCAGCATGGACCTTGACATTTGAAGGATCTGGAGAGATTCTGTATGGAGGAATAGTCTCAGATCCCTTGCCATGTATTCTCTAACCTCATCAGGCATTATAGAAGAAGACTCAGAGCTGTTACCTTGGCAAAGGGAGTTAACACAAAGTATTGACTAAAAGGGTACCAATAATTTTTACACACCAATATTTAATGAAGATGTATATATTTTTTGGATAAATCTGTATTTGGTTTGCAATTGTTTAATATCCTTGAGAGCAGAGTATTTTTTATTTTGTTTTTAAACAAACGATTAAAAGGTTAAACAATAAAGACTATTTTTACAGCCTTCTTTGCTCATATGTACCAAGGGTGCCAATATTAGTGGAGGGAACTGTATTTGTATCTTCACATTCACAGGTTGAAAGGATATAAACACATAGTATCATCTGATGTTGTTGCACACAGTAAACTGACCACTTTTGTCTAGAAAGGCCAGAAAGATGGTCGCAAATATCAAGCTAGAGCACACTCTTTTACAAGAGTAAATGACATTCTTCAAGTTGTTCCTTAGTAACTTCCCAAAGCCTCTGCCACCCATATTTGCCACCCTAACACTTGAATGTACACTGGGGCCACTTTATCCTGAGATAACAATACATAGTGTGTTGTATGAGGCCAGTGATATTTTGTAACCTTCTAGAGGTATTCCATATGCAAATCAATCTCATCGTCTAACTGTGAGGAATCAACATTCAGAGTATTTATTCTGTTATGCAACACTATTACTGACTTAATTAATCTAGTCCTGACAGTTATTCAAGCTACAGATAACATAGTGTCTATTATTATAGCCATTTAACAAAACAGTTGGGTGTTTTTTTATTTTTATTTTTTACTTAAGATAATTATAATAAAATGTAAATGTAAACAACTCATCAGTTTTCAAAAGCTTTAATCCTGTATGGCTAATAAAACTGACCTGACTATAAAGTTGCAGTTGGTCATTTGCAAAATGTTCTTCTCAGAGTAGATATGGTCCTGCTGTTTAGTGTCAACAATGTGCTTCTTCTTAATGCACTTCAAAGCAAAAGCAGTATCTTCATCTTTGAGCTTGACCTGTGCAATCCAAACATAAACTTAACTTTAACCCTCTACTGCATGAATTAAGTCTTTAATTTATTTATTCATTTTCATGATTAATTTACATGTGATTCATTTCCATGTGATTCATATTCATGTGATACATTTACATGTGATTCATTTCCATGTGATAAATTTATGTATGATTCATTTACATGTGATTCATATTCAAGTGATACATTTTCATGTGATTCATTTACTAATTTACTAATTTGCTTCTCTTTAAATCCAGTTTTAGACTGTGATATTACAAAGGTCTTTCCAGATTATTACTTGCTACACTGTATGAGATAACCCCAGTAAAATTGCCTGAATTCTATAATATAATTTGTTTATCATGTAGGTTTAAATGTTCTGCTTACTCTCACAATCCACCAAAACACCCACATGAATTACATTTACATAAAAAAAATGTTTTTATGGATTTTTATTACTTGAATTAGTTCAGTGTGCAATGGCAAAAAGTATCATATGGTCAAAAATGACACAAAATGTATGAGGTTCCTATTCTAATTACTATATTTCCAAACTATAAGTTGCAGAGCATTTTGCCACCTAGTATGCATGTAAAAGATATCTTTTCAAGGAATTACAGTTCTAAAATGTATGTAGTTGGATTTCCGCAAAATACATTAAAAAAAATATGATCCAAACATGTTTTGGGGGAAGTATCTTCTTAATTTGTTCTCTTGTATTTTTATTCTTACTCTTGAAATTAAATTTTAGAAAATAAGGTGCAATTGCAAAATGTCTGACATTACAATTTTTCTTACATTGAATGTGAAATTTTTTTAAATATACTATTAGAGAAGCCTAGTGTATTTTTGTTTAAGTAATTTTGCCTAAATTTTGAAAAATGAACAAAAGTTTAAGAGCCGTCTGATGATGACCTTCATTACGCCATTCTAATGCAGAAAAGGAAGTACAAACAGCACTTCCTGTTCATGAGACATGGCATTTTGTTATGTTAATGCTAATAGACCCTTTTTCATTTATAAATAGTAGTTTTGTATTATTATCAAAAAATTGGAGAAAAATGAATTGTTGCCATATGGCAAGACCATGCACTAAAGGATTAATGGAGTTTTTTACTCTCTCAAAGATAGCATGCACGTTGAAAATCTCACCAGTGAATCAGTGTGGTTTAGGAACATAATCGTTTTTTACTGCTTTTCTCTTTGGTGTAAAGTGGTAGTCATGCTCTCACCAGCTCTACTCTGCCGAAGCCTCCCATGCCTAGTGTGGCCACAATTTGCAGCTTGTGTAAGAAAGAGCTATTGGACAGTCGTGTGGCTTTCTCCCGCAGATTGCGCAGCTCAGATGCCTCTGTGCCTCGCTCACGCAGAGAAGATTGGCTTCTGTAGTGCCACAACACACAGACACACACACACAAGTAATAATAGCCACACACAAGCTAAGAGTATAGGTTCATGCTAAACATGCATGACATAAAATAATTAAAGCTGATTAGCAACAATAATTTGACACCTGATGGTCAACTCTTCAAGCAAAATGTGTTATTGACATTCAAAATTTTGCAAGATCAGTCAAACCAATCAAATGCTGCTGGCATGCTAGTGCCATTCTGCCCCATTTGTAACAGATGGTAGCAGATTTTCTTTGCCTCTAAACTTTTGAATAGTTTTCCAGAGAACAAAAGGATTGTGGCAGTCGTGTTTTCAAATCCAGATTAAACATATTTGTGTTTAAATTGGCCTATTCATAGGTTTTGGATCAATTATTTGTAGTAATTTTCTTAGATTTACATTTACATTTATTCACTTGGCAGACGCTTTTATCCAACGCGACTTACAAATAAGAAAAGCGATATATCAAGCAGAGAACAATACAAGTAGTGCTACTATTCAAGATCCATTAATTGAGTTCCAGAGGAAGCAAAGTGCACAGAGTAGAGGTGTAAGTGCTGTATTATTTTTTTTATTTTATTTTTTTATGAGTTGGTTAGGTGTTCACAGAAGAGGAGGGTCTTTAGCTGTTTTTTGAAGATAGTGAGAGATTCTGCAGTTCGGATTGAGATAGGAAGTGCATTCCACCACTGAGGAACGATTAACGTGAAGGTTCTGGAAAGGGACCTTGCGCTAGATTTATAGTTCTTTTGATTAATACAACTGTGCATCACAGTGATCAAACTATATTTCTAAATAATAAACCAAATATCACATGCAATTCTTCTTCTTCTGTTAATCATCTGTCTTAATTCTAGTGTGTATCTGAGCATATGTAGATATGGTGCTTACGCTGCATTTCTCCTCTCATCACTTATAGACAGCTGCTCAACGTATTCATGCAGATATGCCTGCAGCTCCTCATAAGTCCCCACCATCTGATTAAAGTTACTGTAAAAAGCAATTGGAAAATATTATGAAACTATGTCAAATCAGATATTTATGTAGAGGCCGGAGTGTGTGCCTGTGTGCTAACAAAATCACTTACTCTCTATCCACCACCAAACACTGGGTGTCATTCTCCTTTGCAATGATGTTAGCTGAGCGGACATCCTCACTGAATGTTAAAAACAGAGAGAAAATTCTGTACGTATGAAAGTCATTTGACAATAATACATCTTTGGAGAGCACTTTAGAGTTCTCTGAGTTGCCATATGAGGCAACGAGTCTTTGCTCTTAGACAATGGCACAGTGTGAGAAAATGATTTCTCAGATGACTAGGATTCTGCCACCCACATCCTCTCATAGATCAACACTCAGATAGCCCTCTCAGCATAAAACACTCAACCAAGGAACACAGAAAACAAAATAAAGTCTAATCCAAGCAATTCAAATTAAATTAGCATACTCTCGGAGGATGAGGTTATATTAAGTCTATGTATAATTTAACCAATGATGAAAATAAGAGAATAAGGAAATGGCCAAACCTTATGAGAGCTTTTTCTCCGAAGTAATCTCCTACTCCAAGGGTCTTAATCTCCTGTGGTTCAGGAAAACCCTCTGTGCTCTGGGTTACTGAAACCTGTACCAACAATATGTAGATGTCTACTATGTACATGCAGATAAATATATGAACTTTTTAAAAAAAAGTGACAGTGCAGTGTTGATCCCTGTTTATACAGAATCTTACCTCTCCTTTAGCTATAATGAAGAAAGTGTTCCCTTCCTCACCCTCACGAATAATGTACTCGCCTTTGTCAAAATAATCCTACAATTGAGATAAACCAAGCTGAACATCCCAGTCCAAGTACTTAAACGAGATGGTGAAAGACAAAAAGATAAAAGAGTCTTGAACACCTACAATTTCTAAACAGTCAACAATTTTGGCAAGTTTCTCCTCTGGCAAGTCCTTCAATAAAGACACACTGAAGAAAAAAAAGATTTGTTAATGCTTAACAAATATCATTATGTGTAAATCATTATTTCTAACCATGTGCATGTAAGTAAGTACTACACCCACACACAGAGAGCTAAAGGTGTGTGTGTGTGTTGGTCTAATAGTAATCAACATGCACAGGGGACTATATGTACTTGCACCTGCGCAGGAAGCTGAAGTACTCTGCGTGTCTGGCCTGAGTGGATCTCATCATGATGCTCTGAAACATCTGCCGGTCCAGAGCCCAAATGTGGGACCGTGTCACAGCTAGAAAAATAGAACAAACCCAGAAAATGAACACCACATATTTGCGTTTGGAAAATTACACTCTAACCTTGTATACACGTACATACACTACATTATGCTGGATTTTCTGAAATTAAAAAATCATGGTTCCTTTGGCATATGATTTCAGTTGACACTAAATTAACTCTTAGATAAGCTACTAGAAATCACTCCACTAATTGGTCATGATCCCTTGATACCAGCAGCCAAACAAAACATTTCACACCAAACAACTTGGCTTGTAAGTGGGAATATTTGGAACCTGTTGATTAGGCAGCTGAGAGCAAGTGATTACACACACTTTAACCATAAGTAAACAAATATCAGATATAGGTATAGTACAACTACACTATGGGCATGCATCACAAATAAATGACATCTTAGCAAGCGAAAATATCTTGAATATAGTCAGATGTATCTATTTCCTGTTATAACATTACAATCAACCAAAAATAAGATTATAATAAAGTCTAGTTTCATAGGTATTGTAAGTGCAAACAGAACACATCTATCATCATATACAGTACTGTGCAAAAATCTTAGGCACATGCAAAGAAATGCTAAAAGAATAATTAAATTAAACAGTAAACCATACATTCACCTTTAACAGTGGCAGTCCTCTTGCAGTTGTAGAGGATGGCCAACTCTCCAAAAGCTGTTCCAGGCCGCATCTGCCCCAGGAGCTTCCCATTTTGCATTACCTCCAAAAAGCCCTCTGTATACCCACCCAACACCATGGAGTAAAGAACAGGATTATTATAACCTGTTAAAAATATTCCTGAAATCAGTCACAATAAAAGGAAAAAGCTGCTTGATGACAAAAAGGCCAAAGCAAACCTGCAAGCACATAGAGGTAGTTCCCAGGCTCTCCTTCTTGGATCACCAGCTGATTGGCAGTAAAGATTTTCTCATACATGCAGTCCATCATCTCTCGTGTATGTTGAGGCTCTAACTTCTTCAAAAAGTCATTGTTCATGATGGCCTCATTAATCAGTCTCTTGGTGCTGCAGAAAAGAGAACATGTACAGTAGAATACATATTGGGATTCAGAGATTTCTGAATAAAAGATTAGATATGACAACAATATTTCATTGCAAATTCATAGTGATAAGGTAGTACAATACTTCTAGCAGTGAGCATCTTTAGGAGATTTTTAATGATTTTTTTTTTGCTAAAAATGTTAATCTTGCATAGATTACATCAATTGTTATGAACAAATTTCTTACCGTTCTGTAATGCTCAGTGGTTGGGCAATTAGTAAAAATGCTTTGAATTATTAGTGATTGATTGATTGATTGATTGATTGATTGATTGATTGATTGATTGATTGATTGGTTGATTTTTTCTGTGGCCAACCAAAAGACACCATGCTCACCACTCCTGCTGGTAGTCGTAAGGAAAACAGCATATTTGTCTTGGCTATTTTCTGTTGTATGATTTGCCAACAAAATACAATCCCAAGAAAAAAAAAACAATACATCTGTGATCTCAATCTCATGATATTGCCCTTTAGGTACTTTACATTCAACAAACTTTACTTTCAATTTTGTTCAATCAAAACCCTGTTACACACGTGATCATTTATACTCGGATAGTCTGTTCCGTGGAGTCTGTTCTGCTGTACTGTCTGAAAAAAGAAGAATGTGCGCTTCAAATAAGTATCCACTATATAGTTACAGTAACTTCACAGTATCATACATTGGTGTTCTGCATGTTTACAATGAACTGTTTTTTTTTTCTTTCTTCATCGGGGCTCCTCTCATTACCACATCTGAAAGAACAAGGTCTCTCCATTTGCCTAAAATGGAACTTCTGAATGAATTAGAAGCGAGATTTGTACGGCCTGCTTAATAAAAACAGTAATGATCCTGCCCATTGCATACAGATGGCCCGCCCATTGTGTTCTTCAGCCTCTCCATTCCCCTTATAGTGTTTTATGGTAATCCATGCTTTTGTGCTTAATCTGAGAGCAAGACACTACAAAGCTTTCTGCTGTTTCCTTCTTCAAGCAAGTCACCACCTTGTATAGTGGCTTGATTAAGAAATTATTAAATATGGCTTGTGTGTAGTATAACAAAGCTTTACAATGAACTCACCATGAGTTTTTACGGATGCGTGTTCTTTCTATAGATGTATGCTTGACCCTGTGGCCACTGTAGAATTTCCCAGACGTAGGCTCAGCAGAAACCCCCTCCTTGGCTTTGAGTCGGCGGTGAACCTCTACAGCCACCCTATGGAAGCGTGTTGAGCCCTGATTAATGACGCTGAGCAGCCTGTGACTGTGCCTCGCTGGTGGAGAGCGGCCCAGGCTGTTGTAACCGATGGCATCCTGAAGCTTGTCAATCTGAGATACTTTGGCCTGGAGCTCCCTCTGTAGAGCCTGCAGCTGAAGCTCTTGGCCTCTTAGCTCATGGTCTCGACGGGTAAGCTCCTCCTCGAGCCAGGCTATCCTCAGCCTCAACTGCTCCGATGACTCCCACACCGGTGACTCTTTAATACCCGAGGCCAAGCATGTCTCCTCTAGCCGAGGGGCTTTGATTGAACCATTCCCCATGGCCACAGAGTCACTTCGCACCATAGAGAGAGCTTCAAATGACAGAGCAGCTCACTGTGTGGCTAGAGACCTCTGTCCAGCCAGATAGATAGATACATTATCTTTCAAAGGATCAGCTTTCACATAGATCTATATAAAAATATATACATATACACCACTTAACCGACTGTCTTTTCAGATGTTGTGCTATTGATCTATGTTCGTTATATTGTTGAAGTGAATTCAATTTGCACAGTCTCTGTATGTCATCATGTTTTTCCTAACGTTGATCCTGTAGGTCTATATACTGTAGATAGTCTGTACAGTTGTCCTAGAGGCACAATATTTTTCTTCTCCATTCTGAATGGAGAAGCCTACTGCATATGTGTATTCAAATATGAAATACAATAAAATGACAATAAAATGAAAACTGTTCTAAGAAGAATCATTACTATTACATACGTTTTCTACAATTAATATTGCACATCAATGCACTCCATTGTTATATAACAGAACTGATAAGGGACGAGATAGTGTTGTGCAGCTATTTATTCAAACATGCACAAACTATAGTGGCTAAAAATACTTAGTGCTGAATCCTATTAAACACATTAAACCCCTAGAACGGAAATGAAATGAATATTATGAACATTTTATTAGAAAATAAACAATATATGTTTTTTTATTTTATTTTAACAATGGTTAATTAAATAAATAAATAAAGAAAGAAAGAAGGAAAGAAAGTCGAGACACTATTCGCATATATAGATGTTCAAACTCAGCTTCTACAGAAATACAACCTGTTGACATGTATTTGAGGAAGACAAGTTTCTTACCTTGTGCGCTTGTACTGACTCATTTTGTGTTGAAATATTCGCGGGATGTGTGTCATCCTGGCATGAGGCTGGAGATGAACTGTGCTGTGCTGTCGCTGCTCTCTGAGCGCCTGACAACCTGACGGAAGGTCCTAGCGGTCGACACCTAGCGGTCAAAACACGCCATGCGGGCTTTCATTAATGCTGCTGCTGTTGTTCCAATTTTAAGTGCAAGAGGCCGGAAGTTGGGACAGTCACCCACTGTCTCTCAGCTGACATGTCGTTACAGTATATGCTGTGCACTGTACCCTCTTTTCCGAAGAAGAGCTGTAATTACGCTGGAGGTCGGAATTAGGGTTTAAATTTTTGTTTAAATTTACATCTGTTTTGCTCTCAACCTCATGTACTCTCTGGGCATCCAGTTAAAAATAATAAATAGAAACAATAATAGAGATTCTAATGGTTCCCACTACAAATACAATTACAAACCATCAGCTAACCATTAAAACCACTACCATTACATCTGGTGGATATTGTTATATCCATCAGATATAACATGCCACCAATAGAAGGCAACAAATTACCAGTAGAGACCCGCAGGGACCATTACAGCCAATAACATTAAAACCAATATCTGTGAGAAAAATGTGAACCCAATGGGGACCCCCAGATTGAGAAATACTGAGCTATGTCAATGTACATTTATGTTGTTTTCGTCAAACTCAAACGATCAGAAATCCGTATATTATTTTCGTTTTACTTGAGTAGTAATTGCACACAGTGCACTGCAATTAACATGCAGTGCAAACGTGCAGTGAAATGCATCCCTCATAGAAGTGGACTCCACTTCTCTGCAACTGCAAGCCATTTGCCAGCACTTAATCAAGCTTCACAAGAGCCACTAAACTTGCTGGGTGTTCCTGATTGATTTGATTTTGTTGATGGTGAAGAGTTCTGTTCAAGGCAGCGTGTGAACTCCAATAATCGTAGTTGTATGATGATGCTGATTAGGTATGTCCATAGCAGCATATTGCTCCACATGTCATTTTAATGGACATTGATGACGGTGATGATAATATATTTCACCCCAACAGCTTGATCCTACACATGCCGGATAGTGACTATGATAATGCCACCCGCTGATATAAAATCTTTGCATTTAGATGCATATCAGTGTAGATAAATTACTTTAATTTATCCATTCATCTTCATTAAATGCTTTGTCATGTTCAAGGTCACTGTGGATCTGGAGCCTATCCTGGGAATATTAGTCATGAGGTGGGAATGCACCCTGAATGGGACACCAGGCTATTTAGGATGTCAGTTTGCATTCAACATCCATGGGCTCTCAACCAATCATATTGCTGCGTTTAATAATTACAAACAAATAGCTGTTGCATCCATATATAGTGTATCCTTCAGTAATGATTGAAACAACTAAAGAAGTCAATTGATAGGTCAGTTTCCACTATTCTCCAGCCTAGCTATGGTGACCCTGAAGTTCTCTCTGAAAGTAGAAGCATACACTTCCTGAAGACAAAGAATTACAACCTATATGCAACCAATAGCTGCAAACTGCTAATGCATTCTCATTGTAATGAGAATCTTCATGCAATAGTTTATAAAGAGAACCACAAAGATTACCTCCAATTGGAACAAAATGAATGCCTGCTTTCCGACCCATAATGGCAGATTGCAAACACAATCTTAGGTCTGATTAGAACTGAAAATTATCAGAAATTTATTTAGAGAATAACAAAGTAACAATCAACATCAAGCACACATTTTTCCTCAACGTTTTATTGAGTGACATTGGCATTATTGTGCTACAGATGGTAAATGATTGCGCTGAAAAACAGGTTAGTTACATGTTTAAAAAAATCATATAAATAAATATTTAGGTCTTAGGTGTTAAAATGGCATACAATGGATCTGTTGTAATAACAATAATAAATCATTACATCTCATTTGTTTCAAGAAAAAAAGAAAGGAAAATGAAACCAGAAAGAAAACAGATTGCTGTAAATTTGCTAGACTACTGAGATTGTAGCTGAATACAATGTAATGCATAAAAACAATATTAATCATGCAAGTGAATGTTCTTGTTGTCATGTAACCTTAAAATTGCATCACTATGTAGAAATGCCCTTGTATCCATTTTTTTTAGTTATTTGAACTTGATTATCCAAGAAAACAATGAGAATTTCAATAAACTACCCCGCGGTGTGCATGCTGCATGCATTCTGTAAAACCAAACAAACAAATGAATCTGTAGTGTCATAAACTGACTATAGAACACAACCAGTCACAGAAGTCTGCTGTACTAACACAGCAAGGCTAAAGGTGAGATCCATAGATCAGAAATCAGAATACTGGCATCCAAGTCTGCAGCTTGAGAGCTGTTGTAACAGAAAAAGTCTACTGTACTCCTCGTACAGTTACAGTCATGCAGGCTGACATCAGCTAGGAAATCAGATTTGTTTTATAAAATCCTTTATACTTTATACAAATATAGAAATCACAGAATGAAACGGCCACTATAAACACTGTGTGACCTTACACACTCTTTTGTACATAACATCAGACATCGTATTTTATAAAGAATATCACTGGCACTTTTTCAATGATTTTGTAAATGTCGTTGCTGAATACATGAAGAATTGATGCTGAATACATTGATTACACTGGATCTTTGCCTGTTTTCAATGCTGTTTTTGTCTAACTTGGGTGCAACAAAACATATAGACTAAAAGGTTTGAAGTACACCTAAAACTAATAAAGACATTAACTGGATTTGATTTTACTGTATTTTAAGTTTAACATGGCAATGACTTAAATAATAATAATAATAATAATAATAATAATAATAATAATAATAATAATAATACAAATTTTACCTACATAGCATACATATTTTTAAAAAATCTAGGAAAACAATTGACTAGACACTACTAGTTTGAATATGTTTACATCATAGCTATAGTATTCTAATTAGAAATCTATTGTACACATTATAGTAAGAGTACACTGTACAAAGAACAGGATACCATGGAGACACAGTACAAGTCATGTCATTAGGGAAATGTTTAAAAGATAAATGACACAGTACAAACATTGCAAACGCTGTCTGAGACACACTAAATTATAACACACTGCTTTCAATGTGCAAAATCAACAGTCAAAATGCCTCAGTATGATATGGGCATAAAATAAAACACTTCATATGCTTCAGTGGGGTTGGATGGCTTCAACTGTAAATGTGTTAAATAGTAAATGTAAAACAGTTGATGGTTTCATTAAATATTTGCAAATGATAATGAAAAATTTATTTGTTCACTCTTGGTAGGAATATTTCTGAAGCAAGTTAGGTCACAAGTAGGTATTTGCGAAACTAATACTGTTTGAGTATTTTATACTATTATTAAGTTATAGTTTTATTTACATGCTTACTTTGCCAAAGATAATCATCATGCCTCATGACCCACAGCATTTGGACATTTACAACTCAATCAGACCTAAAATTCTTAATGATGTTGATTGGATTCAGTGTATTTTATCTTAAATTTATTCTGAAACCAATTATCCTAAATAACAGGTCACAAATTTTATTTGAAAAAAGAAAGAAAATGATTATTTTGCTTTTGTGGTGCAAACAGCACATACCAATATTAACAGCACATTCAGAAGATGAAAATTTAGATGATACAAATAATTATAACAGGCTCTAAATGTGGATGAAGGCTGATAACAGCGGTCAACACAGTATGACATCAGGAATGCTTCTGTGCATTAGGCTATCCACATAAACAGGAGTGTTAATAAAACATCTCATCAACTGTAAGCTTCTACACATGAAACCAGGTCACATTGCTGGTGAGAAATAAAACATTTTGGTAATGATTGTGTGATATCATGTAATGAACAATAGTGTTACTATGTGTATGGCGTACAGGTGCCTTTTGGTTTCATAACATTCATACTACACAAACAGGATTTTCTAAATGGGACTTTGGCCTAAATAAAGTACATTAACCCCCTCAAAAAAAAAACCAAACAAACAAAAAAAACTAACAAAAAAACACCAATATAACACCTATGATGGAGCTCTCAATAAAATGTGACCATCTTTATGTGACCATTTTGCCAAAAGAGCAGTTTCTTGAATTAAAAAATAAAGGTGTTTAATAGACAGGTCAGATATTAAAAAAATACTCAATAAAGTTTAGCTGCCTAACATACAAGCACACTTTGTATTTAGAAAAGCTTTTTTCTCAGACAACTGTCGGTGTTTGATCTATCATTTTCATTGAAAGAGTATCAAACTCCAAATCTTTCTAATTGCAACAAAATGACAATTACATGAAAACATCTTCTAGAAATGTGAATAGCAAATAATAAACATATCTTAAACAGCTGCAAGTCTTTCTTGACGGGTTGTGATATCTGGATCGCCATCTGCTTTACTATGAAGCCGTTTGTAAATATAAATACATTTTTAAACACGTGATATGAATTGAGATGTCTGTGTGTGAAGCTGCTGTGAGTGAAGGCACATACAGCATGGTTCTGTACACTTCCTGTCACTCTCAGGCTGACAAAAGGCAGTGAAAGAAGAAAATCAGGAATCATTAAAGGATTTTTTTTTTTGCTTGTTAGTCTGGAAACACATGACCACCGAGATGACATGTTCAGTGAGCTGCGCTGAATTCTCAAATCACAGTTACTGGTGTCAAAGAAAAAACAAAGAAGAAGAAAAAGAAACAATAACAAAAATGCTCATTTTTCACATAGTGAACATGATAAAAAGAAAGAAATGTGTATAGAATTTGGAGCAATGATACACTGTTTTCTTTATGGATGTTTCTCCAACAAAGCCCTCAGCAAAAAAAATGTCAAGATGAAAAATTGCTCGAGTAGTCCTATCAAAGAGAAGGGCGCTCACCTACGCCACCCTGTGGAGCCTCCCAGGAACGCTACGTGTGCTTTAACGCTCATGAACATCCATGAAACAGCCACGGCCGGTCTGAACTCAAAGATCTCCTCTTCAAGTTTCTTCATATAGCTTAGAATAAAACCTCACTGCAAAGAGGTGGGTCTCAATTTGTTGTTACTTCTTAGCCAGCTGGAAAGGATTCTGACCCTTTCAATAAAACAAAGACAAGTCAAAGACAGTGCTGATGTTCCAGATGTTTGCAGATATTATTCTTGCCTAAGTATACAATGCTTAAAAGAATGAAATCACACTTTTCACTCACCAGGTGCAAGTTAGAACAATACAATACATTTTTCTACTTTGCTGTTAAAATCAATATGCATATTTAGTCAAAGCTCGACAGCAAAAATTAATTCAGTAACTGAGCAAGACTTTTGTTATCAACAAATAAGACTGGCTTAAAGCGATAAAGGTTTAACTATGATTTATTTGCATTTGATGTTCATCTAGAGAGCTTTTTTTTTTTTTTAGACATTATCCTTGATATTTCTTTCACACCTAGGAGGCTAGGAGCATGGCAGCACAATATGAGGTATTACATCCAGATTACTGGTTTACTGAAGCTGATTGTTATAAAAGCTTTAGTTAATCTCAAAAACATGCTTTTCATGGTAAGCAGCAATAATCAAACTATCAAATGAGTCACTCCTTTTACACAAATATGACAACAGACAAACATTTTTTGAACAAACATTAGCTTGAGCCTCTCCTCATATGACTGGATGCTGATTAAAGTGTAAAAGTTGTATATTGTCTTGGCTTTGCCTCCATCCTGATTTCAGCTTGTCAGATGAGGTACAATAAGGCAGAGAAGCATAATAGCAAAATGCAGCAGCTTGCTTGTCAATGAGCAGCAATATACATATGGTTTAAATTCAAAAAAGTCTTCATAGGTATTAGTCAGGTGAATAACATGGCTTTGGTACTATTCTAACACATGGCACGGGCTTACAAAAAAGAAATAGTAGTTGCTTAAAATAGGAACTGAACCATAATTGATATGTATGGCCTATAAAAGCAAAAATAATTATAAGGCACCCTGCATAGAGAGAGATAATCTCAAAAAGCTGCTCTGTTAATTTGTCAACTTTTGATATTTTTTTTCTAGACCACCCTCTCAAAAAGATTAAAAAGTTTACTGACCATATAAGCTAATAATTTATGTACTGAAAGATACTAACTGACTTGTTGAAAAATCACAGTGCCACATCAAAGTTTGGTTATATGTCCTAAGCACATTGTTTTAAATGATCCCTTTTAGTAAACATTACAGATTACAGTGGTGGTCAGTGCTATACAACATTTGGTGTCCATTTAAATCTCAGAAATGAGGGGTTTCCTCGTGAAAGGCCACTTCATAAATCCAACTCCACTTATTAGCGCAGCATGGTCACTTACAGCTCATCAAAACACCATTATACAATAAGTTAATAGGCACATATCAGTTAACATAATGCACAAATATCATGCATATGCTGCCTCAGTATATTCCTCCTTAATCAAAATGTTTTACATAATGCATAGGCACAGTATAAAATCCATTACATAAAAAATTATTGCCAGTAATAAAAAATAAACAATAACAAAAATAAATCTGTACAAAAGTCCTGCCAGTATTTTTTTTTTTTTTTAGGATTTTCTATAACTTTTTCCCCAACATATAACAAAGCAAACAGTACAAAAATAAATATTCTATGTACAATCAAACACAACAATCCGGAATTAATGTCACTGCAAAACAAGAAACACAAAAAGCACACAAAAGTTATTTCATGCATGGAGCACACATGCATACTTATTTCAGTAAAATATCGTTAGTGTAGTATCATTTTATACGAAACCACTGAAATAAGTCATTTTAAACAATCTACAAATACATAGATATAAATGCATTACATGTATGGATCATCAATCACGTTTCAATAAACAATTTACCAAAACATTCCAATTTTAATAGTATGCCTCAAGTTAAAGTATTGTAATTTATTATAGCACTGGTTCTCAAAGTTTTTGTTTGTTTGTTTGTTTGTTTTTTACAGCTGGGGACCCCTTTAACTATAAACTAAATTACACAAACTCTTTCAACACAGATTCAGATTCAATTCCGGATTTTCTGAACTTTTCTAGTATGAGACTCATTATTAAAAGTTAAATTTTGGAATCAAAGATTGTTTTATTGGAGCCAAACAGACTATTTTATTTCTAACTTTTCATCTATAGTCCTTTTTTTATTATTAATATTGAGGTTCAATTAATTGCAAGTAGCGAATTTAACATACTTCTATAAGAGCTCAATAATAAATAATAAGTATGTGTACAGGAACATTGTGATTTCCATCTCTGTAACTAAATGAACAAATCTCAAACCCCATTGGCTAAGCCCCCCCCCTTGGGTGTTCCAGTACCCCACTTTGAGAACCACTGCATTACAGCACTGGATGTATTAGTAGGGAGGTACAAAAACAGCACAGAGCTAATTCCTACATCACGACAAAACCACTGCAAAACAAGAGATTACATTTAAAATTACTTACTTTATTCCAACATCCTGGTACTGGTAGACCATCATCACCCTGAGAAACACAGAGGCAAAAAATAAATAAATAAATAAAAATCGACGACCATAAAACCTGAAGAAGCATTTGCCAGTTTATTAGGTACAGCTACATTGCAGCTATTAGGTACAGAATTTTCTATAATATTGCATTAATATGACTTAAAACATAATAAGATTTTTATACAAGTATTAAAAATATATAAAGACATCCCAATTAAACAAATAAAAAAAAATATTATACTTGGTCATTTATTTATTGCAGAAAATTATCCTATATTACATATCTGTGAGTGGCAAAAATATGTGAACCTTTACTTTCAGTATCAGGTGTGACCCCCTTGTGCAGCAATAACTGCAACTAAATGTTTCCAGTAACTGTTGATTAGTTCTGCACATCGGCTTGGAGGAATTTTAGCCCATTCCTCAGTACAGAACAGCTTCAACTCTGGAATGTTGGTGGGTTTCCTCACATGAACTGCTTGCTTCAGGACTTTCCACAACATTTCTTTTGGATTAAGGTCAGGACTTTGACTTGGCCATTCCAAAACATTACTTTTATTCCTCTTTATCCATTCTTTGGTAGAACGACTTGTGCGTTTAGGGTTGTTGTCTTGCTGCATGACCCACTTTCTCTTGAGATTCAGTTCATGGATAGATGTCCTAACATTTTCCATTAGAATTTGCTGGTGTAGTTCAGAATTCGTTGTTCCATCAATGACGTCAAGTCATCCTGGCCCAGATGCAGAAAAACAGGTCCAACCATGATATTACCACCACCATGTTTCACAGATGGGATAAGGTTCTTATGCTGGAATGCAGTGTTTTCCTTTCTCCAAACATAAAGTTTCTCAATGAAACCAAAAATTCTATTTTGGTCTCATCTATCCTAAAAACCTTTTTCCAACAGCCTTCTGGCTTGTCCATGTGAGCTTTTGCAAACTGCAGAGGCAGCGATGTTCTTTTTGGAGCGTGGTGGCTTTCTCCTTGCAACCCTGCCATGCACACCATTGTTGTTCACTGTTCTCCCGATGATGGACTCATTAACATTAACCAATGTGAAAGAGGCCTTTAGTTGCTTAGATGTTACCCTGGCTCCTTTATGACCTTACAGACGATTACACGACTTGCTCTTGGAGTGATCTTTGTTGGTTTAAAACTCCTGGGGAGTGTAATAATGGTCTTGAATGTATTCCATTTGTACACGATCTGTCTGACTGTGGAGTGGTAGAACCCAAACTATTTAGAGATGGTTTTATAACCTTTTCCAGCCTGATTAACAACTCTTTTTCTGAAGTCCTCAGAAATCTCCTTTGTTCATGCAATGAACACTTCCACAAACATGTGTTGTGAAGATCAGACTTTGATAGATCCCTGTTCTTGAATTTCCCCTTGGGGATCAATAATCAATCAATCAATCAATCAATCAATCTATCTATCTATCTATCTATCTATCTATCTATCTATCTATCTATCTATCTATCTATCTATCTATCTATCTATCTATCTATCTATCTATCTATCTATCTATCCATCCATCCATCTATCTTTAAATAAAACAGGGTGTTCATCAGCCCACTGATTGAAACATTTGACTCTAATTTCACCTTTAAATTAACTGCTAATCCTCGAGGTTCACATACTTTTGCCACTCACAGATACGTAATATTGGATCATTTTCCTCAATAAATAAGTGATCAAGTATAACATTTTTGTCTCATTTATGGGAACTGGGATCTCTTGGTCTACTTTGAGGACTTTTTGAATGGTTCATAAACGGCACCACTGTATGTTGTAGCTACACCCTTTTGTAATTTTATCAGCTTCACTTTCAACATAGGACACAAACTCCAGTGATAGAGGTGATCTTTTTCCTCCCTCATTTTCTCCCACATTTGGTCTAGCAGATTCCCACCCACTAGCTAACACTCCCCTATCACATAAGAACTACCAACCAGGGAGGGTGTAGAAAGCACATGCATCCTCTGCCACACATGAAGCCAACCTTCATGCTCATACATCATCACAGGGCTCTAAGCATAACAAAGTCTAAAGAACGTGCTTATCTGCCTTATTCTGCATATATAAGCTCATCGACATCGGCTAGTGTCGCACTGACTGACATGAGACATCCAGAGAGTATGGTCAAATTTGCTCTCTTGGGATGGCTATGGTGTAATCATGATTCAAACTCTTGATCTCCTGATGAGAAGGCAAACACTTGGGAGCCAAGTGTCTACCTGTAGCCACTGTACCCCCTTCATCAGTGCTAAGAAACAACCGGAAATAACCTGCAGACATATAGTTTAGATCTCAGTATAGCAATAATAGTGATATGGTAGTAGGTATTGTGTTGGTATAAGTCTATTAGGTACAGTGGCATTGAGGGATATTTAAAACACTTATACTGGAAACTTTACTCAATGACTACTCTGTTGGTCCATCTAGAAGGTGTGACGTAAGGGGTAGAGGTAGACTAACTAATTGTTACGACACGTAGATGGGAGGCAGATGCAGGTGCAGGTCAAGGTCTTTATTAATCATGAAACTCAAAACCAAAGTAAACGCGGTCTTCACCGACAAACGAGAAACGTGGCATATAACAATATCCATCAAGGCATGGACACAACGATATGACCGCTACAAATACTATAACCAATAATACTGAGCGATGTGCTCAGTAACCAAGGCGTTTTTATCCTAAACATAATCAAACACAAAACATCAACACCTGTGGCAAGTTAAAGTCACTAAAACTAACACTCACTCCGGAAGCGGCGACAACAATGTCATGTGACTCGTCCGGAGCCGAGCCACAGTGCCATCTGCTGGCTGTATCGTAACACAAATATGCTACAGTAACTACAAAATGCACCTACAGTAAGTAATAAATGAATCTGATATGGTATTAGGACAATTAGTGTAGTTACAAGGTAGCTGTACCATGCTGAGTGCACAAGCAACAGTAGAAACAGCCACTTGCCATTGCACTGCCATTCTGCAGGATATTTCACATAAACTATACCTACAATCTTTTACAGTTTTTATTTACACTTGTTTATACCACAACACTGTTAAATTCTCAACTCTGATTAGTCAGAATGTGTTGATTAATTTTCTATAACAGCTGTTGATAATTTTCCTATAAAAGCACGTCTTGTTATATTTTATTATTTACTTAAAGTGTTATTAAATCAAATTAAATGTTTTTATTTTATTTTATTTCCAACAATGTATGCTTTTGTTACACTCATTTCCCTGTTTTTTTTTTTTTTTTTTTTTTAAGATAATGTCTAAGGGGTGCCAGGCTAAACAGCTTTTCTGATGAACCACATAGACGTTAGCGTGTGAAGAATTGTTACACATTGATATAATGGAACTGACTGTATATTAGTACAAAATATATCATCCATGCAGTCATACGTAAATGAAAAAAGTTATGTACAAAGTGTGATTTTTAATTATTTATTAATTAGTAAACATTCTCTATCAAGCCATCCATATTTCACTATACTTGGAACTTATTAGGATTAATATTAGGTGTAATAAAGGATTTATAAAACCATGGGTGTTAACTTTTTTAAAAGGATTTAAACACTTGAACTTGCATATGCAAAATACAGATTTCCTACCAGCGCACTACGATGGAACAAAGGATCTTGATCCCAGACCAGAGGACCCACTGCCCTTCATCATTTGACCAACTGCTACCAACTGTTATCAACTGCTGACACTCTCAATCCAGCTGAACAACTAATTATCACGCCTTTGATAGACTGTATGGGTATATACACCATCAGCCATAGCATTAAAACCACTGACAGGTGAAATGAATAACAGTGATTATCTCATTACAATGACACCTGTCAAGGTGTGGGATATATTAGGCAGCAAGTGAGCATAATCTAAGATAATAATCTAAGATGGCAACGCTTGATTTGACTTGTCAAGAAAAGTCTGTTCTCGACTCGAAGTTGATGCATTGAAAGCAGGAAAAATGGGCTAGCTTAAGGATGTGAGCAACTTTCACAAGGGCCAAATTTTGATGGCTAGACGAATGGGTCAGAGCATCTCCAAAACAGCAGGTCTTGTGGGGTGTTCCCAGTAAGCACTGGTTAGTACTTACCAAAAGTGGTCCAAGTACAGTCAACCAGTGAACTGTCGACAAGGTCATGGGGGCCCAAGGCTGAAGGCTAGTCCACCTGGTCCGATCCCACAGGAATGCTACTCTAGCACAAATTGTTGAAAAAGTTAATGATAGAAAAGCTATGATAGAAAGAACACAGTGCATTGCAGCTTGCTGTGTATGGGGCTGTGTAGCCAGAGACCGGTCAGAGTGTCCATGCTGACTCCTGTCCACTGCAGAAAGTGCGTACAATGGGCACGTGAGAATCAGAACAGTGGCCTGAAAATCAGTGGAAGAAAGTGGCCTAGTCTGATGAATCACTTTTACATCATTGGGACAGCACATGCTGAGTGCATGTGGTTCACTTACCAGGAAAGAGATGGACCAGGATGCACTATGGGAAGAAGGCAAGCTGGCGGAGGAAGTGTGATGCTCGGGGCAATGTTCTGCTGGGAAATGTTGGTCCTGGCATTCATGTGGCTGTTACTCTGACACGGACCATCAACCTAAACATTGTTGCATGTACACCCCTTCATGGAAACAGTATTCCATAATAGTAGTGGTCTCTTTCAGCAGGATAAAAGGCCCTTCCAAATTGTTCAGGATTTCCGATTTAACATGTATCTATTTTCCATACCATTTAGCCTGCACAGGATTGTGGGGAGCCTGGAGCCTATTCCAGGGAACCCGGGGCACAAGGCGGGTGACACCCTAGATGGGCTGCCAACACATCACAGGGCACAGTCACACACACATTCACAGACAATATGGAGATGCCAATTAGCCTGCAATGCATGTGTTTGGACTAGGGGAGAAAAACAAAGTACCTGGAAGAAACCTTCAAAGAATGGGGAGAAAATGCAAACTCTGCATATACAGGGCAGAGTTGGGATTACCCCCAACCCCAGCTGTGCGAGGCAAATGTGCAAACTTCTAAGCCACCACACCTCACAACTTACAGGACTTAAAGGACTTAAAGGAACTGCTGCTACTGTTTTGGTGCCAGATAACACAGCACACCTTCAGAACTCTCGTGGAGTCCATACCTTGACAGACCAGAGCTGTTTTGGCAGCACAAGGGGGACCTTCACAATATTAGTCAGGTCGTTTTAATGTTATGGCTGATCAGTGTACTTGAATACGAATTACTGTGGAAGACAGTGGGTACCCAGGAGTGGAGCTAAAAATCCCTTCACTTTCACAATGGTATTTCATGGTGCTAGTGTACGTTAGATGCTCTTAAACTTAATGCTGAGTATCAGTTGAAACATACAAGGAAGCTATAGAGGGTTACATAGAACTTGGAAGTAAGCATGCAAGAGCAAAGAAGAATAAATATAGGGAGAGAGAGAGAGAGAGAGAGAGAGAGAGAGAGAGAGAGCACCATACCACGGGGCACGGGGCATCCAAACCATCTAGGCCTGGCAAGCCTGGTTCACCTTTCTCCCCTTTAAAGCCTCGGAAACCCTGTTCATGAAATTAACCACATCAACATTCTGATATACTTTTTGGCCTCTAGGTCAAGCCAATCTGAATCATGCAAACCGGTCCTCAAACTCTCAGCTCTCTTGAGCTAATGATTTCCACTCAGCATATTCAGTAGCATCTCCCCTTTCTGTCAGACCTGAAAGTGGAAAAAAGCCCAGAGAATGTTCTGGTTCCTGCTCAAGGACTTCATTCTCTGATCCTACATTCCATTTAAGTGTATGGCATTGAAGCATACAACACTAATCTCATACCTTCCTTAAATAAAATATGAATTTACCAATATTGAAATCCATGATTTGAACCAAAACCACTTTGGGTATTTGTTAATAAGTTAATATCACATCAAGACATAAGGTAATGCCTATGGCTCATGGGTCTCTGTTTAGCCCAACAGCCATTGGCACCTTTAGCCTTGATGTGGCACATTGAACGAAGAACATACCAATGGACAAGGGGCATCTAATCCTGGGGCTCCTTGGTCTCCCTTATCCCCTTTGGCCCCCCTGTTGCCTCTCTTGCCCCTCTCCCCCTGCAAACAACAGTGAATTTAAAAAGACAGATTTTAGTTCTGCCTTTGAATGGAAGCAGAAATTATAAAATAAATTAATCACCATCACCATGAATAATTTCAAACATGTTTAGATGTTTTAAGAACATAAGAGTAGATGAGGGTTTTTTTTTTTTTGTTTTTTTTTTTTAACTTAATTTAAGAAAGGGATTTAGGTGTAAGGGATTTAGGTGTAAGTGGAGGAGTTAGGGACAAGGGATGTCAGCCAAAGCTATTGGTGTGCAAAACCTTCTTTTAGTAGCTTAATAATACACTTAACCACCACCGGTACAGAATTGAATTTTGTACAGTATAAGGACTGCAGCACTATTAAGCAGGGATGCACCGAAATTTCGGGCGCCTAAAATTTTCGGCCAAAAATAGCATTTTCGGTTTTTGGTCGAAAGCAAAAAAAAAAAGCAGAAAATATATGCCACCACGCCCTGCCCCACCCCTCACTTCCTGGCGTTCATATTTTACTCTTGATCTAGCCAATGGTTATTGTTGCATTGCAGTATTAGCCGCGAATTAAAGAAAATTACTTTGAAAAAGCAACGTGCACGGGAGATGATACAGGCAGAGCTGGAGGTGATGAATGCATCTGCTGAAGCATGGACGCCCAGCATGGAGCACAGAGAAATGGGTGCATACAAGTGATGAGGTACAAACTCCCTCACTTTCTGACATTTTGATGACAGTCTACAGGACAGCGCCCCGAACCACAGAAGTGCCACAAGCGCAACTATGATTTCCACTGCTTGTGCGGACTACACGCAGGTATGCCCCAAGCACCAGCACAGACAGTGAGAGGCTATTTAGTGCAGCATCTCATGTTCTTGATGAGAAGAGGAACTGTCTCTCCTGCCTGAAAGCTGAGCAACTTTTGTTCTTGAAGAGAAACCTGCCATTTTTGCTTAAATAGAAAGCAGCCCAAATTACTATGTGTATAGCAGTTAAATTAAATATATAACATTGTTGTAGCTTTGCAAAACTTTGCTCTTGATTTGCAGCAACATCTGTTGCTTACAGTTTGAGGTTGGTTTTAGTTCTATTTCTGCTGTTTTGCACAATAATTTTTCATTAATGTGGAAGTACGTTTACATACAGTAAACAGAATAGAGGCATGCTGGTTTCTAATAGGTTTCTAGAATGTTATTTGGGTAATTGGATTAAAAAATAATAATTTTATTGTTACAGCACTGAATGAAGAATAATATATTTAATATTGTTTTTGTTTTGGAGTGTTAATTTAAATAAAAGGTAATTTTATATGTTTGTAGTTTTTCAATTCAGATTCATTAAATTTATAAATTAATGAATCCAATATTAATACAATTATACAAAAAAACTATTTTAACCATTTAACCAGGTTTTGGGTTTTCAGCCAATTGCATCCTGAATTTTCGGTTCCGGCCCAGAATGTTCCGTTTGGTACATCACTGCTATTAAGTCTCGGTATCAAGAAGACTCTGCATTCCAACTGAAGCACCTGGATTTTTTCTCTTCTAGTTTGACTATGGCCTACAGTAGTAAACTGGCCTCAAAGATTGTCAGAAACTTTGAACTAAGAAATGAAACCCATGATATTCTGACCCTATGACCTTGTGACGGACGTTTACATGAATAAACTACTAGTAATTCATGAGCAATTTAAATTAGTCTCATGGCCAAAATGTTGACTACTAAAGTCCATCAACTCATGGTTTACTGTCATTTGTTACACAATGAACAGGTTTGGCCACTAGATGGAGAGCAGCACTACTGAACAACACATCACTCAGGTCATAATATGATCAAGTTGCTACATTAGTGATCTAAATGCTCAACTGTTCATATTACTCTATGTAATTTACGTGATTTGACATGTCCAGTATTTTCAGACATGATTACACAACCTCAGTACTTAGAGTGTGCTACATAGTGATGAGATGTGAAGGCTCAAAATAATCTGCAGTTTATGAAAATTTCTTCTTCATCTCTAATGAAGGCCATTTCCAGAAACACAGAAATACATTTAGACTAAATGTAGCCTGTGTATATTCTAAAATATTCTAAACAGATGGGTGACAAATTAAAGAAAAAACATAGGCTGTCTTAGTGAGGTGTTGTGCCACCACGAACCACCAAGAACAGCTTCAGTGCACCTAGGCATAGAGTCTACAAGTCTATAGAATTGTAATGGAGGGATGAATGATGTTTTGATGGTAGTGTTGCAGAACACTGTCTAACAAATCACCCACATGTTCAACTGGGTTTAGGCCTGGTGACTGTGAAGACCAAAGCATATGATTTACATAATTTTCATACTCATCAAACCATCCAGTAAATCCTGATTTACTGCCCACATGCCCTGTGGGTGAAGGCATTGTCATCCTGGAAGAGAGCAGGATAGAAACGTTTTATCATAAGTTTAAGGTGTTTAGTCAGAATTACTTTGTACTGATTTGCAGAGATATTTCCTTCTAAGAGGACAAGCGGTCCCGAACCATGACAGCAACATGCCCCAACAGCATAATCGAGCCATCGTGTTTTCCTTTAATTTGTCACCTTAACATGATAATTATATTATAAATAAATAACTTAAGGAAAAACTCCATTGCATTCAACTATCTTCTATAAAATAAGTATTGAATAAAGGGTTTGTTTTAAACTTTAAAATAGGTCTGCACACCAAAGTCAAAGGCTTTTAAGAGTTTCGAGGAATTTGGGATTTTATGGCTTAGGAAATGCATCTGACCAGAGTGCACAGTTCTCATGCTGAACACAGCTACACGGTTATATAGAAAGATAGCAGGTGAAATTCAAAACAGAAGGTATGTCCATTTCTTGTAAGCCTCATAATGATATAACTACAGGGTGTCTGAAAAATCAGGAATCAAAAACAGTAAACCTAGATATACTGATTTTTGTAGTTATTATTTATAACATATGGTCTACATGGCCACCATAATGCTCTAAGCATTTTCTCCGCTGCTGTATCTTGTCTTTGCATATTTTGGTTAACATATTCACTCAATATATTCACAGTTCCTGACATTTCTGACCCCCTGTATATTAGCCTGAACACTCTAGCAAGGTGCCATGAATTTTTACTTTTCACTGATTATGTTCACAAATGCATTTATCAAATCTTTCAAATACACCTACTACTTTATTAGAGGCCAAAATATTGCCTAGGGTTTACACCTTTTGTTAAATGTGTAGCTTCTAATTTGTTCTTTCTATTTAGAGCACATCCTTTCAGTATTTTAAAAGCTCTCTTTATTTGTAAAGGCCTTGCAATGTCTCTCAAATAATTACCTATCATTAGCTGTAGGCGTAGAGGAGATAAAGGAAGAGATGTTTGAGAACTGTGTACACTATCTGAGGCAGATGACAGTAAAGGCTAGCTGGCAGGGAGGTAAGTGGAGGAAGGCAGGAGGAGTAAGGAGGAATAACCAGACTAGAACATTAGAGGAGCAGGAGGAGGCCAGGGAGGGAGAGAGGGACAGAGAGGACAGCAAAAAGAGCCACGGATCACAGGCCAAGGTGCAGGGGAGGAAAAGGGGAGAGGAAGACCTGCAGAAAAAGAGAGGAAGACAAAGGAGGAAAACGGTAAAACAGTACTGAGTCCTGTAGGTCGTCCTCAGCACTTTCAACTATACTGACCATTTATAAAACTCTAAAAGAACAAGCAATCTTTTGTAAGACAAATAAATTATTTCGAAAGCTACACTAAATTGAGTTAATTTGGGGTCACTGACCCTATTCTTTTCTGTGAAATGTACCTACAGTGGTGTGAAAAAGTGTTTGCCCCCTTCCTCATTTCCTGTTCCTTTGCATGTTTGTCACACTTAAGTGTCTCGGAACATCAAACCAATTTAAACAATAGTCAAGGACAACACAAGTAAACACAAAATGCAATTTGTAAATGAAGGTGTTTATTATTAAAGGTGAAAAAAAAATCCAAACCATCATGGCCCTGTGTGAAAAAGTGATTGCCCCCTAAACCTAATAACTGGTTGGGCCACCCTTAGCAGCAACAACTGCAGCGTCTAAGCGGTATAACGTGCAATGAGGCTTTTACAGCGTCCTGGAGGAATTTTGGCCCACTCATCCTTGCAGAATTGTCCTAATTCAGTTACATTAGAGGGTTTTCGAGCATGAACGGCCTTTTAAGGTCATACCACAACAACTCAATAGGATTCAGGTCAGGACTTTGGCTGGGCCACTCCAAAGTCTTCATTTTGTTTTTCTTCAGCCATTCGGTGGTGGACTTGCTGGTGTGTTTAGGATCATTGTCCTGCTGCAGAACCCAAGTTCGTTTCAGCTTGAGTAACGAACAGATGGTCGGACATTCTCCTTCAGGATCTCTTGGTAGACAGCAGAATTCATAGTTCCTTTTATCACGGCAAGTCTTCCAGGTCCTGAAGCAGCAAAACAGCCCCAGACCATCACACTACCACCACCATATTTTACTGTTGGTATAATGTTCTTTTTATGAAATGCAGTGTTCCTTCTACGCCAGATATACTTGGACACACACCTTCCAAAGAGTTCCAATTTTGTCTCATCGGTCCACAGAATGTTGTCCCAAAAGTCTTGGGGATCATCAAGATGTGTTGTGGAGAAATTGAGACGAGCTTTGATGTTCTTTTTGCTCAGCAGTGGTTTTCTCCTTGGAACTCTGCCATGCAGGCCATTTTTGCCCAGTCTTTTCCTGATGGTGGAGGCATGAACGCTGACCTTAACTGAGGCAAGTGAGGCCTGCAGTTCTTTGGACGTTGTTGTGGGGTCTTTTGTGACTTCTTGGATGAGTCGTCGCTGCGCTCTTGGGGTAATTTTGGGTGGCCGGCCACTCCTGGGAAGGTTCACCACTGTTCCATGTCTTCGCCATTTGTGGATAATGGCTCTCACTGTGGTTCGCTGGATTCCCAAAGCTTTGGAAATGGCTTTATAACCCTTTCCAGACTGATAGATCTCAATTACTTTCTTTCTCAATTGTTCCTGAATTTCTTTGGGTCTCGGCATGATGTGTAGCTTTTAAGGATCTTCTGGTGGACCTTACTGTGTCAAGCAGCTCCTATTTAAGTGATGCCTTGATTGTGAACAGGTGTGGCAATAATCAGGCCTGGGTGTGGCTAGAGAAATTGAACTTAGGTGTAGACAACCACAGTTATACTATCTTTTAACAAGGGGGGCAATCACTTTTTCACACAGGGCCATGATGGTTTGGATTTTTTTTCACCTTTAATAATAAACACCTTCATTTACAAATTGCATTTTGTGTTTACTTGTGTTGTCCTTGACTATTGTTTAAATTGGTTTGATGTTCCGAAACACTTAAGTGTGACAAACATGCAAAGGAACAGGAAATGAGGAAGGGGGCAAACACTTTTTCACACCACTGTACATCTATTTCTGAATATTTCTAGAGGAGATGCTGGGAGGAACAGTGACATTCTTTCAATGTGAGAGGTTTTCAGGCAATGACAAATTAGTGTTAATGGGAAGGCGATGCACATATATTGTGGCAAGAATGAGGGATAGAAATGTGTATGAGCTAAAAACAGACATACACTTCTGACCACAGGAAAAATGCTTCATTTTGCAGGACCTTTTTTACATGTAAGCTATTATGTTGTGCTTAAGGGGCTGTACTCCATAAGGTTGAGAATATTTATGTCTAAATGACTATTTAGTACTAGTCACCCTCCTTTTTAAAATACAAATTATGTCCTAAATGTTATCTACTGTATATGTTCATAGAAAAGAGCAAAGTTCAGGTATCCAAATTTCATAGAGAAAATTGTAGTTCATTAAAGAAAGATACATTTAGTAATAGACATAATTGAGGCTGTATGGAGATGAACTATGCTAGGTTCTCCTACATGCTTGAAAAAAACTTAGCAGCAAGTTTTCTTATGAAACTGCATAATAGTGAAATGACGCAGTTTTAAAAGCAAAGTGTGGTCACGGCAATTATTGATTTAGGCTTGGTTTATTACAGCTTACTGTAATAAATTACTGTAATAATATTGCGGGCGATTTACAGCTTTGTTTCTTTTAATTCTTTTTGTTTTTTCTTTGCACAGTCCTGTATGTAAATAGAACCTGCAAAATGAAATAAAACAACAAACAAAAGAAAAGCACAATATTCATAAATGACTTGTAGAAATAGAAAATACACAACTTGATTTATAAATATTATTATCACAGACACATATTGGATGTTTTTGAACCCTGCATTGTTCTGCTCATTTTAACAACAAAAAAGAGAATAAAATATATATGCAAATGTTAATATGTGTAACTACAAACTGTGTTCTCAGTACATCATACACTGGATTTAACAGATTTGACTAGAACAGACTGGATTTTGGGCTTTACACAAGACTTAAAAAACTGTATTTTTTGTAAAAGCCTCAATATCATATTCAAATGCAACAGCATCAAAACTTACCCGGTTTCCTTTTAATCCTGGTGGTCCTACTAAGCCCTAATAAAGTGAGGGAAAAGATATCAATGAATAGAAAATGTAGTGCACATATTTATTTATGTTTACAATCTATTTCACAGGAAAACTACAGACTATTTTCTGCATAATTTATAATCTATAACTACAGCTGATCTTGGTGGCTTAGTGCCACAATCCAAAAGATGAGAGTCAGGATGAAATGTACTTACAGGGATGCCTTGAGGCCCTGTTGGTCCTGCTACTCCAATTTCTCCTTTCTCACCCTACACAAGTAGTATGAGATAAATAACATGCTAACAAATCGTAAATTAGATTATTATTTCTTATGTACTGGATGTAATACAGATACAGAAATGGCTTTCTAATAATTCTATCAAATATTTAATCAAAGATGAAAATGTAGCTCACCCTCTCTCCTTTTGGTCCTGCTGGTCCAGGTATACCAGGTGGTCCTATAAGACCCTTTGAAGGAAAATACAAACATTTACATGATCAGCCTTTAACAGAAGGCAGGGTATGGAGTGCCATTGTCATGAAGGAAGAGAAAGTACCAGTAGATCAACAAGCGTTTCAGAGTTGACAATGTGCTTTTCTGCACCCCCATTTTTTTCTTAATCTTCTCAGTGCTGACTATGTCTATGTTCTAAGTAAAGGAGATTCATTAATATTGATTTCATAGTGGTGGAATTACAGTGAGATTCTAACTTTAAAAGTTCAAATCATCGTTGAACTTGTAATTACCAGCGTGGAAATTTTATTGAATTATTATTGAACACATAATAAATAAAATCTTTCTGCGAGAAAGCTGTTAAGAAGCTTTATGTGTTTCTGTCAAAACAACTAATTTACAACTCCAATGATATAAACAGCTGAGAATAGAATCTCCAAGCCATCATTTCATAATTACCATAACTCCAACATGATACGAGGGCACTATAATTCTAGAATCACTTCTCCATTGAACAGTGCAGTTCGCCACGACATGGCTATCTGTAGCCTATGGTAGGATTACAATAAGGTAGTGTTACAGGTAATTTGCCAAGCCGAGCCATGCTGCACTGTCCATTGGAGTACTATAAGACTCAAGATTCTAAAGATTATTAATCTGGAAAATAAGGATCAATTCATCTTCAACTCTGATTTCTTGACTTGGACAGAATTTAACAGAAAGGAAGTTAGACTTTTTGCTTTCCTGCAGTATCCTCAGCCATATGCAGGGTATGCCATACTGTAATCATACAACATGCAACCGCATCCAAGCATGCTCTCCAGGTATATCTCAAGGTCAAAGTTACTTTTGTTTTAAGGAATAAAGTCTTTGAAATGAGATTATCAGAGATCGGCCATCTTTAAATACGGAATATAGCAGGCTGGAAGGGCAGGCTGGAAAGGCAAGAAACTATTTATCTTCATATGGAGCTGTCTGTGTTATACTCATGTATCCAAACAATCAACTCAATGCTGACAAGTAATAAAATGTGTGGCTTTTTCTGTGTTCTGGAAGAAGCAAAATGTTATAAGCAAATGGGCTTATGAACAATGTAATCTCAAAATGCCCATCCCCATGCCAATCCAGCCTCTCTAAGTGTCTAAACAAAGACCTTAACCAATGGGCAATATGGAAAATATGAAAGACAAAAACAAGCAGAGAAGGAGAGGCAAGCAGACAGACATATAAATACTCAGACACATAGCCAGTTGCAGGCAGGCTGTAGAAGCAGAAAGATAGAGGGAGAAAAAGGGAGATGAGAGGAGACGGGGTGAGGGGAACGGGTCTTGTGCCACTCACCACTGGACCAGGCTTGCCGTCTAAACCATGAGCCCCCTGGACAGTGTGTAAACAGTTAGAGAGTGGAGGGGAGAGATAGAGATGGTGGGTGGGGGGTGAGGGGAGTGTGGGGTGAGTAAAGCAGTGATTCGTGTGGCATAAAAATAGCTTTGATGGAGGAGTGACAGTGTGGCTGATGATGTGAGAAGTAGACAGTAACTCCTTTTAACTTTCCACATCAATGTAAGTCACCTTCTCTGGGTAGCTGTAACCTGACCAAGTGCTTTGATGTATTATTTGAGAGTATTTTCAAATGATTACAACAGGGTTGGTGTGATTATGATATAAGATTAATTTCATTACTGTGACTGGTGGTAAAAGTAGTTGAGGTTAAGGAATATACAAATCTATGCTATGCATTGTTCCTGTCATAAGAAAACCTTACTTTATAAGAGAAGAAAATCCATCTGTGCTAAGGTAAATTGTGCACTATAAAAGGTCTGCTTTCCAAAAAAGAGTACCAAAGTTCAAACTATTTTTGGAGACAGCTGTTTAACAAATAAATTTTAATGGACATACAAGGCTTTCAAACAATATCATGGAGCATTATCAGGTTAGGAATTTGACCATAGATGGAGTTATGTCAGTTATGCTAGCTAATACATAGGGCTGGCATAAAACCTATATATCTCTAGATATATAATAGAAAATATATCTCTGTTACCTAAATCAGTTTTTAATAAAACTAAGTAAAATATATTTTTTTAAATAATAATTTAAATAATATCGAGTGATTAAAAGGTTTTCTTATGACAGCAACAGTACCGTAAAAATAGTGTGCATCTATGTGAACTGTTTTCTTCATTACAAAATGTCAGCAGCTTTTCTGAGATGAAACTTTAGTTAAGTAAAAAAGGAGTTATTGTGCTACTGATTGGGTGACTAGAACAAGTTTTTAAATGATTAACACCATAAAGAGACACCAAAAGTTATGAAAAGTCCCCCTGTAGGTCACAGTGGACAACACTGATTACATGCCTTTTAACATATCAAAGAATATCATAAATTATGTAAGGAATGGAAAAAAAACCCTGTTATTAATACAGAATAAATAATTGTGAAGGGTTTTTGCACTCCATCATACTGGTGAATGCAATTAAATAATGGGCATCTTTCCCTGATCATTTTTCTGTTGTCAATTTTCCTGATAAGAATAGTATTAAGGTAAATCTATAAATATGATTATGGTATTTCTTTTAGTAAGTTTAGTTCATGTATTTATTACCTTAACTCACAACACTTACTCAAAATACATTATCCAGCTTTATTAGTCACAAGTTAATAAATTAATGTAATTTATTCCACAATATGAACATGTATATAACATCAAGAAAAAGATAATACGACTAGTGACAGTAGTATAGAATTTGGGCTGTCGAATTTTGTATATATTTTAGGATAATTATATTTGACAGACTTGTCTGTCTGCTAACTATCTATCTGTTTCATACACTTTCTACACACAAGGACATTCACTGCTTCATGCAACGTGACACCATTGCACTCAATAAGCCATCAGCCAGTGAAGCCCAGACTTAACACCACAAAGCAGGAGCACATTAGTCATATCATAACGTAATTTTTAAACACAGCCCTAACACACAGGATGTCCTTTGATCCTAAAAGCAACAGCTGAAAGAAAATGTTATCATTATTTTGATACTTGCACATAAATTACTAAGACATTTAGCCTGAATGCTAAATAAACACTTGATATACAAGAATAGTATAGAAGTATACTTACTGGTAATCCAAGATGACCCCTGTCTCCTTTATCTCCTTTCTGTCCAGGTGATCCTTTCTCTCCTCTCACACTCAGACCTGGCTCCCCCTGACAGAGAACAGCACAGAATAAATGTACTTACTTTGGACAATGAGGTGTATAATAAAAAGAGAAATTACTCAAATGTGAGACACTGTAGTAAAGAGTCATCCTCACCTTTGGCCCTGACAATCCTGGAGATCCCTGAAAAATTAAAATAATGCATGTTTGAATTGTGTATTTAATTACAATTAAATAATATACAGCACATAAATAAATGTTACATGTAAATGGTCATGAAACACTAAAATACATTTTCTGAGATTTTAACGGAGGTGTTCGTGTTGCACGTCCTAAAAGACAATGTTAGAGTCCATTAATTTTAATTGTAGGAGAAAAGTGGTTAATTTTGAGCTTTGTCTTCCGGGTTTAAAATCTATATCGTGTCGACATCACAGTTAGTAATGTGGCAATGTACTATAGTACTCTGACGCCGTTTCTGTGTCTCATAATTATTCACGAGGCTGCGTGTTCTTATCGTATGAGAAGATGTTGTCTCTTTATTATTCATGACAGTACGTGGTGCTTTTCCAACCCTTTAAAGGAGGTATGTGTCCAATTTTTAACCATAATAGTTTTATTTGCCTTTTGCTCTAAATGGACCACAAATTTATGATTCTCATGGAAACATGACCCAATGGCTGCACTCCAAACCGTGCGATGGAGCTAGCTGGACGCAACTTATTCAGAGCTGACAGAACAGAAGTGGACACTGGTAACGGCAGAGGAGAAAGTGTTGGTGTCTATGTAAATAAAGGTTGGTGTACAGACACTGTCATTACTGAGACATGTTGCTCTGCTGTTGAATACCTCATTATTATGTGTAGACCATTCTATCTACCGTGTGAGTTTACATCCATAATACATTCCACTCATAATCACTGCTGTGTATGTCCCCCCATGGATGCTAATGCTAAACTAGCCATGAAAGAACTTAGGGCTAGCATTAGCAAGCTACAAACAGAACATCCAGCCGGAGCTTTTATTATTGCTGGTGATTTCAATCACGCCAACCTAAGGATTGCATTTCCAGATTTTTCCAAAATGTCTCCGGTCTCACAAGAGGTGACAATACTTTGGATCATGTCTACATTAATGTGACTAAAGCTTATAAAGCCATCACCCTCCCCCACCTTGGTCAATCTGATCACCTATTCCTGCTACACATGAAGTATACCCCCATCGTGAAACATGTTAAAACATCTTTTATAGTGTATATGTGTACATTTGTATATATATACAATTATTTGAAATTACGATTAATCTAATATATGTAATATATGAAATAGTGCATTCAGTTACTTTTAAAAGAAAAAAACAGACGGTAGTCAATGTATTTCATTGGACTTTAACTTTGCCAGCAGTATATTTAGTAAAAGTTGACATAGGCCACAGACAGATGATAGTTGCTCGCCCCCCTCTTCCTCCCCTGCCTTGCCACACCCACTCCCCTCCCTTTATCTCACAGCCATCCACACCCATTTAATTTGCATTTTTTGAAAAGTAGGGATACACCGAATGTTCGGCAACCGAAATTATAGTGAAAAGGCAGAATAAATTTGACCGAACAATGACGTGTTTGATGACACGACCAAATAGCCTTGCAACCAGAGTGAGACGCGCACATGCACGAACTGTGGACATGTGCATTTGTTTTGTTTCTGTTCCAGAGCATGTTTCTGTCATGTTGCGAGACGTAAGGGAGTACAATACGGAAGCACGTAAAGACGTATTTATTTAAGGGCAGGCAGACAAATCCTATATCTACTATAATACTCCGCGAGGTGTACAGGGACGCGAGCGGTATATATCCCGAATATAATTAGCCGTATATAACGGAATAGAACCATTTTCTGCACTCTTGTCAATGCACTTTTTAATGCACTTTTTAGATGTAGGCTACAGAGTGTTACATTCTTTCAGCAGTCAGTTATAGGCCTAACATTGGCTATTCAAGGGGGGCTCAAAGACGACCAGATCAAAATATTTTTATTTTACTCATTTATTTATTTAAAGTTATATTGTGCCATGTTGGTAGCCTATGCCTGCTGGAATGAAAAAAAAATGTTCAGTGTTATATAAATATTTTTAAATTGTAGATTTTGTAATTGATTTTTTTTATTTGAAAAGCAAGACAAAATAGTAAAAAAAACCACATTTTGACACTTTAATTTATGAAGTGGTGAAAAAACTGCAAAATGAATAAAAAAATAAATAAAAACGTGTATTCGGCCAAGTTTTTCCTTATATTCAGTTTCGGCTTCGGCCAAGAGTTTTCATTTCAGTGCATGCCTATCAAAAAGATGAGCTGAAAGGTTTTGTAGGGTGCATAAATGTGCTAAAAAGGCTAACAGATTTTAACAACATTTGTTAAATTTTGGTGTGTCTGTCATGCATTTTGTTTGCACTCAGTTTAAATGTTTAAAGTGTTTTGGATGTGTGAAATGTTTCGACAATGACTGACTTGCGGTGAGTCCGGCAATGTGTTGCGTAACATGGCAATGCAATAATGCAATTATAATGCAATAAAAATTATCCTGCAAAGTCATTGTAAGTATGATATAACATCCTCACCATTGGTCCCACTGGCCCTGCAGGTCCTGGAGGTCCTGGTGGGCCATACATCTAAGAAAAACAGAGAACAAATAAAGTAGGGTAAAGTAATAATACCCTGTTTAGTCCAATTAAGAACCACCAAAAGAGAGATCTAATAGGAAGTGAAACGTAAACACAATTCTTTTCTGTGCGAGTTGCTGCCAAATTGTCCTGTCTGTTTAGCACACTCTCCAGCTTTAAGTTTTTGATGAGTCCTCAAAACAAACAGGAAGATTTACCTGGTCTCCATTTTCCCCCTTCTCTCCAGCTTCACCTTTCTGACCCTGAAGAACAGGATAAAACATTTATCATCTATATTATTCATGTTTTCCTTACATAATGGAGCAGCATCTGAAACATTCTGATGTCATCTGATGCCTATGCATCATTGACATCAATCCAACGGGGGCACCATTGCGTACCATTGATCCTGGTAATCCAATAGGACCAGAAGGCCCTGCAGCCCCCTTTTCACCAGTAGGGCCATCTAAACCCTACAGAATGGGAAGGAATGATGAAATAAAGGTTAAGTACTACCAGGATGGAAAATTTTGATGGAATCAATTGACATTGTTTAATTATCTTCTGGATAATTAAACTTGAAATCTGAACATTCAAGTTCATGGCACCCCAAATGAATCAAAAATTCGCAACTTGAATCTTAATTAATTAAGTAATTAATGATGGATGCAATGCTGCCCACACACTTATTATTACATCTATTACTGTGACGACACACAGGGGTACATATATTCAACTTACGTCTTATGCATAGCTTAAATGCCACAATGGCGTTGCAGACATTATAGACCTAAGATCATCTTGACAGATGAAAATTAACTTTTTGAAAGTGATAGTTTAGGAGTTCGATTTGGTAAGTCAGGATCCTTGAACACTCACAGGTGACCCAGAGGGACCCATGTCTCCTTTATCCCCTTTAGGTCCAGGGAAGCCCATAACTCCTCCCTCTCCTCGTGGCCCTTCAGGTCCAGGTGGGCCAATGGGTCCTTGCTCTCCTGCTTTTCCCCGAGGACCCTAAGCCATATAAATGTTCAACATCAGTAATGTACTTTGATGAATTACATTGACCAGAAAACCAACAAACGATGCCTATTTGTATTTTTTTATTGTAAAAGGGGTGGAATACTGTTTTACCTTCTCCCCATCAATACCAGGAGGCCCAGGCAGTCCAACTTCACCCTAAATGCAAAATAATGCAAAATGCACATAGAATGTTAATAAACATTTAAAAAATCCTTACTCACTGAATCATCAGTAAAAGGCATGACAATTTGAATACTGAAAATGATTAAAATGTGAAAATTTGAATGATCCACCTTGGTACCAGGTAACCCAGGAGGCCCAGGTAGACCAGGTGGGCCCTGTAGTAACATATGTATAATTATTTGAATAAACATTAATTATTTAGTTTGATTAACTCATACATTATTTTCTAAATACATCTTCTTTTACATGTGAACACTCACCATTAGATGCACATTACGAATATCCTAAAAAACAAAGTTTATTTAAACATACTGCTCTTTAACAGATGAATAATTTTCATAGATAGAATTAGACAGATAACATACATTCTCATTGTTGTTGATTAACATTTTTCCTGGTTCTCCTGTTGCACCCGGAGGACCCTGATATGCAAAAAGAACAAATATATAGAAAACCTGTACATACTAAATTCAATTAATTGGAATTTATAAATGGTTTGAGTTATAACTCACTCTTGGTCCAGGTTGGCCCTCAGGTCCTATTTCACCCTACAGACAGACAAAATGGTTACTATACAATATCAGTGTAACAATATACTGGTTTTAATTATTATTGAAGACATTACTAACCTTAATGCCTTGATCACCTTTTTGACCCTGTAATATAAAACATCACACTGGTTAACAGATAATAACTGTGATCGGTCACTGACAAGTTGAATAGCCATGCTTAAAATGCACCTTGGATCCAGGCTGTCCTGGCACTCCTGGTTCTCCTTTAACGCCAACTCCTGAAGAGCTCAGCTCCCCCTTTTCACCCTGCCAAGAGATAAAAACACAAGAGCTGATTAGCCCAGTTTCGGTTAAAATCATACCTTTTATCCATATTACTTATAGCATGGTGTAGTCACTGACACCAAAGCCATGAGATATCATAATGCTATTCACTAAGTATTACTGTATTACATTCACTAATTTGCAAATACACAGCAGATTTTATCACTATACTTTTCAGGCTTTACTGTCAGACCAGAGCATTATGCACAATTAGTAATAATACACAGCAACCAAGCATATGCACTGATAAACTATTTAATTTGTTTGTTCATTAATTCAATATCAGCAAGCTTTATGAATCTCAAATCGGAATCAGAGCCTATCCCAGAAACCTGGGAGCGAGCTGGGAATGGACTTTTGATGGGATACCAGTCTACCAGTTCATTGCATTAAGCACCTCCCTCTCTCTCTCTCTCTCTCTCTCTCTCTCTCTCTTGTGTGTGTGTGTATACATATACATATATATATATATATATATATATATATATATATATATATATATATATATATATATATATATATATATATATATATATATATATATATATATATATATATATATGTGTATAGACCAGACCAGACTTTCAAATTATTATGAATTCACTGGGCAAAGTCAGGTCAGTGTTCACACATGGGGTGTTCTCATGCCCAGACATATACGAATGACACAAATTCATGACAGTAATGAACACCATATGGAAAAATTTCTCTCAGCAGTGACACTAAATTCTCAATTTTCAAACAATGAAACAAGGACCCAGAGTAGCATAGGGTGCACACAACATGAGAATAATTGTGAATGAGCCTCATGCTCTTTTCATGTCCATTATAGGCTTACCTTATAGCCTCGCTTCCCAGGAATACCGGGAATACCTGTCTGACCCTTTAGACAGTGATAGAAAACACACCATTTGTCTTGAATATCACTAAGACATTAAGTCTAGTTTTATTGTTACTGTCTATATTTCTCAAACCTGTACCTTTAGTCCAGGAGCCCCTGGAAAACCAAGTTCTCCCTGAAGTGAAAGGCCAGCAAAGTCAAAGACAGAAAAAAAGGAGACAGTAATAGTAAGGAAAGAGAAAAAGATCCTAACATCTAAAACTCAACAAACCCATGCCAAAGTTCACAGAATATAAGCACAGTTCATAAACAAATGTTATTAAACTGTTTGGTTATTTTAAAAAGCCTTTATTACAATCTTTTTTTTTCATACATAGTGTCAACACAAATTAGCATAAACTCATTCAAACATCACAGACATTAACTGTAAACTTGGTGTCCCTTAGATGCATTAGTCCTATCACTATTACTGGACAACATGCTATGGTGTCAATATTTAGAACATCTGGTCAGGCTTTATGTGTTCCAGGCATCCAAAGCGGATCACTGGCAGAGCCACAATGAGCTACCCTACAGTGCTTTGTTATTCATAGTAAAGAACACACGATAGGTGTTTATTTCACATCTGACTCAAACTAATGAGCAAAAAACAAGGGAGTGATATACAGATGCAGCTGAGACTGTATACAAGGACTCGCAGTTAGTCACTGCCACTCTTGCACATGCCCTCTCATTCCTCAAGACCACTAAGCCAAAAACAAATGGGTCTCATATACATTTCCCTCCAAAAGAACTTGAACAGCAAGGCGAATTCTTTTATTTTTGCTATACACTGAAGACATTTGGGTTTGAGATAAAAAGATGTATAAGATGATACATCAGAATTTCAGCATTCATTTCCTGATGTTCAGTTTAAGATGTGTTAAACAACTTCAAGGTGTGTTAAAGAACATGGCATCTTTGGTGGTAGACCACCCAGTTTTTAGGTGATCAAAATACCGGCACAGATATTCTTAAAGTAAATTAAAGTAAATTACACTTAATATTTGGTCGCATATCCCTTGCTTGCAATACCAGCATCAAGCAGGCACCCCAATTAAACAAACAAACTGTTGCATTCTTCTTTTGTGATGCTTTTCCAGGCTTGTACCACAGCTTGACCCTGATTGATTTTCCCTCTTATCTACAAAATGGTAATGGTAAATGGTCTGCATTGTGCTTTTTTAAGCTCAAAGCACTTTATACTGTGTCTCATTCACCCATTCACACACACACACACACACACACACACACACACACACCAGTGGTAGCACAGCTGTCATGCAAGGTGCTAACTTGCCATCAGGAGCAACTTGGGGTTCAGCGTCTTGCCCAAGGACACTTCAGCATGTGGAGTCATGTGGGCCAAAAGTTGAACCGCCAACCTTATGATTAGTGGACAACCCACTCCACCACATGAGCCACAACCGCCCATGGCTTGACAAGACAAAAGAATTGGCCTTGCTGTTCCAATACTTTCTGAGGTGACTGTACATACAACACACTCATGAGTAGATACAGTCTCTTGTGATGAAAGCAGTCTCCTGTCTATAGTTATTGCAGTATATTTGTGAATTGGCTAGATTATTGGTATTTGTACGAACACTCAGATATTGTTGAACATTTTCACTATGGAAATCTTCACACAGCATTCTGGGTGAGTACTGCAAGACAGGCTTTACAGTTTGGCTCTTGAACAACATTTCCAGCTATAACATGGAAATGCATTTGAATACCCATGTCAGTAGTGGGTGAGTACCAATAACAGTAGTAGTAACCATAAAGCAGAACTTGTTAATATACTGGGTGACTAAAAACACATTCAATGTGCACTACCTTCAATCCTTGTTTTCCAGGCATTCCAGGCATCCCTCGCTCACCCTGGAAAAGTGGCATCAGTTTTCCATCTTTTCAAAGGCTCATAACACATCTAAAATACCATGCGACTAAAACAGATCTTTAGATTGCATGCTAGGCACATTGTAGAAGTGCAACCTAAATGGCAGTTCTGTTATTGGGTTGTGCATTTGCAATAAAATGTTCTAGGAATTCAACAACTTCCACAGAAAGCATATGTGTCAACTGCAGAAGGGCAGACACCAGGCACCATGTTCAGAGTTAAGAAGACAGTGGGTCTGAGTGGATGGTAAAATCATCTCCTCTTTGACCACACACACACTGCTCTCTTGGATTATGTGAGACCCTAACAGGTGCAGTGGTCAGAATCTTGGGTCGTGCATTGTCAAGCGATATGTGGTATGAGAGTGTGCTAATTATCCCAGGAACTCAAGGGGGGCTTTGAACTGGAGACATGAGTGCAACATGCTCAGCTGCCTGTCATGACTATATCCAGTCCTGGTCCAGCCAGACTAATGTCATGGATTCAGAATGAGTGAAGTGGAAGAGAACATACACTATTTGCAGGCAGTGTATGTGTGTGTGTGTGTGTGTGTGTGTGTGTCCACAGTTCTGGTCTAGTAAGGTAAAAGACTGGCTTTGTGACACAGGGCAACAGGAAGAAGTTGTAATGCCTGCAGCCTTCAATATTTCCAGTGAGGGAGGTGGTCTCGGGATTGCCATGCTCTTTGATCATCTCCTTTTATGCTCAACTCACACCATTCTTGACATCTTCTCCATCCCTCATTATTTCTCCAACTCCACTGTGCTATTTTGGATAGTGGATCAGTTCAGTATGCAGTGTGTGGACAAAATCAGTCCACAGATGATTTATCAGACTGTCATTCTCTGCAGTGAAATTATGTGGGTGAGGTCGTTGGAATACAGTGGAACTGTATCTACCCTTACACAAGAAAGCTACTCTCCACTTTCAGTACACAGCCTAAATGCCAAAATCGATTGATTTTAAATGCTTAAAGAAGCACCTTAAATGCTTCTTTGGTTTGTCTTTGAAAGAATACCTTAATAGAACCTTACAAGAAAGGCTTTCCATTTCAGAAAAAAATTCAAGTTGAGCCAATTCAGAAATATCAACCCAAAAATGCTTCAAATAACCCTTAAGGAACTTTTTTATATTAGTGTCCTTAAAGGTTTTTGGTTCATAATTCTACAGGGTATCTGAAAAATCAGGAACCGCTGAGAATATGTTGAGCGAAATATGCAAAAACATGATACAGTGGTTAGGAAAATGCAAGAGCATAAGGGTGAACATGTAGAACACATGTTCTATGTTCATATCAACATTAAGTATACAGTGGTGTGAAAAAGTGTTTGCCCCCTTCCTCATTTCCTGTTCCTTTGCATGTTTGTCACACTTAAGTGTTTCGGAACATCAAACCAATTTAAACAATAGTCAAGGACAACACAAGTAAACACAAAATGCAATTTGTAAATGAAGGTGTTTATTATTAAAGGTGAAAAAAAATCCAAACCATCATGGCCCTGTGTGAAAAAGTGATTGCCCCCCTTGTTAAAAGATAGTATACCTGCGGTTGTCTACACCTAAGTTCAATTTCTCTAGCCACACCCAGGCCTGATTATTGCCACACCTGTTCACAATCAAGGCATCACTTAAATAGGAGCTGCTTGACACAGTAAGGTCCACCAGAAGATCCTTAAAAGCTACACATCATGCCGAGACCCAAAGAAATTCAGGAACAATTGAGAAAGAAAGTAATTGAGATCTATCAGTCTGGAAAGGGTTATAAAGCCATTTCCAAAGCTTTGGGAATCCAGCGAACCACAGTGAGAGCCATTATCCACAAATGGCGAAGACATGGAACAGTGGTGAACCTTCCCAGGAGTGGCCGGCCATCCAAAATTACCCCAAGAGCGCAGCGACGACTCATCCAAGAGGTCACAAAAGACCCCACAACAACGTCCAAAGAACTGCAGGCCTCACTTGCCTCAGTTAAGGTCAGCGTTCATGCCTCCACCATCAGGAAAAGACTGGGCAAAAATGGCCTGCATGGCAGAGTTCCAAGGAGAAAACCACTGCTGAGCAAAAAGAACATCAAAGCTCGTCTCAATTTCTCCACAACACATCTTGATGATCCCCAAGACTTTTTGGAAAACCATTCTGTGGACCGATGAGACAAAATTGGAACTCTTTGGAAGGTGTGTGTTCAAGTATATCTGGCGTAGAAGGAACACTGCATTTCATAAAAAGAACATTATACCAACAGTAAAATATGGTGGTGGTAGTGTGATGGTCTGGGGCTGTTTTGCTGCTTCAGGACCTGGAAGACTTGCCGTGATAAAAGGAACTATGAATTCTGCTGTCTACCAAGAGATCTTGAAGGAGAATGTCCGACCATCTGTTTGTGTACTCAAGCTGAAACAAACTTGGGTTCTGCAGCAGGACAATGATCCTAAACACACCAGCAAGTCCACCACCTAATGGCTGAAGAAAAACCAAAATGAAGACTTTGGAGTGGCCTAGCCAAAGTCCTGACCTGAATCCTATTGAGATGTTGTGGTATGACCTTAAAAAGGCCGTTCATGCTCGAAAACCCTCTAATGTAACTGAATTAGGACAATTCTGCAAAGATGAGTGGGCCAAAATTCCTCCAGGACGCTGTAAAGCCTCATTGCACGTTATCGCAAACACTTGGTTGCAGTTGTTGCTGCGCAAGGGTGGCCCAACCAGTTATTAGGTTTAGGGGGCAATCACTTTTTCACACAGGGCCATGATGGTTTGGATTTTTTTTCACCTTTAATAATAAACACCTTCATTTACAAATTGCATTTTGTGTTTACTTGTGTTGTCCTTGACTATTGTTTAAATTGGTTTGATGTTCCGAAACACTTAAGTGTGACAAACATGCAAAGGAACAGGAAATGAGGAAGGGGGCAAACACTTTTTCACACCACTGTATGTAGTTTTACACTAATTGGTTCTTTGCTTTTTAGACACCCATAGGCAAGTATACCAAGAGAAATAGTAAAAAACAGGGAAATGTGAGCATCCAACATCAATCCATATTCTTCAACCAAAACAGAAGGATCTCATAGAAGCAACTGGTTTTCTAATTGGTGTATATTTTCTCATAGAGCTCAGAAAAGGGACAATGAGGGGAAGGAAACTCATTTTCGTTCTCAGTTACTATTCACGGCAATTCATCGTCATCTTATACTCTTTTCCATTTTTGTGTGATATCACTGAAGTCTCAAACTTTCCTTACTCAAGGCCATCTGCTGTCAGAAACCCTTAAACAATTTTCTTGCACGTGTGGGGGAGTGTATAGTGAAGTGGGTCTGCTCTCTTTCATCTCATTAAATATAGACTAAAAGGATTCAGACTGTCCTGCTCTCAGCTGTGGATGACTGTAATTCAGAGGTTGTGGTCATCACCTCACCATCTCCTGCAGATAGTCTAGCCTGCAGAACAACTGGAGTGGTGACACTATGTAATTTATGATGTAGTAACTGGATTGCATTTCCTTCACAAGATTCTGACACATGACAGTAACCAGTGCAGATTACAGTCATGGCAACATGTCTAGCAAGCTAAAATAGGACAGTGTATTTTGGTGTTGAGAATGTGATTGAAGACAGAAGAACTCTATGGACTAAACATCAGATCACTGGGGAGCAGATACGTCTTCAGGAGCTCCTCTTCTGTGAAAAGGCTTTTGTTCTGTTCCATTTGGCAAAGCCTTATTGTGACATGACTGAGTAAATGTGGTGACCTCTAGCAAGCAACATGTAAACATTTTTTGATCCATTGGGTCAAGATCATCATTGTAGCATGTGCCATTTTGACATTAATTTGCAAGATGCCTGATTAATCCATTTAATTCAATTTTAGATTTATAATAATAATGAAGATAATAATTATTTCCACAATATGGATATTCATGCTATTAGAGTCATGGTTCAAACCATGCAATACTGAAAGCCACACAAAGGTGAATCCACTCAGAGAGGATACCTTCTCTCCTTTCTCTCCTGCAAGACCCATCTTCCCCTCCTCTCCCTACAAATCACGCAGATGGAAACATCTTTAGCAGAATAGTGAACACACATTTATGGGCACACACACACACACACACACACACACACACACACACACACACACACACACTACGCAAATACAAGCAGAAAAGTAGCATACAACAAATAAAGAATTTTGATTTTACACCTTGTGGCAGACACTGGAGAAAAAAATCATGTGCTATAAACCAGGGGGGCCCTAAGAAGAGACTAGTGCTTAATCTAACCATCAGATCCCCAATGGGTGGTCCTGTAAGCCTGAGACAGAACAGAAAGCATTGTGTGTATGTGTGTGTGTGTGTAAAGAGAATGGACCTGAAGGGGAATTAAAATTACATTAAACCCCATGAACTACGTAGAATCTCCATGTACTTCACTGGCACTGATATTAGGCATTTGGTCTCAGACTGTCCCCCACATGCTGATAAGAGCCCAGGCATTATTTAAGATATCACACCCAGTCTGACTCTGCTGCTGGCAACCTACACTGATACATTCTATTGGAAGTACTGTAGCACTGTTGGCTCGAGAAGACAATACTCAGCACAGCTAGTTAGACAGACAGAATACTGGCCTCTACTGGCAATTTGTATGTGAGCAGGTGTAAACAGACTGAAAATACTTCCCTTGAGAAAGAGCCAAATGGCACGGTGTAATTACAACTGCAAATGTACTGACCTGCCTACTGTGTCGATATTAAAGTAAGCCAACTAATTGTGCAAACATGCTGTATTGCTTGGGCTTATTATCTTCACTGTATACTGTTTTTATTTGCAAAGAAGAGCAAACAGATTTTATAAATCAACATTCAGCATTGTAACCGAATACATATTATATTGTTCAGAATGAACATATAATGCTTTCCAAATGGATACAAATACAGATACCAATGGGAGGTGAATTATTTGTTTTTTTTAGACAGCTTGCTAGAAAATTTCACAGGACATCTGGTTAAGACTAAATGTGTGCATCAGGACTGGGATCCAACAGAATGCAACAAAAACAGTCACACACGTGTGAGCTTTTAAAAATGTTTTCTGTAGGTACAAGTGAATGGGCTGATATGAAGCTTGCACTGTAAATAAAGATCACATTCATTAACATGCATTTATAGCATCCTTTGCCTGGCAAGTGCCACTGTTTTAAATTAGGCTAACAAATATTGTGGGCAGATGCAAACTAAAATAATAGAGAATAATGTCAGTCAATATGTGAAAAATATTTCACATATTTAATAAAGAACTGATTTCAAATACAGAAAAACAGTTGTCTTACCTTCTGTCCTTGATCCCCTTTGGATCCCTAAGGTAACAAAGAAGAAACAGCAGAAATACGTTAGCCATGCATCATGACATACATTGCTGGGTTTTTTTCTTTAGAAGGCAATTGACATGACCTGAGGTACTTGCTTGTCAAGAACTTTCTTGACTGAGGGATTTTGTGTCAGATAGGAGATGCTATATTTAGTCTACCTTCATAATGATGCATCTCTAGAGGTGCATGTCAGTTGACACAAAGACCAAACTGTGTTAGCAGCTAAGGTCTTACATTAGCTAAATGGTATATGTTCAAATTGAAGACTCTGAAAATGCACTGAGTTGTTACATTCAACCTGGGTTGAAAAACATTTCGTAACAATGTGTTTTTCCCGAGATCTGCTGTGCCCCATATGAGATGATTACTCATAATCTGGCTCAAGATCTTATTTGGATTGGTGCATGGGAAAATATCCATGTCTGTGGAAGAAATCTAAAGTTTACAAGACAAAATATTGAGGGAATGGTGTAACAGTTTGTTTCACAGTTCAAAATAGCGGTTGCACAGTAGGAAGCATATTGGCTATATCATGGTAAAGTTCATTTCTATTCAAAGAATAAAAAAATTGGCCATTTGTGCTAGGGTGAGCAGTCCTCACAAAAGTGAGGTCATACACTGGTCAGATCTGACTCAGGAAAGTGCTGCGTATGTGTACGAGAAATGAGAATGAAGTACAGAAAAACATATGTGGTAGAAAGGAAATGTGAATAGGGTTTTTATGGATAAATCACATAAAAGTATGACTAAATTCAAGAGAAAGGACTAGGCATATTTGAGTGCGGGAAAGTCCTTTAGGCTTTGGAAATAGAGTGAAATCAATATGATGAAGTAGAAAGATAGAGGCTGGCTCACTGTGAATATAGCTCTCTTCCTCTGTGTGTATATTTGTGCATATGTGTTTACTTAGGGTACTTTCACACATTAGTCCATTAACAGAGTCCCAGTCAGAGTGAAGTTGATACTTTTAACTTTTGGTATCTGGTTTGGTTTCACACTGCACATAACTAAAAACAAACAAAAAGCAAAAGAAACGTTGGCTGAGGTGCACATAAGGCTGAAAACATACTCATCATATGCTTTCAATCACCAGAAATATGGCAGTGGAACAAAGTAAACAAACTTCCAAGTGTGCATACAATACAGAAAAATCCCTCGACTATGGAGAACACAGAGCCTTCCCTACATAAATGATTTGATAAGTATATAAATAACTAGCTTTAAATGTTGTGTGTATTATATCCAACTTTTCTTTTCTTTTTATTTTCATTTTCTTTTTGTTTCAGCATTACAGTTATCCAGAAAACATGGCATTTTTGCAGCATTTCAGCTCTGTCCTTTGGCTCATTTTGCGCCTCACAGCTCAGCAGCTCACTTACACAAAAGAAATTCTCCCCATAACCCATAAATAATGCTCATATTTTGTTCAAATCCTACAATTCAGAGTCAAATAATTTTCCCAATGCAATCGAACTGTGCTAGAACTGGACTTAGAACCGGACTGAGAGTTCTTCACTCAAACAAGTTCAGACAGGTTGTTTTGACCCATCCTAAAGTGCTATTGCTGTGTTCTCACCTGCTCAAACAATCTGAACAGAAGGAAATGGACCAGGGTTTCACTGCATATGTGAAAGCACCCTTAGAAAGACTTCATTACTAACAACAGAATCTTGCACAAAGATGTTAATATGTGGACGGAATGAGCTGTTCTGTAAGACGATCAAAGATGAACAGAACTTACCTTGGGGCCTTCAGGTCCAGTTAATCCTGTCTCACCATGATCACCCTGGACAAAGAAGAGACAGTAGTCTTAGTGGTAGAACATGCTTATTTATACTCTACTATCTCTTCAGTACATTTTAATAGTTGAGATGATCCAAGTTCATCTCTAGTGTGGAACTCCTCTGATGAAATGGATAATAGATGATTTCGACATTCATTATTATGTTTTGCTGCATTGCATTCAAGATTCCAAATATGTCTGTTCATCTTAGAAGTGTCTACACTTAAAAGATTTGTCAGACAATTTTTATAAAAAAAAATTCTATATTCATGAAAACAAAATCAGTTTTGTGTTCATCAGATCATAAATGAATAATCAGAAAATAAATTAATACATGCCTTTCACTTGTGAAACTTACCTTTTGTCCTGGTACACCTGGTTCTCCCTATAATTAAAAAAGTGAGAGAATTCAATATAGTCATTACAATCCATTGCCATTCATCTCTGCTGGACTGAATACAAAATAACATTAGATTGCATATTGAGTTCTTTTGCTTTATTTAAAGAGTTTTTGTTGATTTTCAAACAATATTAAGTCGTATTATTTATGACTCGGACAATTTGCAGGGAGTTATTCCTTTATAGTGGCTTGGATATTCACAAGACATGTCTGGTTCCTGCTGATATACACTAGTGTGTTGCTATTATATAGAGCTTGGGTGTGCTACTTTATGGGCCCTGCATGTTTCAACTTACAACCGTTCAAATTCTCCAATCTAAACAATCCATGGCAATTAATGCATCTGGGGAAATAGAAAATTATCCAACAGCAACACAGACTGGTGAAATGCAGCGTATCCCTTCTATACTGGTAGCACAAGCCTGCACTCTCCCTGTAAATGGATGAACCTTGCCTGAACCTTAGGCCTGTTTATAACACCCAGAAAAATGCTGTTGACACAGCTGGACTAAAACTCAAAAAGGTTAAAACTGGGACTCTGCACCAGTAATACTGCACAAGTGGCTATATATAATTAATTACCAGGTTTGTAAAGTGATTATTAATCAACCTGAATGAGAAACCTTCCTTAGCAGTGTACTGTGTGAGGTCTGACAGATCAAAATATTCATATATAAAGACAAGAAGTCATTACATGTGTATCGTTAGACACTTGTGTTTTGTCCTATTAGAATAATGTTTCAGCATTAACCGATATATTTTCTTTATATAAGCTTACCTTTAATCCTGTCAACATCTGCCAATAAAAAACAAAAACAAAAACATTACTAATAAATAAAATTATACAAAATAGTCTAAAATATTTTTGCTGCAAAAATTGGTGTCTATAAGAGAAAGTTAATTATACTTTTACAGTACATACCCTCAGGTCTTTTCCTGGTTTTCCAGGTTCTCCAGGTTTTCCCTTTATCATAAAACATATTTCCATATATCAATGAGACAAGAAATGACTAATAAAAAGGCTACATGTATTTACCATAAAGCCAGACATTACCTACAGTAAAAACCTACAAGATTAATCCTAAAACTAGGAAGAACATTTGTGATTCTTACCGGTGGTCCATTAGCACCAGTCAGTCCTGGATTACCAGGAGGCCCTGGGGGGCCAGGAGGGCCCGGTGGTCCCTGTGCTCCAGGCTCACCCTGCTGAGAGACAACACATTACAATCTCAGACAGAGAAGCCAATACATATTCTTGTGTACAGCACATTCAACATCAGCGCTTGGATCGTTTCTGTTTCAATTTCAGTCTAAATGTTAGCGATTTGGAAAACTGGAACTGGAAACTGAATTTACCTGATGAATTACAAAGACTGAAATGGAAAGGACGCAAACCTTTACGGCTGAGTTGAAGATGAAATGAAAGCATGTTATGGCTTTGAACAAATGGAATTAGGGTCATTTAATTGATTATTCTACCGGTGGTAATTAAACTTCACTGAGAGAGAACCATGTTTGGAAAACAATTGCAGCCATTGATTTTTGGCTGTAGATGTATGAGAACCATGCCAATGTGGCTTAGGTTCACGTAAAAAGCTTCAGCCTCCTGACCACTGACCAGGAAACCTCTCAATCATACTGTTTTCTCAGGACTGTTAACAGTGAGAACCTCGATCTAAGGCATGTTCTGCTAAAAATTTATTTGAACAAAAATTTAAACAGACAGAAGGAGAACTAAATCATAACAAAATTAGTTGTGGATATGGAAATAGGAACTAGCACCAGGCTAGGAAAAAGTCATTATTAAGAAAGAATGTTTTATCTGTCTCGGTTGTTCAATAATTAGATATATATGAGTTCAGGCCACCTAAATTAGACATAAAATATATAAATTAACATTAGAAAAAGAGAAAAATTCTCTTAAAGATCTTTTTTAATAATCTCTTTTAAATTTCCTCTGTGCAGTTGCGGAATTCTGGTAACTCTGTATAATACATCCTAAAATTTAGGAGGCATCTTTTCTTCATTAATTCTTTGACAGGACTTTGGGTAGACATGATTTATTATTCCAGAAGCAGGTTCACTTAATGAATTCATTCCACTATCCCTGTCCAGACCAGGCAGCAATCAATTCAGAATGTCCTCCATGTAGAGCCATTTCCACTTTTCCATTAGTCAGTATCCCTCAACAGTAGGTACTATTGTTTCCAAACATGGTACACTATTCTGGCACACTCACACACATATAACTGTAGGAACAATATCGAGGATGGATGCCAGCCGAGGTCGTTCTGTGCCAGGGCTATGTGTACAAGTAGGCCATTACAGTTTGAATGCACAGAAAGGCTTTGAGAGCAGGAAGCAGGACTGGCATGCTCTTATGGACAGTCCTCACTTTCCTGGCAAATAAGCTCTCTATCTCATTCTTTTGTTACTTTTAGCCTGACATTATGAAAATTGCAGAATGGAATGTCTGCTTTAGAATTGCATTTTTTGTACTTTATAGGTTTATATAAATGTCAATCAGTTACAATCTTTTCTTTAGTGAATCTGATGGAAACGGATCTTGAGATAACATCGTTTGTCTCAATCAGTAGCTTTAAACCCTCTTGACCACTGTGGTTTTAAACCTTTCATCACTGAAAGCACAGGAAAAAAACTCTTTAATTTTTGAGTTTTCCAAGATAACTTCCTGTCAGTGTGCTAATAATTGCCCATTTCCTTGTCTACAATTACCATAGAGATATCTGGGTGAGGACAGAAAATTTGTCATTTCTTGGAAAGTTTGCTTTGGCAGTGGGCTGAACATTCAAATGTAAACGCCCATTGCTTTGAGAAATGGTGTTTCTGTATTTAAGTATGTCAATAAATGCTAAATCGTGACTACAAATGTCAAACTGTGAAACCATTGTAAAATCTCAGATAAATCAGACCTATTTGACTGCAGTTGGAATAGCTCAATAAAAGTGTGGAACAGTTCCGTTGCTGTTCTCACATTTCCAGCACTTAAAGTGAAGGCAAGCAAACACAGTGGTGTCATGGAGGGTTGCTAATGGGACTGGGGATGGGTTTGGCTGGCAGTTGGTCGACAGCAGCTGGCATCCTTGTCAGGGAGTAGGAAGGGTGGCAGAGAAAGATGTACCTTGAGGCGCTTTAGAATTAGAGGGCTTATTGAGGGCATATTGCGCACGGTGATGGGCAACATCTGCTCAGGTCACAAAGCACAGGTGGGCCGCAGTGCAAAAAGTCACGAGGGCAACAAGTTGACCAGCAGGCCAAAGGAAGGAAACGGTGTCAATGAGATGCAGAGGGGAAAAGGAAAAGAAACAGAGAAATAAATGCAAAAGAGTGTATAACAGGGAAACAGCAAGGCAGGGAGAGTTCAAAGAAAGAGCTCAAGGTGGAAAGAAGAGAAAGAGTGAAAAAGGCATGAGAACTGACAAACAGGACCCAGCAGTCCGAGTTACAGTGGTGAGATAAATATTTAAAACATGATGCCAAATCATGTGCAGCATCCATGATCAAAGGCCAGATAATTGAATAGTGTAGGTAAGGAGGTGTTTAATTTGAACCGGATTTAGATATCTCAATCCACTGTGGTCTGGTTCCTGTGTCCTGCATCAGTGCTGTGTAGACTTCAGTCTTGCCACAAAGAGAGTTTAGCAACAGACTTACTGTGGCCTGTCCTCCAGCACATGGGTGGACAATACGCCGTTTCTGTTGAGATTACCAGCATTATGAAGTACAGATTGAAAAGTCATTAACCAAATTCCCTCTAATCTATAGTAGTCTGCTTAAACCCCTTGAATTCCCAAGACCTGTTGGCAGGTATAGACCTATATTCCTCACTCTCGCAACTTACCCACTAAATAGATAAAAAGCTGGTACTTGAAGCACTGAAGCTATTTGAAACTTGCCTTTGTTTTGCAATGATTTTATGCATTTAAAGTCCCAACACTTGAATATTTAGATTTTAAGATAAAAAAAATGCATTTAAAGACTAGTCAGATAGTAATAAAAAACACAAAAAAGAAAGTAAGAGTAAACACTGTGCATAAAGAACATTGATTTTTTATTGAATGTAATTTGGTGACAGGCTCTTGTGTCTCTCCACTGTCTTAGTCAGAGGACAGGCCTTATCTGGTCTCTCTTTGCAGCATGGCTGGAACACACACACACACACACACACACTTCTGGGGATGAGGGAGGACCCGACAAACCTGTAACATCAGAGCCTGACTGGAGCGTAATGCTGCCAGAGTATTCACTGGAAGTCCCTGCTTAAAGTGGTCCACCATACACGCAGACATAAACATATATACACACACACGCGTACACACAACCATATTCACATATGAACGCACATACCAAAACATAGACACACAAGCACTCAGTGATTCCCATCTCTGTTTCATGAAGTAGTCCTTCCTTTCTCGAAGCGAGTGACCTCTTGGATCTGTTCAACATAACTGTAACCACCCACTAGCACAGACCTCCCACTTAGAGGCTTGTTTTTGGTGTACTTAACAAGAGTCTTTAAACAATCTGCTGTCTCTGGAACCTGCTTGACCAAAACCATTTCACTGTTCATTACAGTTTCATTCCTTGAACACTGAATCTTAATATTTTTAAACTGGTAGTGAAATTTGCAACAGTTTGGAACTTACATGTCATATAGTCAATCTCTAATGCTAAATTCAACAGAGCTTACCCTAGATTTAATTCTATTTAACATACTGCTTTACCTCAAGCAATTTCTATACGAAATTTCACAACAATTAGCAAGGAAATGATTGAACAACAAAAGTCTTTTCCTTGGAACTTATTATCAGAAAGAGTTATCAGATATTATTCTGTAAACTGCTTGTATAACTGACTTGTTTTCAGTTGAATGCTAGTACCCCAGAGAAAGTACTGAGACAGGCAATTGCAGCACTATGTTTATATCTTCTTTGGGTTTAAAAAAAAAAAATTATTGAAGCAAAGCAAAACAAAATAACATATAAACGCTTGTGGATTCTTGAAGGTTTAAAGTATTCTTTGATTATATTGCACAGCAAAGTATAAAGAAATTCTTACAAGAAACACTTTCACTCACCCGATGTGTATAATCACCACACACCCCCTGAAAAACACACATAAACAGTACTTTATAAAACTGAAAAATGTATAATGTAATTAGTTAAGTATGCAATCAAATCTTGATCGGTACCTTTTCCCCTTTTGGACCTGGTTCACCCTAATAAAAACAATAATAACTGTGAGTGTTTAAGTTAACTGTACAAAATGTTCATGAAGTATAACTATTGTAAACTAGTGTAAAGTATAATAATATAATAGTATAAACTAGTTTATAAAATACTTACAGGAAGTCCTTTGGGACCTGGTGGGCCCTGGTAACATTAATAATTTACATTAATAATTAAGATTTTTTTATGTATTTGCCAATACATAATACATCACATAAAATCGTAAATATACAGATTATATAAACACAATGTTTTTTCCAAAATAAATGAATACTATGTTGATTCTCACACCATTGCAAATGTGTTTCCTATGAATAACCTTTTAAAAAAAGGGAAAAGCAGCGGAAATGGGCTCATAGTAAAAACATGAATCAATTTTTCAGTTATTCAGCCTCAGCTATTTGATGAACTAGTCCAGGCCTGGAGTGGACAGCCATGTAATTTGTTTTGGCAAGTGTGAGTGAGCTTCTGTGAACCGCCAGCACCCCAAAGCCTCACTCTCAGAGCACCAATCACTACTTCCAACAGCCTCGAAGAAGACAAATCTCCATATAAAATTAATAATAATTATAAAATATATATATATATATATATATATATATATATATATATATATATATATATATATATATATATATATATAGTAGTTACAACACAAAAGGCCTTGAGTGATGCAGATAAAAAACACACATTGAGATCCAAAGAGTGGAATAGCTTAAAGCTTCCAAAGTGTTATGACGTTCGTCCAAAAACACTGGTGCATCTGTTTTTTTTATTGCACCCTGGAAAAAGAATTAAATCAGCAGAATGTTGAAATTCAGAGGGAATTTATCAATAAAAAAAAGAGAGAATCTAAATCCCAGATGAAGGTGGGTTTGTAGCCTCAGTAAGTTGTGTGTATCTTATAAAGAGTCATTGTGCTTGTCATAAGCCCTGCGGGACCATTCAGCCATGGACCTGACCCCATAAAGGTGCCACCATGATGCAGGGAGACTAAATTTTATTCAAGACACCTTGTAGGAATACCCCACTTTTACAGTAGTTCATGGCTTCCTTTTTCTGGAGACTCTTCAAAAGAAAAGGTTTTTGTGACTCTCACCAATAAATTCAGTTGAAATTAACTAGACTGCAGTGCACTTAACGATAGGTAATGTTTCCCTTTGTCAGAAACAACAGCATCATGAATCTATCATGTTACACGGCCAATAAATCAGACTAAACTGTTTTCTTAGTACAGTGGTGTTACACTGTAGTCCGGAAAGGCCACTGCAAAGTTTACCATTCTGCCTCATTAAACACAACTGATTCAACTCTTTAGCTAATTACCAAGGCCTTCATTAGATTAATTTGGTGTGCCAGAATAGGGAAAACACTAATCTCTATAGTCTTCTGGCCCTCCAGAACCAGAGTGTGACCCTGCTATCCTAGACTCAACAAGCTAAATAAATATCAGTGTCACAAGCGGTCATCAGAACAAATGGCTGCATTTTATGGACTCTGACGTATTTCTCTTATGATAATTGCTTTTCTGTGTCATTTAAAGTCAGCTTCTTGGCAGGTTAGACCTGCACAATTTCATGACTGGAGTATATAATACATGGCTTTATGAGCACTAGAAGTTGCAGTAAAAGGATGCTTACCATATCCCCTTTCTGACCATTTTGCCCCTGTGGGGTGGGAAAAAAAAACAAAACATTCATTTGCTTCAGAATTTTTTTTGTCTATTGTTTTCTCATTGCAGAAAGATTTTGTCCCTATTACACTAATAATAGCTTATAAAAAACATTGTCATAATCATTGTCAGCACCGTCGATCTAGTCATGATAAAACACTATAATTAAAATACTGTACTGACCACCTGCATTTATGCTGCTAATTAGCATCTTACATTGACACACTGTGCTCCTTTACTGTGCCTATTGTCCCATTTAGTAATTGTTGTACTGTCTTGTGCTGTTGCATACATTTCCATATGCGCACTTTATGTAGTCTTGTGTATGTCTTTGTATTCTTATTTAGTTCTGTTTAGTCTCATGGAGCACTGTGCTTTTTATGTATCACCATAGTCCGGGAGGAATGTTGATTCGTTTCACTTTGTAATTTGTGAATGTGGTTGAAATAACAATAAAGCCACTTCAAATTGCACATGATTGTAACTAGTGTTATCAATTAGCTTTAAATAACTAGAAGAAAATATTTCCTTAATGCGTCAAAGAATAACACATTTTGTACAGAGACTTACAGGTTTGCCATCCAAGCCAATGGGACCCTAAAAAGAAGAGTAGAAAAAAGGGAGACTTTAATAAGAAGGCTGGGAGGGAGCAAGACTTATATGGCCTAGACTACTATTTTGACATGATGATGTTTATGAAGAAAAATGTATTTCCTCAAAAGGTCAGGCCAAAGGCATAAGTCATACTGGAAGAACACACTGGAAGAACAGTGAAGCTATTGTATTCACTTGGACCCAATGTCTGTGTCCAGCAGATAACAACTTATACATGGTAATAAACATCTGAAAGGAGTTTTTATGTCTTGGTAGTTTAGTGTATAAAATACTAGCATATAAAATTAAATATAATTTAGTTACTTCTTTACATTTATTTCTTTGTGTTTCATGTCATTGTATCAGTCGAACTTGAACTTAATAGCCTGTATTAACCTATTTACAGTAACATTAGCTTAATCACACTGCAAAAACATTACATCTTAGCAAGTGAAAAGATCTCGAATATAATCAAATTTGTCTAATATTTCCTATTATAAGATTAGAACAAACCAAATATAACATTATTAAACCTATTTCTTTACTCATTTCAAGCTTTAAACTTGCACATTCCATTGGTAAATAATTTAGCTTCTTTTTAATAATAAATGGTTAAATTAGCAAAATATCTACCAATATTATAAGAAAAAATATCTTATTATCTACAAGCATAATGATCTGCCAGCTAATGTTAATAGGTGATCCTGTCCAACAAGGTGGATCACCAAATTATAAAATCATAAAATAAAGCAAGCAAGAAAATTAAATAGCCATTTAAATATAAACAAATAGGATAAGAAAATATGACAATATTACATAATAATACAATATAATACTGTATGTGGGTGTTCATTTGTATTTTACTGATGCCTATTAATATATTTCGTACTGTAAACCACACATGAATACTTACACACCACCACCTATTGTTACTGGACAGGAATGCACTTTATATTACTTTAGTATCTTACTTTTTGGAAAAAACAAAAACCTTTACTATGTGAAAAGTACAGATGCTAATTTCTTCTTCTTCTTCTTCTTTTATTTTACTTCCTAATATATTATCTACACAATTTTGTTCATTACTGTTAAGGTCATAGTGACATACCGGAAAGCCAGGAAATCCTCTAGTGCCCGGCTGACCCTTAATGGAGACACACAAAGAGAAAGGCAACAGCTGAATTATTACTTGTACACATCATTCCCACAGTATATAAGCAAACAAAACTGCATAGAAAACACAAATACACAACACACACACACACACATACACACACACACACACACACACACACACACACACACAGACACAAATTAATAAGTGATGTGAACTTGGTAGGATGAGGTCAGTGTTAAAAAAACACTCCCTGTTGCCTATTGGGAGCCCTTTGTGTGGGATGTGGAAACAAAATGCACAATCACAAAATAGAGGATGCTGTGGAATCTTGCATTAGAGCAAACAAAACAAGACACAAATCCAATAAGTGAAAACCAACATGGTATTCACCAAATTGAATAAGTGCATGTCAGTTATCATTAGTGCTACATTCCCCTGGACACAATACCAAACTTGCTTTGCTAGAAAAATCTTTTAGTGCCCTTAAGACAGGAAGGAGTCATTAAATATCCTCAGAAAAAAGAGGTAATAGGCAGTGAAGGAAAACTAGAACAAATTACAAGGTGAGTGCAAGTAATGAAAGAAATTATACATCTGGCTCCAGGTAGTTACTGGGAACATAGATGGGTCTCTCTCCCAGCAGTAATCAACTCTACAGTTGGAAAAAGTGAAGATAATAGTTTGGGAGTTAAGAAAAATACACTACACAATGTCTGGGACCATGAGCTTTTCTGTGCTATATGCCTGATATCATAATATCAAATTTACACCATAAATCGTTTTGTATTTCTGTTGTAATGTTATTGTGAAATACACAACGAACATACTATTACAAAAAAGTACTATCAGTATTATAAAGCAATGGTAGAAACATAAGGACAATATAAGACCTTGTTTGTGTTGCCCAGATGAGGACTCAGTCTCTTCTTTAATCTCTTCATTTATGTGTGAGAAAGCCATTGTAACAGTGCACTCAGTCAAGTCCACCTGGCTGATTTATAATTTCCGGCCTCTCCACACCTCTCTTTCAAATCAACCCCTGTGGCCCACTCAGCACAAAGCCCACACTCTCTGTTCACCTGCTGGGACAAGTCCCTTACTATGGCAATCCTGCTCTGACATTTCCCTCTGCCATGACCCTGTCTCTCACAGCCTGCTGTCTCCTACTGGTGCCTTATAACTAGTACTACTTGGATACATAGGGGCATGCAATCAGCAAGCTCAAAACCAGATGTCTGGTCCTGCCTAGGGTTAAGCAATCTGTTGGCCCTGCCCTAAGGTATCTCGGGCCTGTCAACCAGGAGCGCTGGGGGATGGATTGGAAAACCGCAGGACGAAGAATGGCCAGAGCGTTTCATGGGATAATCAGAAAAGAAATTGCACTTCTGAATGGGAAACATTACCCCTTTGTCTTCTGCTTGGAATGTGGAGAGAAGATAGGGTGTGGGTGCTGAGTTTGCAACAAGCCCCATTTCATCTGGAGCCCCAACAACTCATTTATAGACACAGTACACTAGTAGGCAATCTAGGGGTTTAGTGACTGGATCATTATCTTGTAAATTAGGATGTTTTCATTTCTCTCCCTAATGAAGATGGGGTTCCAAATGACCATCATTATAGGCAACTCAAAGCCCTTCAGTGTTTAAATGGAGCTTAAGTATTTCCATACAATCTGCAATGGGGATTCTGTTTAATTCATCTCCACTAGAGGAGCTACACTGCAGAACTGAAATGAGCATTTCAGGAAATTTGAGTGAGGAACTTGCAGATTCCTTCCTATAATACTGCTCAAAGATATCACAGAATTTTTTTTATTTATTCATGCTAAACCAACTAGTGCAGCATAGCACAGAGATGGAGATGTACATTTGCAAATAATTTAAGTGATTGTCCAAAACAGCAATAACTACTTTAAACAAACTTAGTTATTCCTCTGCTGGCAGATTCAGAGACTAACTGAAAGTAATGTGCGGTTTTATTGGTGCCAGTGATGACACTTACAGGAGGTCCTCGTGGGCCAATGATAGATAGACCTGGCTCCCCTGGAGCTCCCTAAGAACAGAGGGAAAGATAGAGATGATCAGAAGTAACAGAGGAAAGAAAGAGAAAGGTGCTGTGTCTAATCTACATTCTGCTTAAAATGCCAAATGCTGTATACCAGAAACAGCTCTTTAAACACTCTTTGGCATGTGGTGAAAATTCCCTATCACTAGCCTGAACAGGTGGTCTGTGCAGGCTTGCTAAGGAAACATGCATGTATCTTTGTGGTTTGCGTGATTTTTGGTATAAAACATACTCTCATACTTTGAGTGTTGAAAACTGGGATGGTCAGAGTGTACTGCAGGATAAACAGAGCAGGGCGCTGTTAACTAAAGTAAATTGCACCAGTGTCAGCCAGTTTTGAATGGTGTACCCAGCATCCCAGTACAATACCACAAAACTTTGTGGCCAGACAAGAATGTTATCATGTTTCCAGCACTTTCCCTAATTAACTCTCTCCAATGAAACCTTATCAGGGAGACACCTTTGATGACCCACTCAGTGGTCCAATTACAGGTAATTTTAATGCTTCAGACTAAATTCCTGTTTTATCCAGGGGGCCTATTTGCTTTCAAACTTGGGTTTTGTGTATCTGTACTCCTTTCTGGCTACTACAGAGGGAAACTGATGAGGTCTAGCAGTGGCCAATTCAGGCCATCTTACATAGAGATCTGTCCAACAGGACATTGGAAGAGCTTGAAAAGTTGTTAGTAAGTGGGAATGGCCAATTAACTCAGCTATAAGTCCATACATAATCAGTCAAAGCAGGAGTGAAACTTACCCATAAAACTGGCAAGTAAATAATAGTGCAGTTTTCAGATCAACACTAATGACCAAAATGGACTTACTCGATTTCAATTCCTTCAAGAAAGCCCTTCTGAGAAAAATTAAATGTACTGACAGAGAATCTTGACACAAGCAAGTAATTCATTATTGCTTTGCCTGCTGTTATTTCTGTAATGCTTCTCTGAACTTTATATATGTTACCACTGAAAGGATAGCTGTTGAGAGCTTAAGAACTGTATGCCTCCAGACAGTGTGTACATCTTAAGCTGTTGTTTAGATATGCAATGAAGATCTATACAGAGTTTTGAATGAAGTTCTGTTGAAAACCTCCAAACTCACACATTTTAAACAACTCCACTTTCTGACAAGGTGGTTTATTTTTTCTCCATAATTCCAGAGACCGGTTAGCTTAATCATGCGTTGCTGGAGCGCTAGCTGTAGATCCTGGATTATTTCCTAACCAAGAGCCCTGAGATAGACCACATTTCAGCCCTCTTCCAGCTCCCAATACACCTGTACCATGTATTGTGTGTTCTTGATGAACTGTTTGTGGGTTTTGGAAACTGGGTTTAAACAATTCTGGGGTCTACTGAATACTGCACTGTAGAAATCATATTCTCTCTGACATTTTTTAAATTCAGACAACACAGATCATTTCACGAGAATGAGAACCCAAAAAAAACTCCTGTACTGGCACAAAGGATTGCTTTAGCTACAGGTACATAAATGTCTAAAGTCACAACAGAAACTGCTGCACAATCAAATAACTGGGGCTAAAAAACAGTATATAGAAGTTCACTCTGCATTCCCAGAAATAACTACATTGGCAAAATTGATATAATATAAAATATTGGCATATACCAAAATCACAGATCTATTTTACCAACTGGGATTATGAAAGTCTTGAGTAGTTAGTCTTTCTAAACGTCTTCTATTCCAAACATAACACTATTTACAAGAGGGAGTCTTGGGTGTCTGAAACTTCAAGTTTTGGAGAGCTGCTTCAGAGTGAATAAATGCAGGAAATCCAACCATTGTGGGAAATCTCTTCAGACCCCCAAGGTCTATTCAAGATAGAGCCCAAAGAGTCCTTGATATAAATCATGATGCCTGCACACACTGTACTTCGGACGGACAAAGCCCCCAAACCACCCACAGTGAGAGAACTCTCAGTTGTGCACAGGCGGGCTGCCGTCCTGCACTTACCTTTTCCCCTGTGTTTCCCTTTAAGCCCTGGTCAGTCACAGCAGACACAGTCACATGCACAGTGTGAAGGAGAGAGACACAGAGAGGAATCAGGGTTAGAGAGGCATGGAGAGGACACAGACATGCAGCAGCCTGAGTGGGGGCACTGGAAGGTTGGGTCAGGGAGAAAGGATACTGGGATGGGAATATTTAATGTGGTTGAGGCCATGGGGGCATGGAAGCACTGGAGCAGAGTGTTGCTGTACACACTGCTAGTATATGTAATGAATAGTAATGAAAAGTAGATGGGGGCCACTAAGTTTTTACACAGACCGTTTTTGGAGGAGGTCTGCTGGATAAGCAAATACACATTAAAAATACATTTCCTCTGAGAATCTGCAGGACTACATTGCAGCTTAACACGATGGTGAAATATATGGTGCTTAGTTTAGCTCTGCAAAAACCTGCTATTAAAGAGAATTTGTTTTTTTATTCATAAACGGTCCAAATTCTTGAATACCCCAAAGGAACACAGGGGGTTCATTATAAACCAGTCTGTCTGGAGGCCACCACTGTAGCTTTATTATTCAAATAAAGCAGTAATTATATCTTACATGTTCACACAAATGTCAACTATTTACAATTATGGTAACATGAACAGAGGCTAGGTAATACAGTCATTTTTGATTGTTTAAATATTAGTGTTTATGGCACGTCAGGTCTTTAGAGCAGGTCATAATATCTTTTACACATAATACAGTATGCTCTGTTGGGATGGAAATATGTCCAAATTCATAAAAACACACAAAACTTATTAAATAAAGAAGAAACTGATGTACTATCCTTCCTAAAGATCCATTTAAGATGGATACTGCTTTGATACTATAAGAAGACATATGCATCACAATCTACTCTTCTGATTAATTAATAAAGCAAAGTCCTGTTTTAGACCCGTTTCAAACACTATAAATCATTTGAGTGGAGATGTTGGGTATTTATCAGCATACAGAGGTATATTTCCTTATCATTACTGAAAAGGATAAATTCTTTATCAGAAATTATACAGATTTTTGTTTTATAAGCTAATTTACACAAAGATGTGGATATATCATCCCAATTTAACAAAGTCAAAAGTATAGGAATATATTGTTTTAAAAGCATGTACAGATTCTTATGTCAAACTATGCCAAATATCACATATGGTTGAACGTTTGCACAAAAAAGTAAATAGATAACATGACATGAATATGTTCACTTTATAGCTTTCCACTAGCATGCCACTGAGCATTGGTAGCTAATTATTGAAAAGGACATAGCCTGCTTGTACAAACTAACTAGCTGGGCTTAATGCACATTTTTAAATCACTCACCATTCTTCCAGGAATGCCCATTGATCCTTTGTCTCCCTAATGATCAATGCAAAGTCAAGAGTAAAGTAAGAAACAGTAATTCTAATGGAATTCTGAATCAGTAAAACTACTGTTACTAGCAACAGCATCACTTTACAAACAAATCCCAATTATAGGCTCAAACAAGCTCATTTAGGAAGATATACTTTATGTATAATTTAATACTACATTTGAACAAGTGAAGATTGTATGTAAAGTCAAGCTGGCCAATATTACATCAATGCAGTGCTCTGGATTCTCAAGCATTATCTTAGTTGTTGGTTGAATATTGTTGATGCAGACATGCCACAGATGATCTGATCCATAATGGACAACGGCCAACTATGCAAGGCCAGATTAAGTGCAGACACAGAAAGTTGATCAGAAAGCAAATTTCATCAGTGATTATTTAAATCTGAACAGAAGCAGAATGAGGTTAATACAGTTTGGACCCTCACTTGCATTCATTTAATTCAGTGACATGACAATTGCTAATAGACCATACTGCAGCTATTTATGCCTGTTTGATGATTAGAGTGTGTATTAGAAGCAATATAGTCTTTTTTACTAAATGTATATTCTGTGTATTCTGATATATTTACCATCTTCCATCTGTATGCAAAACCAATAAATTAACAGCATTCCCCCATGTGGCTGACAATTAGGTGTATATTGTAGAGATTTAAATGCTATATTTGCAACTATCATCATCATTTAATCATATTAATCAATGTTACCAATCATCACCTCTATTGGTAAGAGTAACTGAAGCATTATCATATTATTAGTCTGAATTATTTACTTGTCATTTTATTTTCCCCATTTAAACATAGCATAATTGTGCCTTTGTAACTAATACAAAAACTTCAATATAACCATTGCCTTTGCTAAATTCACTTTATAATTTTTTTTCTAAAGCTGTAGCTGTCTTCCACTACTTTGGATGGAGAGACCACTAGGACTCCAGCTTTTCACTCCGTGTACTACACGTCTGGTGTCTTATTCTAACAAAAGAGTGAAAAACCTAAAATCACAGGTCAGCAAAGCTATCAAAGCTTAGGCTAAATCACTGAATCTACACTACCTAGTGTCCCACTTTCCAATCATATGATCAGTTCTTCAGAGACGAGGGCTGGGGAACTGGGGAAGCTATCAAGGGCCCGGGCAGGGTGGAAGCCAGTGGATCTGATCCTATCTGATCAAAATATGTTTATCAAAATTGTAGGTTTTATTACAACCCTGGATATTATGCTCTGCGAGGTTCTGTTTGATCTGAATGTTTCTGATATAATACTTTTATATTGGTTGCTATTTATTTACAGTTCTATGAAACGTTACTTATACAGTATATCACAAAATTTAGTTCACCCCTCACATTTTTGTAAATATTTGATTATATCAAATATTCTCATCCTCAGAGAGTTCTTTGCCATGAGGTGCCATGGTGAACCTTGAGTGACCAGTATGAGGGAGTGTGAGAGCGATGACACCAAATTTAACACAACTGCTCCCCATTCACACCTGAGACCTTGTAACACTAACAAGTCACATGAAACCAAGGAGGGAAAATGGCTAATTGGGCCAAATTTGGACATTTTCACTTAGGGGTGTACTCACTTTTGTTGCCATCGGATTAGATATTAATGGCTGTGTGTTGAGATATTTTGAGGGGACAGCAAATTTACACTGTTACACAAGCTGTACACTCACTACTTTACATTGTAGCAAATTGTCATTTCTTCAGTGTTGTCACATGAAAAAATATAATCAAATATTTACAAAAATGTGAGGGGTGTATTCACTTTTATGAGATACTGTAAATAGTGCAATTTACGAATGAGATTCTCTAAACCTGATTTAATCCTGATTTAATCCTGATTTAATCTTAAGAAAATTAGTAAAAGTCTTTGGAGGAAGGCTTACAGAGTCCAGAAGGATCTGTCCAGGGTGCTGATTCCAAGAAACTCTATTTAAATTTTATTTTGCTGTTCCATACCCCAGTGTCTTCAGACTAAATCGATGTCATATAACTGTAGCAACTGAATGGAATCAGCATTCTGACTATTACAATGCAAAAGATCTGAGAATCGGAGAAAGATTTTTTGTAGCCTGATTTCTTGAACTATCCAATGTTGTAGCAATGTTTATAAGTAACATGCAATACAATATAGAGTACTTAATAGCAAGTTTACATCAAACTCATAGATGTGAAAAATTATATTTAAATAACTATATTTAAATAACTTTATTTAAATAACTAATTAGATTTAAATAAATAATATTTAAATAACTACGCTGATAATTACTGATTATACTGTTCTTAAATAAGGCAATAAACATCAAAGTGAATTATTCATGACTACGACTCATAAAGAACTTAAAGTGATTCTTTAAACTGTCAAATTCTAACTATTCAGTCATCCTTATAATATTCAGTGGGATGGCTTACATAGTGAATGAAAGTAATCTTTACATATAGGAAACAGGACCAGAAATTTTTATTAAAACAACTCAGCATGATCAAAAGTTAAATAAAGTAATCATGCCGAAGTCATCACTCTGCACAAATGCACACTTTGGTGAATTCATTTAAAGGCATTTATTCATACATGTGCCGATATATTTTATGGAAAACGCTTTTCCAGACAAAGCAATCCATATAAAATATACGCAGGAGTCATATTCAAACTTTGTCCAAACTTGTCAAACGTCTGAATGAATGTGCTGTTTCTTCCATTTCACCCACTTTTTGGGAGATCTTTATGATTGGGTTTCACAAGCTGAGGTGTCTTGAGTAAGAGTGATTTGCTGTTGTTATAATTGACAGCCGAGAGCTTTAGGTAGCCTCCTTAAAACATGCTTTAATGAAGACCAGGTGTTTTTTAGGTTTTTGTTAGTAATACTAGTATTTCAACAGAAACTCTGAAGAGGACATTAAGGCAGAGTGCGGAGGGGCTGTGAAGATGCGAACAAACGTGCAAAGCAGAGTTTGCCAATGATAATGCTGGACTGCCTGGTTTTACTGACTTTACAAATGTTAAATAGATCAATTAACTGAAATGCATTAGAAGAACTTATCCCAAAGACAGCAAGTGTATTTTCACAAAATTGGTTGTTTAACCTTGCTGTTGAAAATAGTCTCACTGTGTATCTTATTGGAAAAGCTGAACTTTGATGTACTGTATGTTTGTATTTTAGAATCTAAAACTCGTAACAGCTTCTCAATAAAATACACTAGAGAGTGAAAAACTCCTAGACAAGGACAAAGACAGACACACAACAGGACAGTTCTGAGACAATTACCGGAAAGCCAGCTCGTCCAGGAGGACCCTGAAAAAGGGTGAGAGAGATGGGTACAAAAATAAAGAAAGAACCTGTCATCAATCAAACATCCCAACACCCAGCCAAACCATAATAAAATTCTAAATTCATCAGTCTGTTTTATATTACAGGAGATTCAAAATTAGATAAGAGTCTTAAAATTACATTGCGATTTCACTGCGGTAAGGCCTGAGTGTGCTAATGCAATGCAAGAGCACTCCACAAACAGTGAAAACATGCAAACACTCCAACACTGTAAAACTGGCATCTGAAATCTTTTTCCATAACACTGTTTTAAGTTGATATGCACCATTTCCATTACTATGAATAAAACTGGAAACCAAACGCTAAACTAAACACTGTGATTTTACTGTGGATTTTTATATCAACATGAACAAATACCACGCTGAATCGATTTCAGATGCACACACATACAAAAAGCATATCACAGATTGTGTGGTCATGCAGGCAGGGTTTTTTTATTACCCTTATTTTTATATTAATTCCTGTCCTACCAGAAACCTAATTAACCAAAGTTATTTCATCTGAAAAAAGGAAGATATCCAGACTCCGCTGTTATTCTCCTTCTAATATGTGGGCTTGTGAGATTCTACCTCATTACAGCCAAAACTTGATGTTACATCACTGAAATGGAAATATTCTTTTCATGATTGAAAGCCAACATGGGACATAGTGGTCATAGATTATTCAACCCTGAGAGTGTGTTTGTGTCTTATTCTTGGCCTGCTGTTGAGAAAGGGAAGTCATTTATCAAGACTCAGTCAGAGAGGAAACTGTTAGGGAGACAAAAACATCCTTTCTACTGTCTTATGGATCGGCTCTTTGATCTTCCTATCATCCATTCAGAAGTAACAGGTTGAATTCAGCCATAAACTGTAGAATTGACTCAGTAATTCATATTAAACATGCCTTTTATAGCTTGACAAGCTATAAGCCATTTATAAACTGCAGAGAAGTTTTGCAGTATCATCATATTGATGTGTCTCTGAGAGAGCATATTGCTAACCTGGTTGGGCGTAACAGAAATGAGAGTGGAACTCTGTGATATAGGCATTTAACAATCACAATCCCCAGAAACAGAGGCCAGTTTTTATCCAAATTTGGTCTAACATTATGTTAACACCTGCCGAGTTACCCCTTCTTAGCTCAAATGCAATACCAGAACTGTATTTTTTTCTGATTTGGGCTTAAAAACAACTGCTCAGTCACCTCACTTTAATGTAAACAGGCTGTAGATTAGATTAAATTTAGACACACTAAAGGTATTTGTCGCTTTGGAGGAATTCTTAAAAGACATTCTACAACCTCTTAACGTATCTGCAGTCAACAATGTGTAAAATCGTGAAACCTTAACCACCAAAGGAACCTTGAAGAACCTTTTCTCCTGTATTTCTCTCATTTCTAAAACTTCTAAAAAAAAATTTGAAGAGTGTACTTTTAGTTAAATATTGATTAAAAACTGCCTGAATTGATGTTGTTGTTGTTTATTTGTCTAAAATAAATAAATAAAAAACAAAAAAATAAATAAATAAATAAATAATACAAATAAAAAAGAATTCAGTTGAGGTACATTAATTAATTGACATCATGCTCAGAACATTGAATAGTTAATCGAATCATCATAAAAAACAGAATTTATTTATTTTATTTACAGTTGCAGTGCTCTTTGTTAAGTTTCCACCTGTGCCAATTGTCACCGACATATGAATAACATATTGTGCAATTATCTTATGCCTCTCATATTTTTGCACTTGAAAATAGATCATGAAAATAGATCATGAAAATAGAGGTCCTTGTATAAATCTAGTAAGACATATCTCTATTCAGAGTACAGGCAATGTTCTGATGCTGCAGAGATGTAGGTCTGTTAATAACTTATTTATGGGTTATTTATGACAGATCATGATGAGTATATACAAGTTCGGAAAAAAGGAGTGTGAGAGAGAGAATAGTGATGTAAGTTAGAAAGTATGTGTGTAACAAAATAACAAAAATCTTTAACCAAAAAAATAAGAAGAAAGAAAGTTGTTAGTGACACAATGAGAAAGAGAGATCAAGTCAGAACACTGTGCTTGTGTGTGTGTGTGTGTGTGTGTGTGTAGGATGAAGCGTTTGTGTGAGTGTGTATATAGCCTGCTTTGAGACTTAAAACCAGATGCTGAGTGAGAAAAGGCCACCAATGGCTTCTGGGCACATCTCAGACTGGCCAAGAGATGTGTCTGGCAAGGTCAAGGGTCAGCTACCGGAAAAGAGCCCCTCATTTGTGCTACACGGTAGCAGCACACATGTGGCTCTCATTACTGCTACAGTGCTTCTGGGGGAATGATTAGGTTCCCCACAGGGGCTGAGGGGTTACAGTACCACCACACTCAGTGGTAACAGTGAGACCTTAAACATCCAGACATTCACTTCTAGTGAAATACATCAGACTGAAGTAAATCCTCCTATTTTTTTAATCAATTTTTCTTCACCAGATTTATACCACACAAACCTTTAATGCAGCTGCTGGAATATGAATTGTGTAATGATGAGATTTTCTTGGTCAATCCTTTAATGGGGAAAAAGTCCTGGATGAGCTCTCTCTAACTACTGTAGCTCTAGTATGGGATTTTAGGTCAACAGCATTCACATTTTACAGCATTTTACCATTTAGAATTCTTGTCACTCTTCTTGCACACTTATGTTTGTATTAAACTACTTACTGAAAAAAGGGTACTTGACAACATATTTAAAAATTGCTTGTTTCTGACACAATGAGTGGCATTTTGGGCTTGAAGTAAATACAGCCAATAGGCTGCCTTAATATATACTATTTAAATGACGAGAGAGTTTTTGTAATAATGTGCATAAATTTAGGCTCACGTCTGCTTTGAACAGGATACAATTTTGGACATGTGCAGACTTTAATGGTTGTGAGCTGGTGACGCTTAAAAGCTATGTTGAACTAGTCCTGCCTCACACACTGCTAAAGGCCATGACCATGTTAGCTGACCTGTAAAGAATGAGAAACAATTATGTATATAAACCCATCAAAGTGTTCACTTTCAACAGGAAATGGTCAATTTCTAGACGTTGTAGAATTGGAATCACACCTGTAACTGTGTTATGCTAACTTACTTGTGTAAATGTTGGTCTAGACCCTCACCTCCCTGCTCAGTATGATCACTCGTGCGCCATAGTAGCAGATCAGCACGAAGCTGAAAACCTAAGAGCTGAAACCATCCATCACTCCAGAGGAGTGGTTGATTGTTTCCAACCACGTCTGAAAACAAACACTGCACTTGTCACATGGCCTCTGATTGCCAATTACTCACTCCTGACACTGAAAGCCCTCACGGCAGCACGACTTGCTGGTGATTACAAAATTAGCCATACGCATATTCAGTAACCAGACTGCATCCTTACTTCTTTTGTGTTATACTCGGTGTTCATTAATTTTCTATTACAGCATAGAAATCTTTGTCAGTATTTTCATCTGTAATATGAATAATCTAATAATAATAAGCTAAATTAATAATAAGTTACAGTAATAATAAGACTAATAATAAATGGATTAAGAAAATCCGTGATATTTAACAAAGAAAAATGTATAACGATTGATGTGTAATCATGGTGAAGCTTTCTGTAAGGAGATGTTTATTTAACATTTATGGAAGGAATCTTGGGTGTCAGTAAGTTTTCCACCACTAGAGAGTGTCTTTAGGAAAGAGGACTTTCTGGGTAACATGATGAGAGGCTGGGGAAGGAACAACTGTTTACAGCTGTTATAATGTAAGTGATAACAGGAACTACCTTGTCTCACAGATGTTCCAATAATAATTAAATGTCACTATGAATGGTTTAAAAAAAAAGTATTGGGTTCTTAATAAACTCAAAACTGCAATTGTTGGCACACTGCTGTGGAATAAGAGAAATAAAACACTTCGGGATTTGTTGTTATAGGAAAATAATTCACTTCACTGTGGTAACACCACACACATCATTACATTCTAAAGTGTTTTATTCCTTAATTTCATTAACTTTAGCTTAGTTATTATTTAGAATGTGATTTTGCCTGCTTGTGCTATTAATAATGTGCGCATGGGATTTTTTTTTTCTCATTGTCTTTCCATGAACTGCACACTTTCCTACATCAAGGTAAAATCTTGTTTGTTGATTCAGTGTTTTTTTTTCTTAAAAAGACCTGAATATTTTATGCTACTCCATGGAAAGATATAAGCATTACCTGTTTGCACAAGTGAGAGTTCAAACATTGTCTTGTTTCAAATGCTATTTTTTGAGTAAATGTTCTTTTTGAGTAGTTTTACTTAATACTTTTAAAGTTTAAAGTTTACATTTCTGCATGTGTATTTGAGCTCTTCCAGTGCCTTAAGGCTGCCCTTTTATTATGTCTGTGGTCACTGTTATATCATTAATCACTGCCAGGGCTTAGAGGAAGAGCTTGACCTTCAGTCTCTAAAAGCATGGAAGCAGCTGTCCCTAACCACACCTAATTTTAGTCAATACCGCCTCGCCTCTGCTCTCCTCTCCTCATCAAGGTATCCTACATTCTCACACCAATGCTCAGCAAAGTCAATATAACAATGCTTGTATTTATCAGCTTGAGTTAATGACTATGCCTATTAATGTTCAGCTTTATTTCACACTCATAAGGTATACAGGATGTATAGACATCTCATTCTTAGCCATGGTTCCTGGCTCTCCTGGACAATGAAAATGAAATATAAAAACAAATGTGGAGGCTAAACAGGGCCAAAATCCTGTGCTCACACGGTGTGACACGCAGGTGACGCTCAAACTCTGGAAAATAATCCACAGACGAGAACTGTGGTTTTGTAATGGTGGTTAAAAGGTCTGAATGTGTCCTGCTGTTTTATCACACATATAAAGTCCACACATTTTCTCTCCTTTCATCTGCTTAACCATTTACTGCCTTGTATTATTGAGATTTATTATGCAGCAGGAAGACGTACACTTTTTCCTTTAAAATTTCTATATGGTTGTCCCTTTGTAGGAACCTTTATAAGGTCTACATAGAACCCTACAACAGAGTGTTTCCTTATCAGAAAGTCCCCCAAACATTTTTGTTGGAAAATTATACAAAGAAACTATGAAACAATTAAAGAAAGAATCTATGAAATGTAGTTTGCTTTTTATATCCAAATGTATGTAAAGATGACAAGGTGACTTGTGACGCAACATGCTAGCTCATATTCACACACACACACACACACACACACACACACACACACACACACACACACACACACACACACACACACACACACAGCACAGCACAGAAACAGCACATCACAGCACACAGAAACAGACACTAGACAAAGTTTGAGTCATTTTACCGCAATCCAGGCAACATAGGCAACAGGTCTATTGTACTTACAGGAGGTCCTGAAACAGAGAAAAAAAGAGATTGGAGTTAGTCATATGCAATTACAAATCAGTTTGGACATTAAAAAGGCTCAACGAATCATTCTAGTTGTGGTTCAGTGTTAGTTTTTGGGAAACTGAAACCTAGTCCTGCCAAGCTAACACTGTTGGGTGAACAAGCAAGGCCCTTAATCCTCATCTGCTCAGCTTGATTTTTTGTCACTTTGGATAAAAGCATCTGCAAAATGAATGAGTGTAAATGTAAATGAGTTTAACAACCCTAGATACTTTACCCCTTGATGTCAGCTAGTACTATATTTGACCTGTATAAACTAATACTTGATGTCTCTGAATAACTACACAGCATGCCTTGGCCATGCTCTCTGTCACTACAGGTGCAATCAGTGCATCCCTGATGACTCTTTTTATCCCTCTCAGTCTAAGACACTCAGAGGAAAGCTGTAGGGAAGGTAAACATCTTCTGTACTGAGTCACACTGTCGGCTCTGCACATAAATAAAGAAGTTTAATTTCAGAGCTGTGTTTATAAAGTAGTAGATCACACGCCTGATGTCAGTGCCCGTCAAGAGATCCAGCTGTTTTTTCTGGCAGTGTGTTAGTAAGTCTTAAACACTGCTGACAGCAGAGGGGGAGGTGGAGGCTCGTGTACCACAGCACACTACTGGGATATAGTTATCATGCACTGCACTTAAAATGAAAACTCTAACTACTTTATCACAAAAGTAGTACTTTTGCAGCTGTGGCTTATCGCATTTAATTCTACAGTCACTACACTGCTGCTTTATTCCTTAGAACACTCAGCGTGTCTGTGCGCACACACACAAAAGTATCATGGCATAGTAGACGATGGTAATATTCGGACTACTGCAGAAAACAGTATTACTAATCCCAAAATGCAGAGCATTTTAATCTAGTTTCAAGGGATTAACATATCACATGTACTACATCAGGGGCTGATAAAACATAAATTCTTTTAAATGCAATTTAGTTAGCATCAAGGAAGTTAGTTATATACTGGTATATTCCAAATCTTGTCATAGACAAAAGTGAAAATCACGTATGACAAATAAATACCCCATGTCAGATAAAATTATTCAGATGATTTTTTCAAGAACTCATTCAGCCATCATTCTGGAAAACTGAACAAGCCCAAACTAATCCATCAAACAATTTGTGAAAGGCAGCTATTTTTTCTGAAGGTAAATGATTATATCAAGCTGTTTTCCTTCAGGCGGAATGCATAAGGACAGAGTAATAGATCCCTTTCCAAGCTGCTTATGTTTAAAATAACGTGAAAATGGAAGTTGGCGTATGACAGCTTTGCTTTTAAATGGCCCAAAGAAGAAAAAGGGCACAGACACAGACATGAACCCCAGGCATAATGGAGATAAATGGAATGAGAAATGTAAAGAAATTACCTGTAACTAAAAGTCAACTGACCTAAGAGACACTGATGTATGTCTCCTACATCTATGTAGGAAAACATCTCAGGCAAGTATAATGTCCTCCAGTGAAAAATAAGAAAAATTCTGACCAGTCCTTCCCGTAATTTAGACATGCAATAACTAAGGCAGGGATAAGTAATGACACATTTACAACAGTGACAAACCTTTCCTATGGGTCTATGAATTATTCTTTCCTTTACTATTTTAAGAGCCCTGTGTTTTTCTAGTAATTAGAGGAGAATTTTATCAAAGCTGCTGCCAAAATGGCAAGTGGTATTTTTGTAGAAAATGCCAGAATGTATCACACAAGAAATCTGTGGTCAAACAAGAATAGGCAGCGTATTGAGACCAATTAGAAGTCATTAGAGATGATAAGGTACAGTCCTATGTTGCCACACTGATCCTGAGTCATCCCAAAGTAATAAAATATGTAGACATCATGAAAGGATAATATTCTCAAAGCCTCCATAAGACTGTACACTTTACAAACAATAGCTTATTGACTAAAAAGATTCACAACCTGATTTAGTAAAGGTTTGCATGTGTAAAAACCTACAAAAGAAAGCAAAGTAACTTAATAATAGGATTGCATGGGGAAATTAATACGACTGAAGAGCAGGTATTAAGTTGGCACAAGTCTGTTTCAACCATTATGTCACCAAAATGATGTCAGTACCTCAAAAATTATGAGAACATTTCTGTCAATTATGACTCATTCATATTTTATATATTCCATAATTGGACTTCCAGTGGACACAGGATTCAACACAGGATTCAACATGAATGAAAAGATTTTTATGCATATGCTATGAACAGAGCACTTTTTCGACACCCCTCACTGACTGATACAATTACAGGCAATGTGAAAAATTTCATTTTCACTCTTTTGGTAGTGTCTTTGAAATGTCGTTAAAGTTTTGAGTTCTGAGTTGTGAGAACAACTAGCACATGCTAAAATTTCACTTGAATATTGTTTTACATTCTTTGATTGGGATCTTATTAAATTAGGGCCTTCTAATTTGGGCACAAATCCTTTCTTAAATAAATATAGTTTCATTTGTGCAATGTAATTTACAGACGAGAAATGTTCTGCCACAGACCATAGGCCTATGTGGACTTACTGAATTACTCAGAAGGCATTTTCACACTCCTTCGACCAGACTGGGAATGTATTTAATCAGACCAGGCATCAGAATTATTTACCCCCTGCCTGAAGCCATATCTTCACACCCAGCGGGAGCAACAGCACAGTGTGGAATGAGCAATAAAAATGTTTGTCAGTCTATCAGCGGAAAAAACTTTAATGCTGTTGGACAAAAAAAAAAACAACAAGCTAAAACAAAATCAGCACAGACACATGATTAACCGGAAGCAAAAAGCAGAGAACCTTCTAAGAATGATTGGCAGTGATACCAGTGGCTGGCATGAGTAGCCATTTTGGTGTAGAGTCAGGCCACTGAGGTCAGAGGAATGGCGGCCATGAAAGGTGAAACCCTATATACAAGCATGTGGAAGTGTATACTCAGATTCCTGACACATTCTGGGCTTGCTACCACTTCCTGTTCTGCTGGGTTGCTCTGGGACATCTATAGACAACCTTCGTCAAAAGGCACATCAATCACTGGCTTTAAATATACTGCATATGAAGGTGTCTGCAGGAATCCTGTTCAAATGTGTTTCTCTGTTTACTGTGAATTGCTCAACATACAGTTTACTGCATATGCTTCTGTAAACATAAAAGTGCAATATTTATGATGTACAGAACAATTCAGATGTTCTCCTTGCCCAGTATTTTGCAACCAGTTTGCAACCACCTGTTGCCACATTATCTTCTTATGCAAAGTGATGTACATAGAGGCAGAGTCCATCTGAAATTGTTACACATGAATACAAGAACCTTCTGCCGTGAATCTGTCCATAATGGGGAAAAAAAATTCCTAAGAAATTTGATGCCTTACATAGGCCACATTTCTTTTCAAGACATGGCTTCACAATTTGCAGTATTTAAAAAAAAACACATAAAATATGGATTAAAGAAATTAAATGTCTGTATAATATGAGGAATCTACAAATTTTTTGTTGGTAATACAACATGGGCAACACTCTAGGTGGCCCAGACCAAATGGGACACCATCTTGAGAACATCTAATTCCCACTCCAGAGATGCTGGAATTCTATACCCCAAAATACCCAAGCTCTCCTTCCCACCACTACTCCTCTTATCCTGGGCCAGTCTCTCAGATTCTCCTCTCCTCCGAAAGCCCCTGTAAAGACACCACACCAGCCAAGAACACATGTGTCATCTTTCCAACTTCTGCATTGTAAGCACAGTACAGGAATGTCACAGCAGTGGGGAAGATAGGAACCTTAATAAAACACTTGGCCTGGGGCTCTGTTGGCATGGAGAAAGTGCTGTGATGTTTCAGATCAAAGGTTTTGCAAAACATTGACTTACCCAGAATATTAAAACATTGCAAAAAGTTATCTAACATTTCACATTATGAAATTATGATAAAAAAAAAACATATATAAGATTATTCTGCATATTTCTAGATATTTCTTTTCAAATTTTCAGTTTGAAATGGCATTGATATATTGAAAGATATCTAAAAATAAGCAGAATTATCTGCCTTTAAAAACAGGTCAGTTTCAATACCGAAATAAAACAAATGCCTAGCAATAGGGTGAATTATCTTATATTTCTTTTTATCAAAATCCTACACTATATGACCATAAGTTTGTGGACACCTGACCATCACACCCATATGTGGGCCTTCCCAAAACTCTTGCCACAAGTTGTATTGTAAGCAGACAACTGTCTGGAGTATCTTCATATGCTGTAGCACTCAGATTTCCCTTCAAAGGAATTAAAGGGCCCAAATACGTGTCATTATGACAATGCCCCTGTGCACAAAGTGCACAAATGTCCATGAAGACATGTTTTGCCAGGAGCACTGTGTTAATTCCTACAGTTTTGTAATAGGCACACAGGGGTGTGATGGTCAGATGTCCACATATTTTTATATATATACATATACTGCATAATGAGAAATATTTGATAAATGTATCTATAATTGTCTGAGTTTTTTAACTGTAGGTTATCATTCTTAGGTTTGTTGTCAAAGACAACAAACAACCGTAGGCATTAACAGAGTTCTCAAAATGGCTACAATATGGCCAGTCTAACCTTCCGTTACCTCTTTTACTCTTGTGCATCATTATTTTGGCATAACATCTTCTGTGGAATTTTAGTTTACTTATATAATAAGCCTTCTTTTAGCCAAGTGTGTTTAAACACTGTGTGAGGGTGTATTGAACACTTTAAAAAGGAACTTTCATGGTGTTTCACATCTTTTATATAGAGGCTTGTTAAATATACATTTCCAAATAAAAATACTTTTATGTGACCCTTCTAGAAAGCTGAGGAGATGCAATGACTTGCTGGAAAAAAGGGGTACCATTCTCCATGCACCTCTTTTATCCTCATGAAGCCAATAAACTGTAAACAAAAGCCATATAAGGTTAAGATATTTTCACAAAAAAACTCCAGTAGACAGAAGCCAACAGTCCATCATCCACACTCGTCCCGTAGGCAGGTCAAGTCAGGTGACTCACCACACAAAGTCATTTTCACTTACTGTTATGCCTCCTCTGTGCTGGCATAATAAAATTAAATTGTGCAAATAGGGAACCACAGTAGCCAGCAATGCTTCTGTAATCCAAAAAAAATGGTTCCACTTGTCTATGCAGTTCCAATGATCATTCCATTTGTTTCTCAGAGTTATTAGTAGCACTATATTTCACTGCATTTTTTTTTACCTTGTGTCAGTTGCAGCTTTTCTCAAAAGGCCAGAAGATTGAAGTTACATGCACATACTGCAATCTTTCAGGCTCATTTGTGGCAAGATAGAAATTGAAATATTTTCCCAAACAGCCCTTAGAGATGAAGAACTGAGCCACTAAGCCTGAGATTAAATAATTACAGCAAGGTTTTAACAGATCACCACAAAGACCCCATTGTGGTGGTGCCAGAAAAGCCACTATTAACCTGACTTTACCATCATTCTCCCAAATTGCCCTCAGGAGAAAAAAGTATACTTTAAAAATCTGACCACCTTTTCCACTCTGGTAGGAAGAAAAGCTTCCTACTCCTATCCACTGAAATGACTCGTGAGCTGGAACAACACATAAATCTTTTTTTTCTGTTAAAAAATTTAATTGAGGCCCCCAAAAAATTTATTCACAATTGCAGGTCTATGGTGTGTCCAGAATCCAGCAATGGCGCCTGCACAGGAACACCTATCGTTATTCTGTAATCCAATTTTCGCATGACTGCATCTGCTAACACCACATCACACAGTCCATATGCCCAGTGAATGGATGTTCCAGAGATTCAAAGAAACAGTGCTGGGAAAGGGAATGGTGCTGCTTCAAACTCCAGCTTGCCTTTCATTGAGTTATGATGTACTATAAAAGTGTGGGTAGACTTCACTATTGTGCACAGGGTTTAATAAGGGCTTGTTCTGATTTCACTTCCTTCGATGGACTGACTTGAACTGAAATGCAACAATTCACTCGGGTTGATATGGTAAGCTCTTCGCTTTAATTGGGTCCTGCTTAGTGAATCAACAGCACAAAAGAAATAGCCAGGAACTGAGCAGAGAGCTCGACTTCATTCTCAGAAAAACAGCACACTTTGAAGTGACAAGAGTATCAACAGAGACCCAGGGAGAAATACCTTCCCACTTTTTATCCACACACAACAAGAAAATCCTTAGTTACAGGCCCTGAGCTCAGCTAATCTATCACAAATAAAATGCAGAGTTAAAAGAGCAGGGTTGCATTAACACCTACCTGATCCTGCACATGTGTATGATATTACACTTTAGCAGCTACTCTGCCAGGAGCTTGAAGCGAAAAGGCTGCAGGTACAGAATATAAGAAACATACATAGTATATGCATATAGAATGCAGTAGAGTGAAAGTCAAAACCTTCTCCACGAAGCAAACTTGAAGACCGTTGTGGTCTCGCACTGGTGTTTGCATAGCTTCAAATACCTGATGTAACTGAGATAGCTTCAAGCAACATTTATGACTTAAATCTATCCAGTGTTAACTTGGCTCTCAGCCCAAGAAGCTGGATGATTGAAAGGATTCAGAAAGAAATGGAAACAGTAAATTGACAGGATATGGACAGTATAGATTGTGATGCCGTATTATACCAGTTCTTATTTCATGCTCCCTGCTTAAACAGTGTGGAAACGAATATGACTTTATCCAGTAACTGAGAATGGGGAAGTTACATCAGAAGCCATCAGTTCTAATCCAAGAGGGTCAGGGTCTAGCACAATTTGGTGATTTCCCTGCATCAACATGGTTACTAATCCAGTAATTAAGGTGTCTTGATACTCTAATGAAATAAAGAGTTTCAGGATGAAATTATTGACCTCAATCTATAAATCTTATTCACAAAAAAGATAAGGCCTAGGAACAGCCTGGGACATGAAGGAGTCATGCTTTTCCTACACACACACACGCGCGCACACACACACACACACACACACACACACACACATCCACACACAGGACCGTTGCTTGAATAACAAACACATTGTTTATGGAAGACAAATGGCTGCCTAGATAAGGTTAAAACAACATCTAAACTGCAGCAGGACAGAAAGGTTTTACACTTACAAATTAGATCTGTGGTGTTTTATTGTTCTGCTACAGAAATCCTAAATGCCATGTCCATATTTGTAAGGCCATCTTTAACCCCTGTATTTATGTTGGGACGGTGATAAAAGACATGATTAGTGCTCTTGTTTTGAAACAGATTTCTCTTGGGGGGGTGCGGAATCCCCCTTAAAAGTAAAGAAAGCACACAATACAGTCCACCAGCAAAAGACAAAAATTACTCACGTTATAAGAGACTGCTGACAAATGAAACACCAATCAGTCTTCCATATAATCCAGCCTTTTTATAGCTTAAATGTGCTCATGACGAAATTCATACAAGGGTAGGTATCAAGTGTTTTTTCCCCAAAACAGGATGAAGTCAGACAAATCTGTTATTGAGTTTTGTCAGATCAGTTAAATGAAAGTCAACAGATGTAGGGACGTCTCAGAGGACCACCATGCTGAGTGCCAAGCCACCTACAATTTGCATTCAAATATTGTGGCCCAGAGCATAAAAAGGTGATATGGTGCTTAGGGAGCATATCTCTACTACTATTAGGTTACTGAGAGAAAAGGGCGGCACACTGCAATGACAAGAGTTATTAAAACAGAAGCTTGATGAGCAGACTTCAGTGGCATTGCTGAAATAAACGTTGAGCACCTTGATACTTTTACCATGTGTGTTCCAGAGTGGGCATATGGCCAAGAGCACTCTACACATCATTGTTGGTATTAAAAGTGCCTATCAAATGAGGGCTGCCTGCTGGCTGATTGCAAAACCAGAGCTGTTGGAATAAACATTACACAGTCACTAAAGTGTTAAAAGAGCTGCACGTTCTCAGTCCTGCTGGGGAGCAGGAGGGCAGTCAAATGGAGAGTTACTGGGCAGAATGACCCATGCAATGTATTTATGATTGTATGTATTTTTGCTTGTATTTTTCTCATTTGTAAGTTGCTTTGGATAAAAGTGTCTGCTAAGTGAATAAATGTAAATGTAAATGTAAGTATTTCTATAATGAGTAAAACCAGAGTTCACCAACAGTACAGTAAAATAAATGTACAGTGAGCGTGGATTACAATCTCCTGAAATGGTTTTTAGCTATCTATCGGTCTCTCCTGTGAGGGAGTGCACACTCCTTTTCATGTGATGTGACACTTGGATCAGAGCCTGAGTCAAGGTGTTCCTTCAGCTCTGAGAAGAGAAAGATGAGACCTTTGTCTACAGGAATCTCAGATGGTGCTTTTTTTGACAGTTCTGTGACATTCAGGTATCAGAAGGGTGTTAAAATAATGCAAGTCACTCCACCAATCTTCTCTTTCTATTAAGCCGCTTTCTTTTCTACACCCTTTCCTGTGTGCACTACACTACTTTTATTTTCTTTCATGATTGCTCAAGTTTAGCTACATTCTGTATCAGCATCACTGAACAACTGTCAAGCTGGCAGGTCCTTATTATCTGAGAACTGAGCTAACTGTTGCTTAATGGCAGTAAAACAAAGCAATATTTTTTCTGGTGAGAACTGTAGTAAATATCTGACTGAAGAATCAAAAGTGTTTTCCTTTAATCTAAACTGAATCAAGAGTTCCAGTAGCATTTTTTTTGTTCCTAATATTTAAAATCTTCTGCATTTAACTCTTCTGTTTGAAGCCACAGACCATTACTTAGTCACCCATTAGAAAAAAAAAGGGGTCTGCTCTCAATCAGACACTACAAGCCCCTCTAACAGGGTAGCAAAATAAACCCAGACTTGTTGAAGGATGATACATCCACACAAAAGGCAAACAGGACTAAAAAGAGAAAATCACATGAAAGTATCAAGTTTCCTTAAGATGAGAGAAACAGACTTGACCTCGAACACTGAGTTCCATCCAAAAACGTTCAGGTATGAAGGACACATGCACATTCATTCATTTCCCAAACCCAAAGACATCGAATGTTCTTCCACAGCCTCTGCTGCACAATCTGTCTGAGAAAAGTCAAGCTACAACAAAAATAATCAAACTCAAGCCAGGTACAATCTGCTTGTAAATTGTTGCTGCTATGTCCAGTGAACCTGTAAAGCTTAGTCTGAGACTGTTGCTGCAGTATACCAAGAACATTTTCATTACACTTCTCAATTACAGCTCAAAACAATCCCTAGTGAAACAAACGCCAGTGTCCTAGACCTGGAGTGTCACACTGTGGCTGTGTTACACAGGCGGAGTTCTGTCAGTCCGCTCATATTAACTACTGGAATGTTTGCCAGATTTGTCATCAAATCACATGATTAAACTACATGATCGGATAAGGTCAATGACTCAGGAATTCATCAGATCCAGATCTGGTCAGAATGTAAAATTAAAGGAAACAGCATCAAATTAATGTGTTTATGCCTGTGTGCTGTGTTTGATTCACATTACCAGATAGATGTCATATAGAGGAAGCATTTGAGAAATGTGTTTTGGAGCTCTGTACATTTCCTACATTCAGGAAGCTTCGATCCTGATCACTTCCAAAAATCCCGGGAACACACACAAACGAGAAAAAACGGAATCCTCCCAATCCAAAATGTTCTCTGTCTTTTCACTTCTGTGTTATTTATCACTTGTTTCTTCTATTACTCTGAGTGAAGTATGATGAGAAGTACACCGGTGCTCTTTAATGCCGGTTTAGTTCACTATGAACTTCTCTTCATCACCCTACACCACTGCATTCCAGACTAGGCCCTGGAATCGAAACACTCTGTCTCCCCTGAAGCATAAACTAAACTGGTCTATAGAGAGCCACTCCAGCCCCCTTCTCCAGTAAGCTCTCGGAGTGGACTCAAGTCTTAGTCAACGCACCTCAAGATCCACTTCAGGATTCGCCATGTGCATTCTGAGATGCTATCCTGCTCACCACAATTGTACAGAGTGGTTATCTGAGTTACTTTAGCCTTTCCGTCAGCTCATATGACCGCTCTCATCAACAAGGCAGATGCGCACTGGATATTTATCTTTAATGCACCATTCTGAGTAAACTCTAGAGACTGTTGTGTGTGGTAATCCCAACAGTTTCTGAAATACTCAAACCAGCTTGTCTTGTACACACAATCATGCCACGGTCAAAATCACTGAGATCACATATTTATTCACCGTTATGATGGGTGATGTGAACATTACCTGAAGCTGCTCGTATGCATCGGCATTTTATGCACTGCGCTGATTAGATAATTGAATGAGAAGTTTTACAGATGTTCTTAATAAAGTGCTCATTGAGTGTATATTCATTCATTTTTTTTTACATTTACATTTTTATGGCATTTTATGGCAGATGACCTTATCCAGAGTGACTTACATTTTTCTCATCTATACATCTGAACAGTTCAGGGTTAAGGGCCTTGCTCAAGGGCCCAACAGTGGCAGCTTGGCGGTTCTGGGGTTTGAACTCACGACCTTCCAATTGGTAGTACTTAAAAACAAACATGGAGCAGGCCTCTTGTTTGGCTTGCATGGTTTTGACCAGAGCATATGGCCTTTCTCTCATTCAGCAGCAGTATCCTGGAATGTTGTGCACAAGAAAGAAATGCTTGCCCCCAAGGCATTTCAACATCGGAGGAAGTCAGCAAGCTCGTTCTGGAAAACAAATGACCTGCTTTGTCACTCATCCAAAAGTGTCTTTGAGCCTCTCCAAGCCTAAGTAGCAGAGATCAGGCCTCCATAATCCCCACCCCAATTACCTCTGCTAAATGCAAATCTTTATTACAATCTAATTGGAAGGTATATATTGGATGCTTTCATGACAGTTGACTCATGAGCTCACACTTTCTTTCATCCAAATAATAAAACTAAATGTATAGTGAGAAATAAATTTCATATAAATAATCCATAAACTGAGCGGAAATTCCTAATAAGCTAAATTTATAAGCTCTTCAAAATAGCAATAAGTGTGTGTGTGTGTGTGTCCATCTCTGAAATCACTTTGGCTCAGCAACAATTTGCTACTCGGCTGTTGTGCTCCCAACAATGTCAGCGCTAGCGAAAGTCATCCTCTGTTCTACAGCTCTGACCCTCTGATCAGCCAAGCAGAACATGGATCCAAATACCAGCACTGCTGACTGGCTCTCCTGCAGCGTCTGACACACACACACACACACACACACACACACATACATTTGAGATGCAGGATGCCATCCTGATCTGATCATGCATACAGCCCTCCAGCGTCACTCTGTGGTGTCCTTCCCAATCCATCCTCGAGGCCTCACGCTTCAGGAAATCCTTCTGAAAACACCTCACTAAACACAAAAAACAGGCTGAAGCTGAGGCATCAACCATGAAGGCAAATAACCAGAGTCAAACAAAGAGAGCAATGTTTAGGCTACCGGACAAGAAGGTCATAAAGGTGGCTTGCCCTGAGGTGATCTCATGCTTTAATCCCAAAATTCAGTCTGAATGTGTACAACAGTATAAGGTGATGTATTCGGTGAACACCAAATTAGACAACTGTTGTTGACCTTACTGTGTGAATGAGCATGTTTCTGTCTGTGTGAGTTTGTACGACATGAGTGACTTTGTATGACATATGTTTCTGCAGGGCTTTAGTAGGGATGTAGGAAAGTACAGGTGGTTATATTTCATGCCTCTTGGAGCCATTTCCATTTTAGTTCTGCATGCATTTATTAATCACAATATTTCAACAGTCCACAAATGACCAATGGTAGTGGGTTGATGCTGATAGAGGGCAAATACGGGAATTGAAATGTATAAATGATAAAAGAAGGGTGCATATAAACACACACACACACACACACACACACACACACACACATCTGGCATGTTTTGTGTTATCAGGGTGCCCTTTGATAAGCTAATAATAGATCTTTGATAAGCAAGTCTTACATGCTTAATGGCTAAGCCAAAGTGCTGCTCTGAAGCTACACTAAAATATGACGTCAGTTCTGGAGGTTGCTCTCCAATCTACCTTTATCTGAAAGTTAAAATGAGAGGCCGCTGTGTAACTGACAGGTCATGAACAGGGTTACAAGCATAGAACTGAAGTCATCAGCAATTCCAGAAACAGATCAGAAGTAAGCATGCACAGATTTGGACAGACAATTCGTGGAAAAGAAAGCAAGAGTCTGTTTGGGGTGTGCTCTGTTGTCCTCTAAACTACACTGAAATGAGCGCACATGTAAACATTTTCCATTCCTTAGTTGTTTTTTCCATCTCAGTAGATCAGAGAAGCACAGTCTGTTAAACGAAGTGTCTTGGAGACATAAGGTTCCAATTAGGTCATCCCTTTCACCATGGTGGACAGTGTGTATTTGACTTGTCCAATCAAAGTTTTGATCTGTGTTCGAGAACGCTCCGACACTGTCTCACACTTGTACACATACTTGTTGACACACACCGTGAACATACCTCATCCTGTCCTCCCAGAGGAGGGCCTCTCAGTGAGGGGCAAAGTATCCCCTAAGCACTGTAAATAACCTTGTTTATCTAGAGGACATCAAACGAATGCTTTGTGGTGAGATGAGCAAACCAACTGGGGCTGGGCTAATGATGAGGAGAGAGGGGAAGCTGTCCATGTTTACATCTCCAAGCCCCATTGCTATTCTCTGTTTGATAATTCCTGTCACCTCCTTCTACAACAATGTTCACAAATACACATAATCACACACGCTATACACAGATGCAAAAGTAATTTCCCAGGGCTTGCATCACAAAAAAGTCTCACAAGGTGACAGAGAACTGTAGTTGGCCTCTGATCTCATTTAGAGGATATGCATATACAAATCAATTCAATTAATTATATCACTTTTAACAATGTACATAACACTGTCTTCATACTCAACACTCAACTTACATACATAATAAGCTAATCTTTACTGATAATGTTAGGGTTTTGTGTCAAATTAAACTCAGTCTTCAAACAGTATTTTTCTTCACATTTGTCATAAATATCCTGTTACACAGGATGTGACATAACAAATCACTTGATTCAAACCTGGGTTTATTTTTCATAAACATTTTTTTTTCTACTTACACTGATGATTCGATCATAAATTATACATCCCCGGCTGTGCCATATGATAGCCACAAATAGCCAATAACTTCTTTGCTGGATCACATCACATTCCAAATATTTCTTCTGTTATTATATTTCCTTGAGACTTGGTTGTTTCTCCTGTTGCTGCTTCATTGTGCTAATATTTGAAATAGGTCATGAGTACTCCTAACAATTTGTGACAGTGGCCTATGTCCTATATGATATATTGCTCCATCCAGGGATTTTAACTACTAATAGCTGCTGGTAAATTTCTGTGTAAAAAAATAAACCCAAAATAGAAAGCAGAAGGTGCTACACCCCAGACACAACCGGTGCTCAAGTTCTGTGATAGATATTAAATATAGAGCTACATTAAATACAGACACATTTGACAAATAGAAATGTATTATTTCACTGTATATCACTATCACTTTTTCACTAATTCTGTATTTGGTGTAAAAGCTCTATTCTGCTTAGCTGGCAAAACAGGATCGTTTGGTGTTTTGGAGGCGAGTTTAGTAGACAGGATACTATGCTGACAGCAGGCGATACCTGTCTGCAACACTAGCCTGTGGGCCTTTGTCTGGATTCTGGTATTTGTGAATTGCTATCAAAGCTCTCTGCTATTGAACATGGTATATTACATTGAGTTGTTTAAATTAGCAAGCATTCCAATCAAAACAACTAATAAATAACTGCACAAAAAGGAAGGAAGTATAATAAAGTTTAATTGAAATGAAAAATTGAAACAGAGACAGACCATTCCATTAGACAAGTGTACTGATAAACATATAAGCCCCTCTTTTTAATCGACCTCTGTGAAAATGATCAGCTTGTCTTGAGTAATGCTGTCTTTTGTCTCTGATGATGATGAAACAGGACTTTCAGGTAAATGAAGTCTGGTGTGTTCATTATCAGATTCCTTCTAATGTCAAATGAACAATGAAACCGGCTCTGAGGATAAAAAGAAATCCTACGTTCAACGTGACTCTTTTCTGTCTAATCGTTTATCTTCCTGGTGTTTTCTTCCACACTCTCTCCCTCTCTTTCATCGGGAAGTCAACCTGAGGTCCCCAGTTTCTTGGCGTCAGCAGGAATGGAAGCTAGGTCTGACTCCAGGGTCTCTGTTAAATGGATAGAACTCCCTGCCTCTGAGACTTCCCTCTCTAAAAGCTTTGCAAGACAAAGGTTGAAAAGCAGGACCCTATGTGGGAGTTTTTGCATCCTCTTATGAAATAAAGAATTTAAAGTACTTTAGAACAAAAAAGTTTAAAAAATGACAGCAATGCTTGGCGTAATAATAAGTGATTCAACCTTTCCTTAAAAAAAAAAGTGGAACCACATGAAAAGCACAAAAAATAAAAAGGTGCAGGTTTTTAGATTAAGAGAACAGCAGTTGTGGGTGCTACTCCTCAATTGCTAATGTAAAATGAGCAAGCAGAACTATTAACTTGAGCAAATATTACTGGTTTGGTGATCAGCATTTCCTAATTAATGAACCTCCTCAAAAATGGCACTGACAGGAAATCTGTGTGCTGTCTGCCAGTGCAGGAGTTCAATAGACCCATGCTATTGTGGATAAATTCTTTGACATAATCATTGATTTACTTTCTCATGCTCTCAACACTAATATGTTGATTCACTGAACATAAAAAGGGTGTCTGCATGAATCAAAGCAAACTATTACAAGCATTTGATTTACTGAAAATACTGAAAGCCCTGAGAGGCAGAGTTAACAATCTGGCTAGCTAGGAGTGATCTAACGTATGAAATCATTCATTTGAGTGTTTAAATGAATCTGTTGTGAACCAGTTCACAAAATTTATGCAGCCTCTTCGGAATTGTAACCCTATTGATTTAAGAGGTCTAGGACAACTCTAATAATCTAATATTTTAATCTAATAAAATTTAACACAAAACAATATTCACATGTCACATTTCATAATATCTGACATTTTTGTGTTTATTACAAAAAAAATTTTAATTAATAATAAAACTATACATTTAATTAAGTTCATGTATACATATATAATGCACTGCAAACATTCTTTAAAAAATTATCTTTCTTTTAAGGTTCTTTGGATAGTTATAGGTAAATTTATAAGGGTTCTAGTTGTAACCCTCTATAACAGGGAAACATAGAACCTTTAAGGATTCTCCCAGAGAATGGGAGAATAGTTTGTAAAATTTCTTGAATGTACTGAGAAACATCTCATATGCCATTACAAATCGGTCATGTTACAAACCCCAAAATAGAAATCTGGTCAATTTTATTGTCTATTGATACCTAGGCTATAAATCTGTTATGCCCATAAGGCACGCGGTTAGATGATGGGAACAGTGTTTTGCTGACTAACCTGCAAACCATAACAAGATGATTTGCTGATTGTGATTGTAGGTCATTGTAATTCTAGAGATGAGGGGTGAGAGGTTAATAGTCAGAATATGCCCTGAGGATCTTCTTTATCCTGTAATATAACACCCCAACATAATCAATAACGCAATGACCCCATTGGCAATAGACTTTGATGTTTGTAATGCATTTGTTAACATCTCTGTCTATAAAAGGACTGCAATTTGCACAGAAATAGCAGTTTGATAAACTTAAAATAAATTTTAAAAAATGTATCTAATAAATAAATTAAAGAAATTAGGGTGTCTAAGACTTTTACATAGTGCTGTAGGTCATACAGAAATCCTAGACCTCCACTGAGAACACTGTATTTTACAGTTGCAGTTCTTCAGTATAGGTAAGGTGTTAATGTGCATCATTATGTCTTGATTTGGACTAAAAAATGAAAAAAAAATTCTAATATTGTTGAAAACAATCAAATTCAGATTAAATTAATATGTCTTAAGCATTATCCTCAGGTGACAAAATCCTTTCATGGGTCATATATAGTATGAGCACAACAATTCACCTAAGCATTTATGTTTCATAGGAAAAGGAAATTAAACCAAAGAGGAAATGGTAAAATCCAATTCACAAAATCAAAGCCTGATGTGGACATAAAAGATGAACATAGGTCTGCTAGGTATGGCATTCTCATGCACAGACATCTGGTTTAGTCTTTATTCACATAAGGATAGCATTGATGGCAAGGTTTTAAGCCAGGAATCTGATTCCTTCATTACTTTGCCCTTACCTTCAAGTCTTTTTATTTCAAGCAGAAAGGTTCTCCTTTTACGTGATGACTTTTACCATGTACTCTTGCCCTGTCCGTGTCGTTTGCAAGGCCCAGAATCACATGTGAGCTACTGAGAAACTCAAGACCCTGAAGAATAATTATCTTCAAATTTAACAGCGTTTATTGCTGATGTTTCACAGCGATTGAGAAACTCTGTCAAGGCTCACAGCAATCACTTGAAAATGACATTTTATGAAGTCGCCACAATGATGGTCACGGTGGTGCAATTCATGTTTTTTTTTGTAATGGCTATATGGTTGGAAAGATTCTATCACTTCTTTCCAATATAAAATTTCATCTGAGGCTGTTCGTTTACCAGAAATTAGTGGTTGATGCAAAGCAGATGGGCTTCTGTTCCAGCACAGTTTCACAGAGAGACATACAAATTCGAGTCTCTAATGGTGCTTAATAACATACAGACTTTAACAGACCCCTTTTACACTGCATAAAGAGCCCCTGGAAATGTCAGGGCGATTTTGAAATGCTTTAAAGGTTGTGGTTCACCTATGGAGGGGGACCTGCTCCTTTCTGAGGGACCGGCAACATCCTTTACCACCAGAACGTTTGAGCCCATAATTAGACTTGGACTCCAAAAGGTGATACATGACCTTCTGAAATGAGCTACTACAATTCCAACTACCAGGGCTGCTGTGCTCAGTGGCAAAAATACTACAGAGGGAGATTTTTTTCCTACTTTCAGATTCAATATAAAGTGTTGTTTTTGGCAGTCAGCCCAGAGCTGTTAACATAAGAACGGTCTCCCTCAGAGCAGCGGACAGCAGCGTGTGCTCTGATACCCACAGGAAGTCTGCTGAAAGCAAGGGGCCTGTTCAGACCATGCCAACACACCCTGCTTTGCAGGAAGCTGAAGCCAGGGCCTATACACAATATCAGTAAGATGGCTCTGCTTTAAAGATATAATTATGGATAAAAGCTTATAACCTCACCAGATTCTGTTTTGCATTGCTTAGTGGGACAGTTTGCTGTAGTGGTCGATTGTGTTGCATCTTTCAATTTAAGCTTTTTCTCAGAAGCATGCAATTCAGTTAAGTCAGAAGAAATATATACAAATTTTGCTTCAGTTTGGTTGTCCAGTTAGTTTTAGCTGATTTGTGAACTGTAAACTAATTGGACGGTCTATAACATATGCTAAAATGCCAGACAGCTTTTTTTTTAAATTAAAATGTTAAACATTCAACTGCATGTCAGTAATATGTCTGACTTAAAGAGGGACTCTAACACACATGACTGGGTTGCAATGTCCAGGTTGCAATTGGATGAACAATTTAAAAAAATTTAATGCATCATTTACTCTAGTGAGTAATGGAAACATCCTCTTCAAATCATGGGCTTTTCCTTTACACTAGAGGGTTACTGTATTGCTTGGACTGTTCACCATTTTTAACAGCATCTGTAGGGACACATTAACTGTATATGTAACTGCTTATTCTGTCTCAGGACACCTGACCATCACACTCAAATGTGATTGTTGAACATCCCATCATAGATTTAGTCCTTCCTTTGTGTTATAATAACCTGCACTCTTCTGGGAAGGCTTTCCACTAGATTCTGCAGAGTGGAAGTGGGATTTTGTCCCTTCAGCCACAAGAGCATTAGTGAGGTCAGGTACTGATGTTGGGTGAGGAAGCCTGGGGTGCAGTCTGTGTTCCAGTTCACATTTACATTCATATGTCATCCTAAAGACCACTCAAATTCTTCTACACCAACCTTGGCAAACCATGTCATGCTGGAACAGGTTTGGGCCCCTTAGTTATAGTGAAAGGATACTATATAACTCTGTGCTTTGGGGAAACAAGTTGGGGAAGGCCTAATTATGGGTGAAATGGTTAGGTGTCAAAGTATTTGCCATATAGTGTATCTTAGCATTTTTTCTCTATATCTGGAATTGTTATTAACATGTTACACACCATAGAAGAAGATATCATCCCCACCAAATATACAAGATACACCAAAGATAAAAAATCATTTCATGCTTTTATCTTTGATAATGTATCTGCCTGTGGCAGTAAAAACTTATGGTTTACAATAATAATTTAAAAAGAAAACACAATAAGTATTTGCACACTAATTTATCATCCAACCATGACATTTTCTTCCAAAACAATGTACACAATGCCATGAATTAACTTACAAATCCATCAAGCAAAATCGTGGAAAAAATTTTTTTTTTCCAGCATGCCATTGTGTTTGTTTCTCCAAATATTAAACTGCACTGTTCCAGACAATCTTGCTTGCGAGTTTCTTCTGCTAAAACCTGTCCAAGAGTAATTTTCATAGTAGGCTCAGTGGCGCTGCGCTAATAACCCCACTTCAATACATTTATTTGTAAAAGCATAACTAGTCCCATATTTGGCCACACACAAAGGACCATCCATGCATTTCCTCTCATTATTATTCAAGAAACATGCCTGGAATTAAATAAGATGAAACCAGATCCAGATATTCAAAACCTAATGCATGGAACGACATGATTTCGATTCTGGCCAGAATGAACAGTTCAGACAGTTCAGCTTTCACAGGCAGCAAATTCATGTGGAGTGCTGATATGCTGTGTAACCACTTTTAAAATACACAAAATGAAATGCATTTGATCAAATAAACATAGTTCTATGTTCAAGCCCTATCCCCTTCAGTCTCATGTGGAATATATTATGTGTATAAATGCAGGCCAAATTCTGCTAAACTGTTTGTTCCGAAATGAGAATTAAGAGGTGGCTGTCAAATTCCTCTCAATAAAATAATAACAAGTTTAAGACGTCATTGTTTTTTAGGAGCATGGACAAAAAAAGGGGGGATTTGAGAAGCAGATCCTCGGTCAATACGAGATTCAATGTGAAAAGCAGATGGCTAACCACAGTGTTCTCCTTCATTTCCAACTCACGCGCTCTTTCCCTGTCTGTCTTTCTCTTCCTCTCACACTGTCAGTGCTCTCTAGTCACCCATTTTTTGTCTACTACAGACTTTCCTGTGACTGTGCTCTTTCCTCTTACATTCTCTGGCCCTCTCTTGAGACTGCGTGTCTGCTGGGCACAGTTAGCAGACAACACCTCTCCTCCCAGTAAAAGTGTTCTCTGGCAGCTGAACTGTAAGCTAATCACACGCCAGGAAAGGAGATCTGCCACTGCCTCTTCCTGTCAGCAGGCATGACAAGTTGAACTTGGGGACGCTTAAATGGCCAGAGCCTCTGACCTCTATGCGTGACCTCAGCATGGAGTTTAAAGCTGCCTCTCATTTACAAGGGTGAAGCGGCCTTGCCTCTTCGGGGTATCTGAGGAGTATTTTTAAATTTGGATTAAATGGCTTTACTGAACTGGCTTATTTGGATATGCGTCCCATGTGCTCTCGCAGGTGCTCTATCATTCTTTCCCACCCTCTCTTTCTCTTTTCTGAATCGCTATCTCTCCAATTTGCTCACTCACACAGTCATTATTTGATCCAGTACAGTCTACATTGGTCTGTCATCAGGCAGCGCACTGGCGTTCTCTGAGTGCCCGTCATGCCAGGTGCTTGATATCCACCATTGACCTGAGAAAGTCCTGACACAAGAGGGCACTCTAATGAGACAGCATGGAACCTCTGCAACCAAACTGTCCAAATGTCTTCACATAGCACTGCTCAACATTCATGTTTGACTTGTCTTCACTGCTACTGTCATTAACCATGGTACAGGATGGTTTGTCAGGTCTGACCATATGTAATATAAACAATATCTAGGGTGTTTGTTCTTAAAAATGACATTTGTTCAATAATTTTAACAGGAAACACTAACAATGGTATGGTTAATATTTTATCTGTTAATATTTCCTCAAGCTTGATTCCCTCACAATATATACATTTATTTTAAATAGGAATTGTATTGACTTATAAAAAAAAAATTTTGTGAAGGAATTAGCCAGAATAGTCATGCAATGTAAAGTGTGTAAGTAATATAACTCTGTAAGTTGCTGTAAGAAAGCATTTTCCACCGCTTGTTTTGTTTAGCTTGTTTTGTGTTGCTTGAATATATAATGTTAGCTGTATTGCTACTAGTTATCCAATAAGCTGTCATTGGGGTGTAGCGTATTGGGGGGGGAGAAAGACAAACAGTAATGTTATAATAAATTAAAAAAGAAAAAAAAATTCAAAATCCAAAAAAAAAAGCAAGCTAACATTACCTAGCTAGAACCTAGGTAAGTGTTTGATAGATAGTTTGCATGCTGACCGCTTACACCCACCCACCACATGTGTTGATATATAATTTGCACTCTGCAACAAATGTAAAGCAATTAAACTCTGACTGAAACTATTTATCTTAGTTACTTAAATAAGCTGAGTGTGTCTAAAAATAGATGTTATTTTTATCTCTATACTTTCTCACTGATCAGCCATAACAGTAAAACCACCTAATATTGTGTAGGTCCCACTTGTGCCACCAAAACAGGTCTGACCCGTCGAGGCATGGACTCCACAAGACATCTGAAGATCTGCTGTGGTATCTGGCACCAAGACATTAGCAGCAGATCATTTAAATCCTGTAAGTTGTGAGGTGGGGTGTCCATGGATCGAACTTGTTTCTCAGTACATCCCACAGATGCTCGATCAAGACTGAGATCTGGGGAATTTGGAGGCCAAGTCAACATCCTGAACTCTTTGAACTCCTGAACAATTTTTGCAGTGTGGCAGGGTGCATTATCCTGTTGAAAGAGGCCACTGCCATTAGGGAACTTGGTCTGCAACAAAGTTTAGGTAGGTGGTATGTATTAAAGTAACATCCACATGAATGCCAGGACCCAAGGTTTCCCAGAAGAACATTGCCTAGAGCATCACAGGGCCTCTGTTGGCTTGCCTTCATCCCACAGTGCATCCTGGTGCCAACACCTTCTTCCATTGCTCCATGTTCCAGTTCTGAGGCTCACGTTTGCGGCTATGCAGCAAGTTGCGATGCACTGTATGCATTTCTATCATAGCCAGCATTAACTTCTTCAGCTATTTGTCCTAAAGTAGCTGAAGAAGTTAATACTGGAGACCATACGGACTAGCCTTCGATCACCGCATGCATCAGTGAGCCTTGGCCGCCCATGACCCTGTTGCCAGTTCACCGGTTGTCTTTCCTTGGACCAATTTTGATAGGTACTAACCACTGCATACAGGAACACCCCACAAATTTTGTAGATGCTCTGACTCTATCATCTAACCATCACAATTTGGCCTTTGTTAAGATCACTCAGATCCTTACGCTTGCCTATTTTTCCTGCTTCTAACACATCAACTTTGAGAACTGACTCGTCACTTGCTGACTAATATATCCCACCCCTTATCTTATTCACGTCACCTGTCAGTGGTTTTGATGTTATGGATGATTGGTGTATGTCTCCTCTTAAGTTTCAGTAGAGCTTTCCACATTTACATATTGTGTTCAGACCTGATAAGTTAATTATGTTACAATTTCACAATGTACTCGTAAGTTTACTTGCAGACTAAAGCATAAGCATAAGCAGACTAAACCATAAGGAGGTGCAGTATTTACACTCTGACCAGAAGTTCACAAGTTTAAATCATGCTAATGTACAGCCTTTCTGTGTTTTGACTTCTTCTTCTTTTCTAAAAAGTCTCTTAAGGAATTTTATGAGAAATATTTGTGACGTGGATTCCTAAATAAAACACAAGTGAGAATCACTATTATATATCAACTAGAAAGCTTCAGATTTTTTTTTGTCTCTGGATAGACAAAGCTTTAAATAAGTAATCATACAGAATAAAATGTTAAGTAATCAATTAAAATTAGTTTTTAAGACTCTCCTCTGGTTGGCCCATTATGTGCTAATAATGTGTTGTGTTGTGTACTTTGCTGTTGCTATTGCTGGTGTGTAAAAGCTGCTATGACAAATATGCCATGCTTAGAGACCCTGCAGTCCAGCTCTAGTTTCACGCACACTAGGCATGGTCTCCCCTAGGTCCCTGGCCGCATAAACTGTCAAAGCTCACTTCCGGCAGCTGGAGGGGTGCGGCTTTAGAGGCCTTTATTCACTGGCCTTTCCTGCCATGCTCGATTGCTTTTCTCCTCATGGCTAATCCACTGCAGATGACCTCTGCAGACATGAGACTCTGCCTTATTCTTTCCATGAGTCAAATAGCAAACACAATCCACTGGATCTCCAGAAGAGTCAAATTAATGAGTATGACATACACATTTAAAGATAGACTCTTTAAACCAGTGTCTGCCTGTAGTCCAATTTCAGTCACAAAGCAGTTAAGTACTTTGGGATGTTCTTTGATGAGGCGGAAATGAGAGGTATGGGGGTGTGTTGAGTATGAAGCTGGCGGATCAGCGGCCTCTTTCTTCTCCTTTTCCTGAAGCATTGTCCAAGAAAGTGCCACTCAGTTCTTCAGCAAACAATATGTGGATTCAAGAGAACTCCTGGGGCTGAGACCTGGACTCAATCTAACAGTCATGAAAGCTTTCCTGTTCTCTGACACAGCCATTGGGTTATGTTCCATGGGGAAATCTCTTAATAAACAAAGAATATCCAGTACAGTGTAATCACCTATGATATTTGTTGGTTATCGAACCTTGCTTTGATCCATATGGAGATTTAAACACATTACTAACACTAGCCAATACTAAATTATGGGCAATAAACACACCTAGCCATACATCAATCTTTCCACATCAATAAATCCTTGTTATTATGTATAGCACACTTTTTAGTACACTGCTCATGCACCTGTGATTCAATCACAAACGGTGTCACTATGACACACTCAGCAACACTATCTAAGTCACAATCATACTGATGCCAATTGCTGAATAATAATGTTTACACAAACTTATTTGATTGGCTGAGATCACAGTTACAGTTGTGCAACAGTGGTGTGTTCCAGAAAGCAGGATTTGACTAATAGCATAAGTAAACTTTCACAAAAATCTGGATTTTTTCCATTCAAGTTAAAAGTATTACACGATTAAAAATCAGTTACACAGGCAACATACAGTATGCTCTGAAGCTGACCTTGTTTGTAGTATTTATGTTGAGAATCAGTATGTCTTTAATAAATGTCATAAATGTTCTGCAAGTAAATTGAACATCTTATACAGAAGATCAACTGATGGTAAAACTCTCTAAAATAACACAAGCCCACTTCCTGGGATAGATCCCAGAAATGTGATGGTCTGAGTGACATTATCTTGAATATTACTTCAAGAAAAGGAGAATAAGAAAGTGACTGCTATCCCCTCACCTCTAAACACCACACTCTCATAATCAGCCATTATTGGCAATATTAAAGACTCATTCTTAGGGCAGCTTTCATGAGCCCCTTTTCATAAATGGTGTTTAATCTGCTCTTTGAGGGTTAAAGGTTAAGGTTGGGAACCACTACCACTTTGCGGACATATGTTTTTTTTTTACAGTTGGCTAGAGAATGACAGTGCAGCCTATAATGTGTGGCCTAAACTATAACATCTAAACTATAATATAGTATCTCATGATGTTTCTTTGGCTTATCTGAAGACAGATAAATAGGACACTTAACATTATAATCTTGAGCACTGACATTTTTTTTTTTTTAAGTTTTTGAATTTATTTAAAAAAAAATAATTCTATGTTGTTAATCTCTGAAAAGCATAACTAGTCACATCAAAGAACACATGAAAACATTTTGTTCAAATGCTGAAAAATGATACCCCATCTTTCTGCATTGCAAGCCATAAATAATCACATTTTTCAGGGATCAGCTGTTTTTCGACCTGTCATGGCACAGACCTTAGTGACCACTGACGCACAACGCTTGATTAATTTAGAATAGGCTTCATTAGGTCACATTCTTATGATGCCAGATTTTTAAATGGCATTTATTAAATTGTAATCAGACACAAATCTGAATTTGCTTTAAAGAAAATAATGTTATTGAGGGAGTATTTCATAATGTTTCACTATTGTAAACCATGCTAAACCTTGCTTTAAGATCCTATTTATGCAATTCATTTAGCTGTTAACAAAACACAACTAACATTACAGAGGTAGTAACACTAAATCTTTTCCCTATTAACACGCTTTGACTGGATGTCATGGACACTCAACATTGAAGACATAGCGCAATCAGACTTTACCAGTTGAGCTTGTGGACCACAGAGTATACAAATTCATGTGAAAGTCAGAGAGTTTCTTCATGGTAACTTGAAATAAAAAGGTGATATCTAGATAGGCATATAAAAGCCAAGGCGGCCCATTTCTGGATAAACTCAGATTTCAGCTTGACTACGAGAGTCTGGTGAATGAGGTGTCTGGTAATAAGCAATAATCTGGATAAAAACACAATTAAATTCATTTTAATGTGCTGAAATGTTTTTTTCTAGTATTGTAGGTATTGTGCAAGAGCTTAATGACCTTGTAAAATGTGTTTTGTGAAATAAATGAACATTTTTTATATGCTTTGGGGTTACGTGATAGATGGTACCTTTAGTAATGTTTAGTTGTCTATCAAGCTGAAGTCTGTGTGTTTTGTATGTAAGCATGTGTGCATTTCAGGAGAGGTGTCTGATGGGGGCCACTACTGCGTGTCCCTTAGCACTGAAAATAAACAAAGGAATGGAAGCAATCCGAGCATGGCCTGAGGGAATGATTGACAGGCAGCAGCTGGAGGGAGGAGAGCACTACATATAGATACATATTCATATTCTATTCGCACACATACAGTAAACCTACACATGAGTAAGCATACATGTAACATAGGCTACTACTGGAATCCTATCCAGCAAAACCATCCCAGTCTATGCTAATTATTTATGCATAAACATTTTAATAAGTCACTTTAATAATAAAGTATTGACTAACTCCGAATCAGAAATGACAGAAATCATAAGGCAACAAATATAACTGTGGTCATCGTGAGACCAGGAAGTCTCTCACAGCAAAGTCATAAAATACAGACATGCTCAAACACAGACACCATCTGGGCCATCCGCTCCGTTAACACACTGATGACTACTGCTGATGGGCAAATTAACACTTAGATGTGTGTGCCGTCTCGCCTATTTCTCTTTTTCTTTCTCACACATACAAGCTAATGGCTTACACCTGGAGTCTGTAGTAAGGAATCAAATATCTACATGACTGACTTTCTAGAACTTCATAGAATGTACTGTTTTCCAGAGAAAGTTAAGAAAATACAGATCCAAAATCCAAAAGCATCAGTAAAAAAAAACAACTGTCAAAAACTTTTCACTTTTATGTCCACGTTCCTGCCTTAACATTGTGGTCACTGTCATATCACTAGACCACATTGTGTTCCCATGATTGTGTTACTCAGGTTATATCCTAGGAGACACGACCCCACTGAGTCAGTGTGACTTATTAGCCATCCGCTCTGGACTTTGACGGTTTGCTCTGCACTGGAATTCTGAGATGATGCCATCCTGTCACTCTGTTTTGCATCATAGCCCATCATGACACAAGTGAAAGTCAATGACTGCCAACAGTGCCCAAAATATGACTGCACCTGTCACTATAGAGATGCCAGATCAGAAGTGCACTCCGTTTAGCTTGGATAAACAAGAAAGGACTCTTTCTACACACACTTTTCACATCTTTCAAATTACATTGGGGCATGGAATTTAATTGACACCAGATATGTTTTCATCCCACAGTCATGCCTATAAATAGCCATCTTCAAATATACCTACAGGACCAGAATAGGAGTGAGATTTGTGAATGGAAGTCTCAAAAAGGCTCTGTGAAAAAGTTAACTACAAAGCAAATCTTCAAAAGCCGGGTGTGTTCCAGCCGGTATAGTTGGGTTCAGAAGCAAATGGTTAGACCTACCTGGTGGACATAGACAGGCGTGTGAGACATCCCGAGTCTCTCTGGTCTTTGGCAGACGAGACGCTAACTTCTGCAAAAGAACAAAGAAGACTTCAGTTATACCAGGAATGACCTTACTATTAATCAGGATTATCAGACACCCATTTACAGGTAGATATAAAATATTTAGCGTGGTTTGAATAGAATTTAACAGCCAACTTGAATAGATAAACAATATACCTTTAGCAGGGACACTCCATGCATTCCTTTTGCATAGCAGATATAATCATTCTCTATCTGGGTTCTCTGAGGCCACTAACAAGCACAGCTAGTAGCTCTATTACTATAATACTTCATACCCTTTTTACTTCAGCACTACTTTCATGCCCATTTAAGGCACCTTTCTAATACATGGCTGCCAAACCAGATTAATATATATGTTTCAAAGACCAATTGTACATTTACCACAATGAAACGTACTACATGCATGCTGAAGCTAATATTCATCAGTTACCACTGATGTGAGAAACAGTGAAATAAAGGTTAATATCTTCAAACTATTATTAATTTTACTAAGATCAGGGTCACTGCTGTATTATTATTTCTGTTCGATTGATAAGGGAAAGGTGGCAACTTAGTACATGCCCACAGGTGACCCTATTGCAAATCTTGTAAATACATTTTGTTACTATGACAACAAAGAAGACAGTACATCATGCCCAATATTATAAAATTAAAATACTTGTGTTCAATTATAAAGAGTTCTATCCAACATATTTTCTGGTCCCAGTTTACACTATCCACAATTCATTCCAGGGGTTTATTTGGTTGATACTGGCACACTCTCTTCCCAGCTGCAAAAGTCTTTACACAGATCAGGCTCAGGCACAACACTGACACTGACTGAAGTACGGGTGAGTGCCTTGTAAAACAAAACTAGAGCTCATGAAGATTAATAAAAGATGAGCAAAATGAGAAACAATGGCAGGACAGTAAACGGTAATAGCTTGGTTAAGCAAGAGACTGTTTGTGAGGAATTACAGTGAGGCTTGGAGAATATCTCATTAGAAAATCATGCATACTTTTCTCAAATAATTTTTCCAAAGTATTATTGTGACCTTTTTTTTCTAAAAGTTTTTGTCATTTATCATTATGGAACAAATTCCCATACTTTCCAGTCTTTTCTGAGACCACTTGTTTTTACAGGGCAACACCTTGAACATCCACAGTTATATAAGATGCTTTTCAGTTAGAATGGACAAAGGAAAAATTATTATTATTATTATTATTATTATTATTATTATTATTATTATTGTTGTTGTTGTTGTTGATTATATTTTTATTATTGCACCTTTCTCGTGTAAGTTTATTTTATGATTCAGTGTCTTCATGGTACCTGGTGTGTACTGTGGTGTGACTAGTGACATTATCGTAATCACAATAGTAATGAGGCAGCTGCCGTCAGAGTACTTTTGCTGAAGTTCTAAAATTAAATGATATATATATATTTTTTAATCTGTATGATTATTTCAATGATCCCCAGACAATGCAGCCAAGGAAACTATTGCTCTCTGCTATGTTTCAGTACTTAAATAAGTCCATTGATTTTATTAGTATGGTGTCTGGAGATGATTAAATTGTGTTTCTGGAGTAAAAGATTGAGTAATGAAAACTGAAATGCAGGTATTAAACATAAGTGGCAAAAATAGAATTAGTTCATGGTGACATTAACCTGACCACACCAGATAAACACTATAAGTTTAAACACAGAGCTAAGTCATTAGACACCTGCGAGCCATTGTAAATAACTAAGATGTGTTTTTCAGCACTAAACCAGACCTGGAATAAGTCCCACCTCACTTTACTTTAGCACTGAGACGTTCCGGCTGCCTCTCTTGCAGTCTGCTTTGCTTCATTAAGGCCGTAACTGTCCTCTGCAGTCCTGACAGCTTTACTAACTATGGACTGAGATTCGAAAGCAGGGTTCTGTCTTCCCTAAACAACAGCACAGCACATAATTTACACACTGCTGGGTAAGTGACCATTAGAGGCCTGTGTGAGGAAAGCTTAACTGTGAGAGACTGTATTTCTCACTTTTCTACACCTTACTGTTTCGGATTCAAAACTGCACAAGATTTCGTGTGATACTGGTGCTGAAAGCACTGAGTGATTCATAAAACATGTGCAGTGGGATGCTTAAATATTAACTGGCGGTCTGTGAGACAATAATTAAAGCATTTTTAACTGACACTTTTCTTGACACTGATAGTTCCAATTTTGAATTTAGAATTTGTTAAAAGGTGTAAAATAATAATAATAATAATAATAATAATAATAATAATAATAATATAATAATAATAATAATAATTTTAAATAAAAATGTTTTTTTAAAGGAATGAAGACACAGTTGAAGACACTTTTAAATGATAAAATAATGAGATGCACATTGAGCTAAAATACAAATAAAGAAGGTGGCTGGCGCACATGATAGGTAATTTCAGGAGTAATTAAAAAGGGAAGCTTCCTCATTTCCTGGAAGGGAAGCTCATTTCAAATAGTATGATCGTACAAACTACGCTAAACATAGGTTTCAACATCATTTCATGTCTAACCATACAGTAATTTCCTACAACAGCAAATATACATAGCAAAATAATGAATTTAAACACGTTGCAAGCCTAGGATGTGAAAAGTCCAGTTATACAGCATTATTCTAACTCAATTCTTCTGCTTTTTGTGGATTTCAAGACTTCCAAAGAAAATCAGAGATTACTTAGAATGTTCATTAATTATGCCCCATGCATACAGCAAGACTTGTGAGATTGAGTAGTAAATAGAGTAGACCAGGTGCTGGTGAAAGTGAATCGTGCATAAACAGAAGTAAAATAACAAAGAGAAAGGACATCTGGACAGGGAGAAGAGCTGTCTGGTGGAGCTCTACAGACTCTCAGATGTCTTAAAAGTCCTGTTAAGTGTGTGTCGCGACCCCCCCCCCCGCCCCCCCCCCCACCCCCCCCACCAAATATATATATATATTTTTTTTATTTTATTTTTTTATAATAACTAAAACAAAAATAAAACATTTTGTCAAGAGAAGTGAGGTTTAATTCCTGGTAAAGATCTCAAAGTCAGAGCACAGGCTTTTCACTCAAGCCTAATAATGTGATATATGATTTTACAGCTTGATCTAGATGATAAGATTAAAACATTAGCACCAGACCAATAATGTGTCCTGAACACAGCATACTTGCAAGACATTTGCAGCAACCTGATAATTCATCATGCATTTCCATATCCTGATTTCAGCAGCTTCAGAAATCTACTCACCTCCTCCAGCATCTGATCCAGACGGTTTAAGAGCACTGGTTCCACCTGCTCGAGAAACATCCAGGCTCGGTGCTGAGGCTCTCCGTGCTTCTCCAAGCTGTTTACCCTGTCCTGTAGCTCCGAGGTGCGCAGATACACCAGCACACACACTCCCAGAGAGAGGAGGCAGAGCGTGACACACACTGCCACTGCGCCACACACCTCCGTCCGCCTCATCCACACGCCACTTTTACACGGATGCTCGGTGCAAGTCCTTTCTCCAGGAGAACCGCGACAAACTTTGCTGTCTTGTTCCATTTTAGTCAGATGCGTCTAACCTGGCTTTTTCTTCCTCCCTAGTTTCTTCACCAAGCTTATAATCTACTCATCAGAGAGAACATTAACCGGCAAACAGCGCGCGCACACAACTTTTGTCCAAGACTTCTTCAGAGAGCAGGGTAATCAGTGTCGCGTTAAAAGGAGAAAAGGAAGTTATAAAGGAGTTAAACGCATGTTTCTTGATGATGATGATGATGATGATGATGTGTACAGGTGGATCGGCGGGCTCTAGCGTTGTGCCGTGGGAATGAATCGTGCCATCTGCGTGTGTCCTTCTGAGCTCCAGTGTCTCAATGCTGTAGTGATCTGTGATGTGAAACTTGAACCTCTTCCCTGCAATCCGCTTCAGCAGCAGTCTTTTCACTCCACACTCCACTTCAACTGCGCCTCTTCCCTGCGCTCTGCGTTAAACTGCGCTCTCACGCGCCCTGCGTCTCTCCTGTGTGCGAAGCTCCTCCCCGTGTGTGTGTGTGTGTGTGTGTGTTTGTAAGTGATCGTTGCTCATCAGCTCTGGGCGGAACTGAAGCTTCAATGGAGCCGCGCGCTTCCCCGCAACCCCACCGACAAGATATATTTTGGTGCCAAGAGCCCACGTGTATAAAATGTCCCTTTGATCTGTGCGGCACAAATATTTTACATAAGCCTACACTTGTGTACTTCTGAAAATTTATTTTAATAAATGCAAATAATGTATAATAATAATAATAATAATAATAATAATAATAATAATAATAATAATAATAATAATAATAATAATAATAATAATAATTGTAGCCAAATTATATAAACCTAGCCTAATTACAAAGTGAATGTATTTTTTTTTGCCAGTCGTGTTACTGTCTGGCTTCACCTATGTGTGTGTGTGTGTGTGTGTGTGTGTGTGTGTGTGTGTGTGTGTGTGTGTGTGTGTGGATTACCAAATACTTTTTCACAATAAAGAATGGACCCTTTTTTCACCTTCTAAGAATAGACAAAAACGCTTGTTTTATTAACACATTTTTGCCAACTGTAATCATGTTAAATCAATTCAGTGAAGTTATTTGTTCAATAAATTGGCAGTTTAAATTTGCAGTCACAAAAAAAGAAAAATGCCCATACTTATATTTGGAGCCGTTAGTAGCATTATCTAAAACAAGAGATCAAGAAACGTGCTCCATGTTGGAAGACGAAAGGAGCACTGACTCCTGCACAGTCCATGTGAACTGGCACATACTAAATTATTTGGCGGTTAATAACTTGAAAAGGGCTGCCTGAGCAGACCAAATGGCATCTTAATTCTGGCCCCCAAAATATGATTCATGTGAATGCTTGTGTGTTCTATGTGCCAAATCAACAGCTGTCAATGCCCAGAGCTTTCATTCCATATGAGCAATAACTCCAATGATTTTCCTAAATGTGTCCTATAGCAGACTGTAGCACATTAGAATGTGCAATTTCAAATACATATGGTCCAATACGGTGAGCACAACAATGAAAAAATACATCTTTGCAAGACATTCCTTACATTTCTAGAATATAACTCTTGTGGGCATATACAATATGTCAATGGACCAAAAGTTAATGTTTGTTTAGTGACCAGGGCTGACCAGGGCTGACCTAATGTTAACCAACAACAACATCTTTTTAAGGGCCAATCTAGACCAACTGCCAATTAATGGTCATCCATAGCCATTTCTTGGTGATAATTGTAACCTAATTATGACATTTCCTCTGTACAAAGAGAACTTCAAAGTCTTATTTTAGATGTTGTAATAACCAATACCTTCCTGTCAACAGTTTGTTTGGACTGTGAAGACACACTCACAATTACATATGCTCTGCTCTTATACTTTCTGTTTTGTCCGATTTCCATGAATCCTTTGATTAAAGGTCATGTCAGTAGTAATAAAAAATTACATGGTTACTGTTTCTGTAGCAACTAAGGCAGTAAGAGAGCAGATGAGTACTGACTCACCAGAACCAAGATGGCAATGTTAAGGAGTGGCTGCTCAAAATGTATTTACAAAACCACATAGTCAGTTTGGACCATAAGTCCCAGAAAAGCTTTAAAAAGTTAATACTGAATTTCCTGACTTCTGCCTCCAGCTGTGATTTATTCAAACCAAGAGATGTTCCCTCCGCTTTCAGCCACATTTAAAACATCTTATAGGGTTTTTTTCCCATGTGGGTTAGGCACTCTTTATTGCATTTAATTAAGCCAGTGTTAAAAACCTATTTAATTATAACATAAACAACTGTCTCATGAGTGAAGCAAATGAAGCTCATGATGAATATGCCATAACTTTAGATGATTTTTAAGACAAAATGGTAAAGTGAAGAGTTGCTTTCCAGTATAACAAATTGAAGTGTAGATTAATGGCTTGACACAGTGTATATACAGTGGTGTGAAAAAGTGTTTGCCCCCTTCCTCATTTCCTGTTCCTTTGCATGTTTGTCACACTTAAGTGTTTCGGAACATCAAACCAATTTAAACAATAGTCAAGGACAACACAAGTAAACACAAAATGCAATTTGTAAATGAAGGTGTTTATTATTAAAGGTGAAAAAAATCCAAACCATCATGGCCCTGTGTGAAAAAGTGATTGCCCCCTAAACCTAATAACTGGTTGGGCCACCCTTAGCAGCAACAACTGCAACCAAGCGTTGGATAACGTGCAATGAGGCTTTTACAGCGTCCTGGAGGAATTTTGGCCCACTCATCTTTGCGCAATTGTCCTAATTCAGTTACATTAGAGGGTTTTCCGGCATGAACGGCCTTTTAAGGTCATACCACAACATCTCAATAGGATTCAGGTCAGGACTTTGGCTAGGCCACTCCAAAGTCTTCATTTTGTTTTTCTTCAGCCATTCGGTGGTGGACTTGCTGGTGTGTTTAGGATCATTGTCCTGCTGCAGAACCCAAGTTCGTTTCAGCTTGAGCACGAACAGATGGTCGGACATTCTCCTTCAGGATCTCTTGGTAGACAGCAGAATTCATAGTTCCTTTTATCACTCGCAAGTCTTCCAGGTCCTGAAGCAGCAAACGCCCCCAGACCATCACACTACCACCACCATATTTTACTTTTGGTATAATGTTCTTTTTATGAAATGCAGTGTTCCTTTTACGCCAGATATACTTGGACACACACTTTCCAAAGAGTTCCACTTTTTTCTCATCGGTCCACAGAATGTTGTCCCAAAAGTCTTGGGGATCATCAAGATGTGTTGTGGAGAAATTGAGACGAGCTTTGATGTTCTTTTTTCTCAACAGTGGTTTTCTCCTTGGAACTCTGCCATGCAGGCCATTTTTGCCCAGTCTTTTCCTGATGGTGGAGGCATGAACACTGACCTTAACTGAGGCAAGTGAGGCCTGCAGTTCTTTGGACGTTGTTGTGGGGTCTTTTGTGACCTCTTGGATGAGTCGTCGCTGCGCTTTTGGGGTAATTTTTGGGCGGCCGGCACTCCTGGGAAGGTTCACCACTGTTCCATGTCTTCGCCATTTGTGGATAATGGCTCTCACTGTGGTTCGCTGGATTCCCAAAGCTTTGGAAATGGCTTTATAACCCTTTCCAGACTGATAGATCTCAATTACTTTCTTTCTCAATTGTTCCTGAATTTCTTTGGGTCTCGGCATGATGTGTAGCTTTTAAGGATCTTCTGGTGGACCTTACTGTGTCAAGCAGCTCCTATTTAAGTGATGCCTTGATTGTGAACAGGTGTGGCAATAATCAGGCCTGGGTGTGGCTAGAGAAATTGAACTCAGGTGTGGACAACCACAGTTATAGTATGTTTTAACAAGGGGGGCAATCACTTTTTCACACAGGGCCATGATGGTTTGGATTTTTTTTCACCTTTAATAATAAACACCTTCATTTACAAATTGCATTTTGTGTTTACTTGCATTGTCCTTGACTATTGTTTAAATTGGTTTGATGTTCCGAAACACTTAAGTGTGACAAACATGCAAAGGAACAGGAAATGAGGAAGGGGGCAAACACTTTTTCACACCACTGTAATGTAATATAAATAGTGTTCCAGTCAAAATATAATTACTGAGTCCATGTAGTCATTTACAGCAACAAGAATAACATTTAATGACATTAAATGAAAGTCAAAACATAATCAACAGTAAAAAGACGAAGAATGAAAGTAAAGAAGAAAGAATAGCTAATAGTGGTTTAGTGTTTAGCACATTTGCCTCGCGCCTCATGTGTTGGGGGTTCATTTGCATGTTCTCCCTGTGTTTCAGGGTTTCCTTCCCCAGTCCAAGTATATGCGCTGTCAGCTGAATGGCATCTCTAAATTGTCTGTAGTGAGTGTGTGTGACTGTGCCCTGCGATGGATTGGCACACCATCCTTGGTGTCCCCCACCTTGTGCCCCTAGATCCCTGGGATAGGCTCCAAGTGACACTGTGTATGATAAGCGGTAATGAAAATTGATGGGTGGAAGATTAAAAATTAGACTTTAAGAGACTGAGAAAGAGAATTACACAGTTTAGGGAACATGACATTATTTATCTCCATCTGTGACCCAGATAGAAGTCCAGTACCAGAAGCACCGAGAGAACGCAGACAAGGAAGCAGGAGAGAAGAAGTTCAGATAAACAGGACAACATTAGAACATGCAGGGCTTTATATAATAAAAGAAGTATGTAAAATTGTATATGCAAATGAAAAGATAGCTATTATAAATGATAATGTATTGTGGCCATTAGGTAAGAAGTATATTAATAAGCACTTTATTTATGTGTGGAGCTTACATATTACTAAAGTGCTCATTAATATACTTCTTACCTACTGGCCTGAATACTTTATCATTTATAATATCTATCTTTTCAACTGTTAGGCCACGGTGAAAATCCCTTTTCCCCCACTGCTGTAAATTTCTCTGCGTTATGCTGAACATGAAATATATGTAAGCACTTTATTTATGTGTGGAGCTTACCTGAAATTATTAAAAATGCATTTTAACAGAATAAATTCCATATAACACAGTCATTCCACTTGTCACTAAATGCTATTATGCAGAAATATTTAGCATTTGTATTAGTGCCCCTGTGGATGTTTGTATGAAGTATGGAGGAAATACTAGAACTTAAGCTGGAGTCACATCTGGGCCACGTACCATCCTGATCATTACAGTCTGTAAAGAAAAGGTGCCTGTTAAATACACCAGCATATTGTACTAAGTCCAGAACAAAACTATTTTCGTTGATGAATTGCCTGTAGATTCACTTAAAGCCTTCAATACTTGAGGACTCAATGAAATTGCTTATACATTGACACAGACACTAGCAGTGTATCTTTCTATATGTGTGTGGCTTTTTTCATGCAGTTAGTTTTTAGGGTAAGGCCTGTGTTATTTACAGTTCTACACTCTATTATTTTTACTACTATAATACTATACTATAATGTAAGAATACTGTTACAATTATTGTATTCTATTCATTATCAGTATCACTGCTCTGTGATTAGTGTAGCATTAGTATTAGTTCATTTGTGCTTAAAAGCGTCTCTCTCCATTTCACTTATTTCTGGATAAAAGTGTAAACCAAATGAACAAATGCAACATAATTGCATGTTTACTTAAACAGAATTATAACTTTAAGACATCTGGACATGATCTGAACATGACAATTTTCAGGGCAGCTACTCAGTAATCATGCAATAAACTCAACAGCTTCTCAGGACCATTAATCGTGCATGATCTCAGGCTGGCCTTCACAAAATTACAAGCCAAAATTAAAAGGTTTAATCTTTTCTTTTTAAAAGACTGAATTAGCACTGGAAATAAAGGAGAGGACACTTTTATTTCAACGTAAATTAATCTTGAATCTCTGTAAGACTGCATGGTCCTGTAGGGGCAGTAGGACTCATATGAATGGAAATGGAAGTGAGGCATTAATTTACAGATTTTCCCCAGATACCATTAGTCTGTTTTCAGATATTTGTTACTACATTACATTTCCAGAGCATAGAGAGAAGCAGAGGAATATTTCTTAATTTTTACCTCATTCATTCTCTGGACTGGTCCATGAATGCTTGGTGTTTGAAGGCTTATTCAGGTCTCTATACACGGATTGTCTGCTAAACCAATTCCTGTCTGCCAAGAAGACTCAATAGTGTCTCCCAGTAGCTGCAAAATCAGCAATATGACAGCTTCCTGTGGTCCTTTTCCATCTTTTAAACTCCTTACGTCAAGCCTCACTGCCCAGTAAAGGCCCAAATAAAGTGCTGAATGATAAATAATATAAGAACTGACATTTACTTAACATGTGAGCCAGTTTAGTGGTTGTTTTTGACTAACAATTTGCTTTAGAAGATTTAATTCTCATTTTAGCAGAACGTCATCCATGTTAAAAAAAAAAAACAACTCTTTCCTTTTTATTGTGAAAAAAGCTTTTAGGAATTCAAGCAGCTTTGCCCATGTACATGCAATTTAACATTTTAGGAGCAACTCACCTTGGGATAAAGAATGAGTTGTATACATGTAGTAAGGAAAATAATAAGTGGACTAACAAAAGTGATTAAACTAAAAAAAAACACACACAAATAAAATTTGAGTAGAGATAGTACAGTCATGGACGAAATTATTGGCACCCCTGGAACTTTTCCAGAAAATGCACCATTTCTCCCAGAAAAGTGTTGCAATGACAAATGTTTTGGTATACACATGTTTATTACCTTTAAGTGCATTGGAACAGCACAAAAAAGCAGAAGAAAAAAGGCAAATTTGACATCATTTTACACAAAACTCCCAAAATGGACTGGACAAAATCATTGGCGCCCTATTAAAACTGTGGGTAAATAATTTCATTTCAAGCATGTGATGTTCATTTAAATTCACCTGTGGCAAGTAACAGGTGCTGGCAATATAGAAACTGAAGCCAGTTAGAGTGTATAAAAGTTGGCTCAACCTTTGTGTTGTGTGCCTGTGTGTGCCACACCAAGCATGGAGAAGAGAAAGAAGAGCCGAGAATTGTCTGAGGACTTAAGAAGCAAAATTGTGGAAAAATATCAACAATCTCAAGGTTACGAGTCAATCTCCAGAGATCTTAAAGTTCCTTTGTCCACTGTGCGCAATATAATCAAGAAGTTTATAACCCATGGAACAGTGTCAAATCTCCCTGGACGTGGACGGAAGAGAAAAATTGATGAAAGAATGCAACACAGGATAGTTAGAATGGTGGATAAACAACCTCAGTCAGACTTCCACGCAAATTCAGGCTGTCCTGCAGACTCAGGGTGCATCAATGTCAGCTCGAACCATACGTCGTCATCTGAATGAGAAGAAGCGCTATGGCAGGAGACCGAGGAGAACCCCACTTCTGACACAGAGGCATAAAAAAGCCAGACTGCAGTTTGCAAAAATGTACCTGAGTAAGCCTCAATCCTTCTGGGAGAACGTTTTGTGGACAGATGAGACTAAGGTAGAGCTTTTTGGCAAAGCACGTCATTCTACTGTTTACAGAAAACAGAAAGAGGCCTACAAAGAAAAGAACACAGTACCTACAGTCAAACATGGTGGTGGTTCAAGGATGTTTTGGGGTTGTTTTGCTGCCTCTGGCACTGGGTGCATTGACTGTGTGCAAGGAATCATGAAATCTGGAGACTATCAAAAGATTTTGGCCCATAATGTAGGGCCTAGTGTCAGAAAGCTGGGTCTGCGTCAGAGGTCAGGGTGTTTCAGCAGGACAATGACCAGAAACATACATCAAAAAGCACCCAGAAATGCTTGGAGACAAAGCGCTGGAGAATTCTGAAGTGGCCATCAATGAGTCCGGATCTAAATCCCATAGAACACCTATGGAGAGATCTCAAAATTGCTGTTGCAAGAAGGCACCCTTCAAATCTGAGAGACCTGGAGCAGTTTTCAAAAGAAGAGTGGTCCAAAATTCCAGTTGAGAGGTGTAGGAAGCTTGTTGCTGGTTATAGGAAGCGATTGGTTTCAGTTATTTTCTCCAAAGGGTGTGCAACCAAATATTAAGTTGAGGGTGCCAACAATTTTGTCCCACCTAATTTTTCAGTTTTGTGTAAAATGATGTCAAATTTGCCTTTTTTCTTCTGCTATTTTGTGCTGTTCCAATGCACTTAAAGGTAATAAACATGTGTATACCAAAACATTTGTCATTGCAACACTTTTCTGGGAGAAATGGTGCATTTTCTGGAAAAGTTCCAGGGGTGCCAATAATTTCGTCCATGACTGTATATTTAAATATACAAAACATGTATGGAAAAATAATTATAATTTCTTCAAGAAGTTGGTGTGGTTATTCAGTTAGCTATAAGAAAATCAAGGACTTTTATTTGAAACATGCTGCATTTCTCCAAATGAGGAGGCTGATTCTTTTGCTTTTTTGTGGTTCTACTTGTCCACTGAGACTGTGGAATCATGATAGATAATATAATATAAATCTATAATACATGTATCTAACCCCCCACCCCCCCTCTCTTTCTCTCATATGTGTCGCGACAGACTGGCACTCGGCGCGAGGAGAAAGGGGATCGCTCCTTTGCCAACGGCCGTACCGGCACGAAGCAGGCAGCCCCGCGTCGGACCTGGCAGTAACCGGAAGGGACGCCATGCGAGGACCCAACGAGGCCGTACCGTCCGGGGATTGGAGGATCGGACGGAAGAATTCCACCACTCGCTACCCGGATGGCGGAGATAAAAGGACGCCCTTCCGCCCCGGGAAGATTGAGTACCGACTTACCGAAACGGTTGGCGTCCGAGCAGACCCTCGTGCAGGTATTCACTCGTGCTCCCCTTTTTATTGTGGATGACTAATCTCTCTCTCTCTCTCTCTCTCTCTCTCTCTGTCTGTACTTCGGCGGAAGGCACCGACACGGACGAGGACCGCGCCGGCCGAGACGACGCGCAGCGCTGAGGGACTGCCCGAGAGCCCCGAGGCGTCTTCCGGGATTCCCCCGACACGCCCCCACTAGCGTCACGGCGTTAGCCCGACCCCGCGAAATTAAACCTATTTCTGGATATTGTTACTCATTTCAAGCAACTATCTGCCAACAAGGCAAGACTATTTCAAACTTGAAATGAGTACAAATGGCTTGAAATAGGTTTAATAATCTTATATTTGGTCTATTGAAATCTATTGGTAGTTCAGATAATTATATAATCAAATATATTAACATTTTCTGACAAGGCGGAATGTACTAATTGGAATTAATATATCAATACCAAACTCACTTGTTGCATTACATTTCAGGTGAGAAATTTGATCATGTATTGTAATTGATTTAGTTGGTAAACATCTGGATTCTCTCAGATAACTGTTTTTACTGTGTGATGCTTCACAAAGTATTATTATTATTATTATTTTGTAAAAACTCATTCGTCCATCTCTCAGTCTGTTTGAGGGCTTGCTGTCTTTAATAAAGTGTTAGGGAAAATTAGAAACAGGTATCCTGTGGGGAGCAGATGGACGGCCTGCAATGCAGAAAAACAATCACTCAGCATAGGGAAAAGCATTTGGACATGATCATTGCATTAGGTTAAAGCTGTTTAAATAACACACTGTATGGATCTTCTATGTCACAGTGTGTCCATTATAACTGCGTTTATTTTTATAGTAACATCTGATATACAGTATTAGCTGTTTTTCCAGCTGTGTTATTTTCTTTAGTGTGTCTCAGCCAATAGTGGAATCTAAAACTCTTATCCTCTGGGATTCACTAATTTGTGTCAACTTACCCAGTTCATAATTTTAAGTATATTTCGATTTTATTTTACATATGGAATAAAGGACAAGATAACAAGAGGTGAGCATAATTCTTGTATTAATATGTAAAGTGTTTATATTTGTGTCTATTCAGGCTTGCATAAACTTCAAAACTGTTGTGTTTTAGCAGCAGTGCAGTGCATGTCTATTAGTTGTAAATGAGGGCAAATATAGAGGCTTCAATTTATACCAATTTATACCATTCATTTAAATCTTTTTTTTTTTTTTAATCTACATTAAACTGGTCTGTTGGCTGGCCATTATCTAATCTACCATCTGTACTAATCAGCACTGGTAAACAGACTTCATAGATGAGGTGAAAACATAACCGCTTACTTATCATATACCATTACCATGTATCATTATTAGGAACGTTGATGATATTTCTGGACCTCCCAAATTAAAAGTTGGGCTTTTGCATTACCGCACCACAGAGTTTAATTACATTGGGCTGATGGTGGGTGAGGTCACTGGGCGAGGTTTGTTTTGAGTGGCCTGGTTGAGTGAAATTAGCTGATTCAGCATCGGCTTTTGGCTTCATCCTAGCCCTGTTTAAACTGCTTGCTGTTTGGTCATGCTTTTAATCTGTGCATGCATGTACTCCTCGGGAGCTTTGGTTTTGCTTCCCTTTTAACCTACATATACATTACATAAGCTTAGCTTTTGTTGTGCAAGAGACTGATTTGCAGAATATTATGGCAAATTAAAATTTTAAATAATGTTTGTTACTATACAGCTACCCTATAACATTGAAATGTATTTAAACATTGGCTGGACAATCTTTTATTTTAAGTATATTTTTCTATGTAATTATACATTTTCTTTAGACATAGATTCTTTTCTTTTCCATAATACAAAAAAGTCAAACTTTTTCCTCATTTCTGCAAAATGTATCAGAAGGAGAAATATAACAGAAAAGTACACTGGTCTACCTATCCACCTTCATGTCCAGTTACTATGTACTGTGCTACTTGGCTTCCACCTAGCACCTAATATTGCTAATGTGGAAAATACTCTCTCTCTCTCTCTCTCTCTCTCTCTCTTTCTCCTTTGTGTGTACACCTTCTGCTTTTCATCAACCTGCTGCTGCTAAAATCATATTTTGAGGTGGAGAAGAGGCAGACTGAACAGGTGTGGAGAGGGGGAGGGCAGAGAATAGATGTTTCCGGCACCTCAAACATTAAACTCCATCATCCATGACACAGAAGGACTCTGCTTTCACTCTGTCATTCCTCATTTCTGCACTACCTCTGTACCATATTTAAGGGACCTTCTCTTTCTGCCTGTGGGCCAGCACAATTTCACATCGGCCTGATATTCAGTATTAGACATCCACTTTTTTTTTCTTTTTTTTTTATCTAAGCTGATTTAAATTATTTTGTGACCATAAGTGTAAATTACATTTAGTGAATTTAATAGTTCCCAGCTGGTAGAAATAAGACAGCAGAAGGAGAGTAAACCTTCCTGAGACAAGACTACAGGTATTGAACAATATAGAAAATATAGACTGTAGACTATAGACTTTGCTATGTGAAGTTGATTTTGTTCGTGGTGAAGGCTGCAAAACTACTTGTGAAAATTGTGCATTCAACTCACTGTGAATGTTTCTGTCAGCTTTTCACTTCTCTGTTTGTGTGCTCTCAAAGCTTTGTTTTTTTTAATAATCTTCTTTAAAATGTTAAATAAAATGGTTATTAAATGTACAAATTTCTCTTTTGAAAATACATTGTGAATAAAGTTACTATTATATATGGTACTACCAGAGTACCAGATCCTGTATCAGATCCTGTAACAAATTTCAAATATTGGAATTAGATTTAGAAAAGATGTATTTTCAGACATGTACATGTTTACATATAAAGAGATTGACTGTTTCTTATGTTATGATTGATTTGATTATATTTACAGTTTATACTTTGTTATATTTATTATATTTACAGTGTAAGTGATTTTTTAAAAATAAGAAAAAAAATATTTTTTAAGAAAAAAATACTTCTTATCTTTCTTGTGCTGCAAAGAGCAGCTTTGCTTGTGTGTGAGGAAAAGGGGGCATTTTTTTTAGTTCTGTGAAAATAAACAACTGTCATGACCACTTTCACCTTCCTTTTGTAGTGGTAGAGACGAAAGGGACATTTGTTCCGGGATCCGGACTGGCTTTGAAACCATGGCCAATACCATGGCCTTTGTTCTTAAGGGGGGATGGGACAGCAAAAGGCACACACACACACACACACACACACACACACACACAAACACACAATTTTGTTATTTTGATATTGCACTGAGAATACAAAAACGTTACATTTTCCTTTTACTAATATGATCTTTTTTTCTCCAAATGATACACTCCTAATTGTAACTACACTGAGGGACAATTCCCGTACAGGGCAGTTTATGGATGCTGGGCCATGTTTTTGCTATTAGAGGAGAGAGGATGGCTAATTGCTGGCCTGCAGCTAGATTCCACTGAATGTCAGCTGAGAAAACATGAGTGCTTGTCTCGCAATCACAGCAGTTGAAGGAATAATCAAATGCCCCAAGAAAGAAATTAGAGTAGCAGGGATTGCAGAAATGCCTTTCTAAAGTGACTGACTCTGAACACGTTCTTTCCACCAACACCTAAAACACTCCTCACAGTTAACATGGCACCATTTCTAGCTGAGGAAAGGGTTTAGTTGCAAAGCACTGCTATTACATGTGTGACTGAAACTGGCTTTTGAATAGCGGTTTAAATCAGCACAAGTGGAAGTGGGGGTGAATTGAGAAGTTCAAAACTATAGACTAAACTGTTTGCCTTTTTGACCTCTTCTCTGCTTAAAAAAATAAACGTTTAGATTAATGTATAAAAAACAGCTGCTTTATACATTTTGCTTGCTGTCAGCAAACTCAAATATTCTGCTAGAATAAATCATTTTATGTCACACTAATTCTAAGAAACAGCAGTGGTCCCACCTCAGCTGTCTATATTTATATTTAGTGTTAAGGGGGAAAGTGAGCAATGCCATAAATTTTACAGCCTCAAAAACTCAGCCTGCTGTCTATGTAGTATTGTTTTTTTTTAAAAAGAAATCCATTAGGAACAGGTGCTTTTTGAGAAGCTCAGTTCCTCTCAGAATTAGGGTCCTGCTCATTATATCTTTTTCTTAACCCATCGCCATGCTTACAGCACATTCCCAAGCTAACTGAAGGTTACAACAAATCAAACTTCCTCAGAAGACGTTTTTGGTGAACATCTAATCAAAGTCTTGTTCTTTCATTTCCTTTTGGATAACCATTTACGTTCATCCATTGTATTACTCAAGGCCATTGATATATTATTTCCTCCATGCAAATGAAAATACTTTGTTATTCTAAACAGTATATATATATATATATATATATATATATATATATATATATATATATATATATATATATATATATATATATATATATGTACACACTTTTTTTTAAGAATTTTCATTTTGAAAAGCATTTAAATATAAATGTCTCATTCACCCATTCACACACACACTCACACACCAACCGCGCCACAGCCACCCCATACATATATATATATATAACCGAAATATAACCAAAATAAATATAGCATGACTGCACTATAAAGTGGAAACTTCCTATATACACATTTACTTATGAAAAGGTTATTGACAATTTTAATGCAAATCAGACATAAGTTTTGTAGTGTAAAACCTTCAACAACACATGACATGATAAAATCTACACTTTAACCATGCAATATCATCATCCAAAATTATGACCAACAGATGTGTCCAGCAGCTGGCCATTTTGTATTATTTTGTGAATGCTGAAATCCCAATACAGATCAATTTTTGGGAGCAAAAGAACAAAGAAAGCTGTGAATCGGTCATAAGTATTTTCTACTGCTGACATGGTGCAGTAACTTCCTGATTCTCAGCAAGTTTTTCACTAAAAAACATGGGGTTGTTTTTGACTTGATTAATCAAAAGGCTCACGCTCGTTACAGAGTTTATCAGAATGGGCTTTGATTTGCCCTGTGGCAAATAATCACAGATGAATGTTGAGGGTCTTTCTTAAGAGCAGTTTGTCAGAAACAGGTTTCAAACTCACAACCTAGTTGTGTAGTCAGTAGTGCAGAGAGAGCCCTAACCACTGAGCCACCACTTTATTGTGGGTTCTGATGGGTAGTTCTACATCATGGAGGGATATCATTACCAAGCCATTCCATATATTGTATATAACCTGCCTGCTATACCCTGCAATTTAAACACTGTAACAAATATAACTGCTGAAACACCTCATTGTTTACTTTTCAACCTTGAAGAGACAGATAATAAACTTACTGTCAGATATAAATGCAGACATACAAACAGACACTATACAGAGGCAGATTATACTGTGGTCTCCAAGAGATGTTTCACAGCCAGTTTACATAATAATATCGGCCAACTGTAACAACATCACCAGTGAATGAATGTGTTTTGTTCAGTAAAAATGGTATCTGTCCAACATAAACATTTACTGGTTGCTAACAGTTTTAGTTGGGTGTCATTCTTAAATATCATTCTACCATCTATCATCACCATTAAGAACTTTACCATTGCTACCATTTTTACAGATCAAAACCAGCCAAAATAATATATATATATATATATATATATATATATATATATATATATATATATATATATAAGAAAATAATACTGAAAAGGGAATGGTGGTCTGGTTGTTTTAAAAAGATGGAATCAGTTTTTTTAATAGCTTTACAACTTCAGAGGAAGATTAGATAGCAAGTCCCAAAATCATAGGATAAGAATAATATGATAAACAGCTTGTACAAGCTCGAAAGATTGTCCAAAAATAACAGACCTTTCACTAATGCATTAAGGTGCTGAAATAATGTTAAGGAAAGTCACTTAGGATACGTATTTTACATACGTTGTGAACAATACGTATGAAATAATTTATTTTAGTTGCATCTCAGGAGATGGTCTTTGTGGAACCAAGCAGCATCCTATGATCTTATGTTAAGACATTACCTTAATTGGATCCCCATTCAAAGAAAAATATGTTCAGGATTATGCTGTTTTATTTGTACTTCTCCCCTGAGACTGAACACTGATATGACAAAGCTCATGAATAGACTTGAGTCTATAACTTTTGCATAACCTGAGATTTAACGTCTGCAAAAACCGTTACTACTATCTCCTTTCAGGAGTTAATAACGTTAGCATTTTAGCTGGTCTTTTAGAAACACACACACACACACACACACACACAAAATGGGGCAAAAATAGTCAGCATGTTTTTGTGTGTACTTAATATAAGCATTTTCACGAACACTCAGAGAGGACTGATAATTGCAGTCATGCTACACTTGACAGACTGAACTGCCTGTTATGTTCATTAGGTGCAGGAACAGACGCTGTTGACACAGGTGCTAAACTTATCATTAAGGACTAATGCACCATATTGTGGGGGGTAATTGTGTTCAAAGCCATGCTTTTCTTGTTAATCTTGTAGACTATACATGTCTCTGCTAAAATGATGAGTGTGTGATCTAAATAAATTGTGTAGGAGGTGGATTGTGGTGGTTGCGAAGCAAACAATTGCTTTCACATACTTGCCTCAGGCACATCACCTCTGTTTTATTTTATTGTTAATCCAGTATGATCATCCAGATGCTAAACTGTGTCCCTTCTGATGAACCAGTAAATGATATTACCAGTGCAGGCTGTCATGTTTAACTAGAAAGTACTGTAACGAGTACACTAGGATTTTCACATTTTTTAAATGAACTGAAATACAGTATGTTGCATTCTTATTCTTATTCTTATTAAACCATTATGCAGCTTATTTGGGCCTGTCTTTCACCTTCTGTTATCAGGAAGAAAGCATGTGGAATTACTCAGAGAAGTCAGAGAACTTGGATATGACCCAAGAGAGCATGGACCTGATTACAACTGATAAAATCTTGCAACTGCCATTATAGCCCTGAGCATACGGCTTAATGTTATCAAGATACACCACATACTCTAGTGAGACTGACATGTCCATCTGTAAAACACAATGGAAGAAGAAGAAGAGGAAGAAGAATGGTGCAGTGGGTAAAGCTGCTATCTCACAGTTTCGGAGCCCCTGATTTCATCCTGAGCTCAAGTTAGTGCATGCACAGAGTTTCATATGTTCTGTTTCCTCTGGTTTCCTCCCACCTTCCAAAAAAAAATGCATCAATAGGTTCAATGGCCATTCTAAATTTCCCCTAAATATGAATGTGTTTCTCCTAAATATGAATGTGTGTGTGTGTGTGTGCATGGTGCCCTGTGAAGGACTAGCAGCCCATTCAGTGTTATAGTCACCTAAAGACCAGAGTTCCTGAGACCAGGATGAAGTAGCTAATGAATATGAATTAGGAATGAATAAATAATAAGAATAATTAACACTGTGTCCAGAAAAGTATTGACAGAGATAAATGCTCACAGAATAAAATAAAAAAAAAACTACAGTTATGTGTTAAATGTAGTAACTCCAGTTTTCAAATATCTAGCTCAGTAGCATGCTTTCGATATGAAGATAAACGGAAACATCTAATAAGCAGCTATCAAGTCTATTGGGTTAAGTTCAAAGTATTTTTTTGTTCCTTTCAAAGAACTAAGGCCTGGGAGAACCAGAGTGGTTGTATAGTGTAGGTCATGGTTATTTTTAGCATTAGGCGCACACACACACACACACACACACACACAACACACACACACACACACCTAAAGAATACTATAACTACTCTATAGCCACTCTTAACATCAGTATCTAAAAACCTCAGACTTGGTTAGTTGTGCATAGTTTTTGTATAGGTTTTTTTTATTATTTATTATTAAATGTATTCCAGGATGTGTGCACTATAGAGAGGGAGCCAAATATAAGGGGAAACAATCGAGTCATTCTAATGCAACCAATTATAACATGAACAGGGAGCCAACAAAAGGAAGTAATGTTTATTTCTATCAATCTATTATGTTTATAAATTGTTCATATAAGTAATGTCAGGGATGTTTTTAAAATAGCAGGCAGTAAGGCCTTTTAGGTGAACTACAGATAGAGAGAGCTAATGCAATCAAACATGATATTGATTATAGAGGGTGAGTGTGCTGGGCGCCAGTACTGAAGGACAATACGGTTAATAAGTCATCTGCAACAGTGATCATGACGCAAATTAAAACAATATAATCTTCACTTTTGCATAAACAATAGTGGCACTTGTGTTGATATTAGGGATATCCTGTAGATACTAGTGGCCTTGTGATGCTTGGAAAGAATATACTTATGGCCTACCTTGACACTATAATATCAGTCTGACATTATATTGTCCTCTCTTAGTCCTTACCATTTCCTACATCCACCCAAAAGACAAATATATCAAACATGTCACAGCAACAGGTTTCATGATTTATTGCATCAAATGTGTTTGAGCTGTAACATCTTTTCAGTCAGATTGACTCCTTTCATACAGAACTTGTGCATTGATGAATCAGCTCCTTTGATGTTTCTTCTTTATTTCCAAACTGGTACTTTGACTCAGAACTTGAATGATCACTAATTGTGGTTTCTGGGACCAGTTGTGCAAAGTTACCGTGGCAATAGCTGCAACCATCTTATTCCTACCATGACCTATTATCGGGCTGCTTGTTAATCGTTACAGTAATCTAAGCAGTCCTTTCACTCTGAGTGAATTAGGACATAGTAACTCAGCCAAGAAAGAATCACAAACCATTCTTCTAATGATAAATCTCTCCTAAGAGTACTCACAGACTTTGTTGTATCAAACAGCAGCTTATGTATCTTGTTAATCGTGTGTATGTTGTTAATCATGACCTTAATGGGAAGCATCTTGTCTGAGTCACCGGACCAAACTGACCTTTAATCTGTCATTAAATGTTTAATGCAGAGATACCTTTCATATGGCTAAATGGGCTGAGTTTTAATTATTTTCCGTTTGTCCTCTGGTTAAAACCCTGAGCACATGGCAGAAACATTAGCTTTAATGCAGTCTTTAATGACAGCCCATGTCTGTGTTCTTGCTTTAGTGCTTCTCCTGCATGGTGAGTCCAACTTTTCCTGCCTTCCTGTGAAATCATCAGTGTATTGAGGTGGTAGGGAGAGACTTCAAAGCAAGGACATAGAGATATTTTCTACAGAGACTGCACGGCAACCCTTGGCAATATAGAGTGGTCCACAGTCCTCACAACATTTCTTATTTCTGTTTCAGTACAGCATTTCTATTTCAGCTATTAAAATATCCATAGGAGTATATTAGCAAATTTCAGATGGCAAGTGGGTATGACCTATAATCAACGTGAATAGCTAACAGTTATAGTATAGACCAAGCAAACACATATTTATGACATATATGAATACCGTATATATAAAAATAAGGAACTTATTTATAACTTGAGAATTTTTTCCCTAGTGCAACATCCATAAGATTTACTATAAATGAAATATTCTAAAAAAAATTACTTTACTTTTACTGAAGGTACTTGAGTGTTGTTGTTTTATTGTTTTGTTTAATGAGAACATTAAAATTAAATCTATTGCAGATTGTGAATGTAGACTCATTGCCAGCTTTATAAAAATCAGACATGCGTAAAATAAATAAAAGTCAACTAATTCCATTTACATAAAAATAGGAGCACTACACAACATGCAGACACATGCTGAACTTAAGCTATCAGATTGCACCTGACAAATACAAGATCATCCACAATGAAAACTCATGTCAGTCTTTGAAATGGTGATAAATAGTGTTCATAGGGCCACAAAATCTAATATCTTCCCCTTTTGGTGCATTGCACCATTTAATATTTTTATTAGCATTGAAATGGTTTTCTTAAAAAGAGCAGTAAAGCATTTTTCATGATGCATTTAATGGCTTGTCTGTGTATTCCTTTGCTCCAAGTCTGCTTGGGTTCAGACAATGCCTCAGGCTTTAGGACTGACCAGAAGGGAAACATTAAAGATTTTTTCAGCACCGTGTTGACAAATCTGTTCACTCCTGTAAATGATTAAGGATTTAATTTGTTGTGTTATTACAACTGCAACAATGTTTCTCTCAGGAAATGCAATTATTTTAATTTTAATATATTATATTTTAATATAATTAATTGCAATTAAACTGCCCAGTAAATCAGAAATCTGTGACCTGGGAGTCTGGTTCTGGCAATCTCTTTCTACTAGCAACCACAGAACCACATCATAAACAGGATTAAAAACTATTATGAAAGAAATATCATATTTAGCTTAGAGGTCCTTTAATGCAGCGGTCCCGGTCCGTGGGTCATTTGGTACCGGGCCGCACATAAAGAATAAATAACTTACATTATTTCTGTGTTATTTATTATCTGGATCTGAAAAATGACCGGATTCTCTCCGTTACATCCTTCTACGACCATAGAGCGTTAGGGGGGGGAGAGAGGATGTTACGAGGACGCTGCTAATAAATATTTTAAAAATACCCAGTTTTTATGCCGGTCCTATCATTTTATTTCATGCCACACCGTAAAGGCCGGTCCGTGAAAATATTGTCTGATATTAAACCGGTCCGTGGCGCAGAAAAGGTTGGGGACCGCTGCATACATCAATGCGGTTGGGGGGGGGATATTTTATATAAATATACATATATATATATATATATATATATATATATATATATATATATATATATATATATATATATATATATATATATATATATATATATATATATATATACACACACATTCTCATTCATATATATATATATATATATATATATATATATATATATATATATATATATATATATATATAGCATCTTCTTTTGTTTTTCACTCCACCGAGAGGAAGCATGTGAGCACGAAATCCACCACTCATGACCCAGGAGACAGACTTAAATGGAAATATCTGCTGAGGTGACCTGAAGTCCAGACTTCCTAACCTTAACAAATTGCTTCCTGGTCATGCGTTCAGATAATCACAAGCACAGAAGATGCCTCTGCAAGGTCATTCTCATGGAAACCCTTAAGAGAATCTGTCTTGTAAGAAACATAGCTGTATCTAAAGCTTTTCAGGCATATTATTAGAAATAACGTGCATTTTTTCTACTGATGTTTATTCACATTTAACAACGTTGTCAGAAATTTTGAGTTTAACAAATATAAATGGTCACTGTTAATGGGACAATACAATACTATTTTTAATGGGTTTTAAACTTTAATAGAGCTAATCAGAATGCTATAGGTGCCCTTTAACTGCTAGACTCATCACTGAAATAGACTGAAATAATCCTAAATAATAGCGCATAGCATCATACTGATTGCTAAACAGTGTCATCAGTGGGAATTGGAGGGTCTAATTGAACATACATCTGGGAGAGAGAGGACTGATGAATGGGGTGAGATATGGGCCATTTCTGGAATGCTGCTAGTTTAAAAGATGGAAAGCAACCACGGGTACTAATGAGAACTGCATTATAAACCTAGACTTTAATAAATAGATATATTGTAGAGGCAAGTAGAAGGAGAATAGGTGGTTGTGGCAGTACAGCAAAACATTTTTCTTGGAAAATCAGTGTTTAGGAAGTCTGGAGAACAAGATGTCAAGATGTCACACTCAACCAAAACTGTCTGGTGAGGAAGCGAAGATCCAAATCCATCAAGAAGGAATGATCATTTGGGAATAGACTAAATATAACATAGAACAGATGCCATGGGAGCTCAGTCATTAAAATCCTGCACCCATGACTAGAAGACTGTAACCCAGACTAAGAGATGTTGACAGGAGTGAACCTGTTGTACCACAGCTGGGTCCATGAGCAAAAGCCTTTTCAATTGTACTACCTGTTAAATGACTGAATACACCTGATATCAAATGAATCACTGTCCTGAATTTCTGAATGCTTTAAACACAATCGATATGTATATGACATGCCTTTGTTTCACATGATTTTTTCTTTACTCCTAAATCTGAACAATTCAAATGCAATTCATCAATTCATTAATGATTTCAAGCTTTTAAATCATGTTAAAAACTGGACTCAAGCACATGCTGACTAGGAATATAACAGCTTTTCTTCCTTGTTATCGGCAGACAGTCTCCTAACAGATGCCGGTTCACAGAGAGACAAGTGGGTGTAACAGTTTCCATGATACAGGAAGTGGAAGCAGGCTTTTATCCCAGGAACATATCTGTAGATTCCCCACTGTCCCAATCTCCAGACTGAGCTTATCCTGTCCTTTAACAACTGTGAGGAGGGGTTCCTCTACTTGCTGTTTGGCCTCCCTCTCATCATCTGGCAGTTATCAAGCAAATTAAAAGAACACATGTAGATAGTAACTGAACTGTGCTCTTTGGACAAATCCCACTCTCACAATAGCAGAGGACAGGAAGATCAAGCAGCACTACTGCTTTACCCACTGTGGGACAAAGGAGCCTGGCCTCAGACATCTGACTTAAGGACACAGGGAATTGTAAAAATGTATTAAAACAAAGCACTATAGGTCTCACTGTTAATAAAGCATTATGCCAATTCACAAAGGATCTCTGATCACCAGAGAACTGGAGTCTATTAGTCCGATATCAATGGTTCCAGATGTTTGGTTTTTGGTTCCAGGTCAAAACTGGTATCAAAAAGAATCAAAGTTAAGAGCATTGTTCAATTCTGATTGGTTACACATATCATGTCACATCATGTTGATATATATTCTGAGATTAATGGTAAATAATACAACAGAAAAATAAGAACTAGTTCTTAAACACCTGAAAGAAACCCTGCTGACACAAAGAGGATGTTTGAAGTGACCCTGGATCGGAGAGATGACAATGCCTTTCTTCTCCACTACCATACTACTTCACATTCAAATTTAATTTTTAAAAGATGCATAACAGCACAAGCAATTATTTTTATTGCACAAACACAACAGCTAATATAATCTGGTTAACAAGTGGCTGACAAATGAATGTTAATTCAAGCCCTTTTTTTATTCCATCTGAATCCTGGCATCATTTTTGCACCATAATGATGATGCACTTGCTTTAATTGTCATTACTACACCCAAAGTTCTGGTTTCTGTTTGGAACAGTCATTTTTTTTTAATGTGCTGTGAAATAGTGTCTTTACATGTGATGCTATTGGTGACACAAATCTGAAATAACTAACTAAAAAGAAGCTATTTAAAACAGCATCTTGTCAGATCATCATAAACTAAATTTTATAAACAAAGCTGCAACTGCAACCACCAGCCAAGACAGCTTAGCATACTGTAACTGTTGCATATTCATTAAAAAAAAATTATTGTAAAAGGATGATGTTAAACTGTGAGCCAAAGCTTTAGATTATTTTTAGGTTATTTTTGTGTTTTGAGCCAAATGTTTTTTGTTGTTTTTTTTTTGTTTTTTTATTGACATTTAAGTGCATTGGATGTAGGTATCTCATTAATGATTGATTCACATTGTGATATTCAACAAGAATGCATAAAACCTTTATACATGACAATTTTACAAAAATCATGAGAACCTTAAAGGCATGACATATGCACTTAGTCCATATTGTATGGAATATCTCAGTTCCAGTTATCACATCCTCATCAACACTGGCTTTTCATCACTATTATCCAGTGTGTGACAGTGTTACATGCTTTAGGATCAACTATAGTGATCTCTTTCCTGCAGTAAACAGGTGTTTATCAATAACACCCACCCACCCACTGATGACCCCATAAAGTATTGACATCCTCTGTGAAACCAGAACCTTATAAAAGGATATAAGGAATAGCAGAGTATTAAAATAGGGAATAGATATAGGTTGATAGAGAAAGAAGCTTTCTGAATATTGAGAAATGAGAGCGGTATTCAAAGCATATGTGGTAAAATACATAGCAGAAACTTCATTGTCTTAGGCAACAGGAGAAAGAAAGATAAAGACAGAAAGAGCAATGCATTACAAAAGGAAGACACCTTAATTACAAACCCTATCGAATTTCCTGATGGCTTTTCCAGTCCCAAGGCTTAATCTCTGACCTAAATTTCACTCAGTATCACCCATCAACATCTATCTCTGCTCATCCCTAAACCTGCAAAGTCCATCATAGCAAGAGGAGTGGGAACATTCCAAATTCAGTGTCCCAAACTCCCTGCCTCTTAGTGGAAGATGGTTTATTAATGAGAATGACAAATTCTAAAATCCAGGATCCACTGGCAAGTACTTGCTAAACTATTTACTTCCTGTGTATGAGACCTCAAACCTGCCAGCTAATTAGAAAGTGAATAGTATCATTTCTGTAATAAAACAGTCAACAAAAACACAAATCACTTTCTTGATCACTTTCCCAGTCTCCAGGCCAGTCTGTCTATCTCTGCCATGTACTTCACTCAAAGTCACCAAACAGCATTTCTCTGTTTCAGAGAGTTATCAGAAGGATGTTCACTGTGTATTGTGATTTTTTTTTTGTTATTTCTGCCAAACTACCATACATTGAGATATTACATGGAAAATATGTGTCAATAATCTGAGGTACCAGCACATCACTTAGAGTTACAGTAAGCCTGAAACCTCACTTGACTCTTGCTGATGTAACCCAGCATAAACAGACACTGTCGAAGGCCGAAGTGCTATTTTCCCGGCTGCTTTCTAGTGATCTGGTTTTCCACTTTGTTGTGAAAACATCACAAAAATGCTAGCCTGTCTCACAGTGGGATATGTGAGAATGGGCATCATGTATAAAGCTCACTATACTAAGAGGGTTATGGCCCTCTCACGGAATACTGCATTTAAGCCCTGCTGCTGATGCCTTTTTCAGACATCAACCTTAGAGGAAACCATGTGAATTCTGCTCATATGCTCTGTGTACTGTTTGACTAGCTCTTTAGCAATGCAGAAATCAGTGAAGTCAACAAAGCAAAACTAATATAACTAAATTGTTATTTACACTTTGGCTTAATAAGTTGTGTGGAAAACCATTTCATTATGTTAACCCTTATCAAATGGAAAAGCAGCAGTGAGCACCATATCCCAGGCTTCTCTACTGAGACCATCTCCTTTTTTACTATGTATCCTTATATACCCATCAACATGGGTATTCCCTGGCATAGAAATTTGAAGAACTCATGAGTTGGAGCTTTCAGTGCAACTATGTATGCCATTTCCTTCCATGGCATGCAGCACAAATAGAGAGCCCAGTAACAAATAAAGTGCAAATCCCCATCCCTATGCTGTCCTCATGAGGTGTTCTTTAAAGCTTTAAATGTCCCTATCATTGACCTTGGGACTGTGCAATAGACCTTTTACAGGGGTAGGTGTCTACAGGGGTAGCTGAGACCCATCTCAAATCTTCTGTTTTGGCAAAAAATACTTGATCATGTTCTGTCCTCTCAATTGTGCAATCATCTTACAATTAATAATCACTTTGAACCCCTTCAGTCAGGTTTTCATGAATTCACAGTACTGAAACAGCTTTCGTCAGAGTTACTTGTTGATGGGATCTGATTCTGGAGCAACTTCCATTCTCATCCTTCTTGATCTTAGAGCCATCTCCGATATTGTTGATCATGGTCTTTTCTTTTCCCGCCTTGAAAGAGCTTTTGGCGTGTTGGGGACCAGTTTTAAACTGGTTTAAATCCTATTTTACTGACCATTCCCAGTCTATTTCTATAGGTGGTTACAGGTCTGACATTAGCTCTGTACTCTCTTGCGTTCCTCAGGGCTCAGTTTTAGGCCCTTTATCTCCACTTGGGAATCTTCTGCGATCGCTCGACCTTCATTATCACTTTTATGCTGACAATACCCAAATCTATATACACTCAAAATCTGGTGAAAACCTTGATGTTTGTTTTCTTTCTGACTCTATTTCTGAGATAACATTGTCTGAGCCTGAATAGTAGAAAAAATGTTTATAGGTTCCCGTCATCAAATTCTCAAAGCTGGTCCACTGTCTGTTTGTTGGTGGCTCTGTTTTGGAGACTCAAAATAAAATGAGGAACCTTGGAGTCATTTGGGTACCAGTCTTACATTTGATTATTTTCTACAGAGCATTGTTAAAGCATCCTTTTTTCACCTCAGAAATATACAGTGAGGGAAAGAAGTATTTGATCCCCTGCTGATTTTGTACATTTGCCCACTGACAAAGAAATGATCAGTCTATAATTTTAATGGTAGGTTTATTTGAACAGTGAGAGACAGAATAACAACAAGAAAATCCAGAAAAACGCATATCAAAAATGTTATAAATTGATGTGCGTTTTAATGAGGGAAATAAGTATTTGACCCCCTCTCAATCAGAAAGATTTCTGGCTCCCAGGTGTCTTTTCTACAGGTAACTAGCTGAGATTAGGAGCACACACTTAAAAGACACCTGTCCACAGAAGCAATCAATCAATCAGATTCCAAACTCTCCACCATGGCCAAGATCAAAGAGCTTTCCAAGGATGTCAGGGACAAGATTGTAGACCTACACAAGTCTGAAATGGGCTACAAGACCATTGCCAAGCAGCTTGGTGAGAAGGTGACAACAGTTGGTGCAATTATTCGCAAATGGAAGAAACACAAAAGAACTGTCAATCTCCCTCTGCCTGGGGCTCCATGCAAGATCTCACCTCGTGGAGTTGCAATGATCATGAGAACAGTGTGGAATCAGCCCAGAACTACACGGGAGGTTCTTGTCAATGATCTCAAGGCAGCTGGGACCATACTCACCAAGAAAACAATTGGTAACACACTATGCCGTGAAGGACTGAAATCCTGCAGCGCCCGCAAGGTCCCCCTGCTCAAGAAAGCACATATCCATGCCCGTCTGAAGTTTGCCAATGAACATCTGAATGATTCAGAGTACAACTGGGTGAAAGTGTTGTGGTCAGATGAGACCAAAATGGAGCTCTTTGGCATCAACTCAACTCGCCGTGTTTGGAGGCCGGAGGAATGCTGCCTATGACCCCAAGAACACCATCCACACTGTCAAACATGGAGGTGGAAACATTATGCTTTGGGGGTGTTTATCTGATAAGTGGACAGGACAACTTCACCGCATCAAAGGGATGATGGACGGGGCCATGTACCGTTTAATCTTGAGTGAGAACCTCCTTCCTTTAGCCAGGGCATTGAAAATGGGTCGTGGATGGGTATTCCAGCATGACAATGACCCAAAACACACGGCCAAGGCAACAAAGGAGTGGCTCAAGAAGAAGCACATTAAGGTCCTGGAGTAACCTAGCCAGTCTCCAGACCTTAATCCCATAGAAAATCTGTGGAGGGAGCTGAAGGTTCGAGTTGCCAAACGTCAGCCTCGAAAACCTTAATTACTTGGAGAAGATCTGCAAAGAGGAGTGGGACAAAATCCCTCCTGTGATGTGTGCAAACTCTGACCTCTGTGATTGCCAACAAGGGTTTTGCCACCAAGTACTAAGTCATGTTTTGCAAAGGGGTCAAATACATATTTCCCCTCATTAAAATGCAAATCAATTTATAAAATTTTTGACGTGTTTTTCTGGATTTCTTGTTGTTATTCTGTCTCTCACTGTTCAAATAAACCTACCATTAAAATTATAGACTGATCTTTTCTTTATCAGTGGGCAAACATATAAAATCAGCAGGGGATCAAATACTTTTTTCCTTCACTGTAGCAAGATTGGGCTCTATGCTAAATTTATCTGTAGCTGAAAAGCTGATAAACTCATTTGTTGTCACTCAGATAGATTACTGTAATGCCCTTTTAGCCGGGAGCAATCATATTACTCATATTGCACTGGTTCCTGGTCAGTTTCCGTGTCGATTTTAAAATTATGATGCTCACATACAAAGAATTACATGGCTTGGCTAATCATTACTTAACTACATTGTTAATCCTTTACACCCCAAATCACAGACTGTGCTCCTCACAATATCATTTGTTAACTGTGTAATTGTTAATTTGTTAACAAACCCACTTAAGATCTATGGGTGACAGGGCTTTTTCTGTCTATGCTCCTATCCTTTAGAACTCTCTTCCTCTTGAACTTAGGGAAGTGCAGACCTATGACATATTTAAAGCTCAACTCAAGATATACCTTTTTAAACCAGCATTTGCTTGCTGACATTTACTTTTTTTTCTATGTACTGCTTATTTTGTGTACAGCGCTTTGAGAAGCTGCTTTTAAAGGCACTTTATAAAATAAAGTTTATTATTATTATCATTCTGATATTACCTCGTTTGACTGACACTTTTATCCAAAACAACTTACAATTGAGATAGGATACAAATGAGCAGTGGAGGGTTAAGTGGCAGCTTGGTGGTGCTGGGATTTGAACTGCCAAAATTCTGATCAATAGACCAATGCAGTACTGTGGAAGTAGCTAACATGATAAGGCTCCTACACTCCTTGGGCTCCTACACTGGCCCATTCGAATTTGTCTGGGGCTGTAAGCCTCCACTTTTTCCCTGTTTGAAAAAGCTGTCGGAAGTCCCTGTGGTCAACAAATGGATAAGGAGGAGCAAGGGAAACTACCATTAGTCAATTACAATGAATTATATGATGACAAAATATCCGGGTAGACAAAAGATGGCACCCTCACTCACAGCAACACCCAAGCCAAGTATAGCATCTGAACCTCCTGTCAAGAAAATTAAGCCACAGATTCACTGGTCCTTTCATAATTCTCAGACAAATTCATCCTACTTCCAGGCCCAGGGGTAGGCCCCATCATAGAAGTGGTTCAGCTTTGGGAGCTGCCTGGAGATTACTCTTCCCTACCAGCTAGAACTCAAGAGACCTTTGACCCCAATTTCCTGTTCACTTCATCTTTTTACATATACTGTGTAAGCTTTCAGTTTTCTACATTATTACAATAGTTCATTGTGAAGTGTGGACAATTCTCTAGTTGTATAAGTTAACTTTGAATGTATCTTTTGCCTGTTCATTTCAGTGCTCACTGGATTATCCTCTGTCTCCATTGTTTGATGCCTGATAATTTTTTAACCTCTGCCTGCGTTAATGTTTGGGATTTTGTAGTATGCATTGCTACTGTCAATAAAGCCTTCTTGCATATGGATCCTAAACGTTCTCCTGAGTCCAATGCTTTATGCAAACAAGATTAATTTGTAGCATTGTTCAGAGCTAATGAACAATATGGCAAATTCTTAAATGACTATTATTTTATTATTTATTATAAATGACTATCATTTACTATAATGTGTTTACTTACATATTTATGGCACTACATCCTTAACTAGTTATTTAATCATTTGTCTACCTAATAGCCAATAAACAAACCATTTTGTTTTCTTATTTAAAAAAAACAAAAACGTGCATATGTTCTGCCTTTGAAATAGTTCAACATGATGCACATGACACAGATCTGTGCCTCAGATGAAAAACTTAAAGTTTAGAGTCTGTATTTGACTCCAGCAGCTAAATGTAGTAATCAATCATTCCAGTTGTTCTACCACGCAGAATCAAATTAGGCAGCTATTGTAAAAATGAGGTATGACCCATTGATGTCAGAGCCCTCTGACACCACTGATATGTAATTAACACATGCTGTGAATAACAGTAATAGACCACAAAGAAAGCATGAATAAAAATTGATTATGAACTACATAGCCATTAGAGAAACAGCATAAGGTAATGTCCAGGTAAATTATATACTTTTCACAGAAGAATAATTCTCATAAGATTTTTTATTAAAATGTTCTTCCTTTTAGACATAGCTCATGAACAACAACAACAACAGCAACTATTAATATTATCAATAGTATTAGTATATAATAATAATAATAAGAAGAAGAAGAAGAAGAAGAAGAAGAAGAAGTTTTATTTCCTCTTAAAACCAAATGTAAAAATTAACATCTCTAATGAAAAAATATGGTACTAAATTGTTAAATGCTTTGAAGAATATTTTCAGATAATATATTTTATGTGATTAATTATTGTTCATAAAAGTTATGATACCTTATTGTTGTGTTGCCAAACAAATCAGTATCTAGAGTATAATCAAATATTTTTACAAATATGATCCTCTCCATTTTAAAAACCCACAATTTAGATGCCATAAAGAAATAATCAGAACACTGTTGCTCCTAGGCACCTTCCTGATACACAGCTGCATGGTACAAGCATAAACAGAACAGTTTGCACATTTATTGTATAACCCAGTTTATCACAAGCTCAAACATGTGTTCCAATAAATTCTAGTGCTATGGGCACTTTACCATAATAGAACCATTGGTGCTTATTGACAGAAATGTAACACAAAAGAACACAAAGAACCAGACTCAAGCTTTACATCATGCACCTGCTTTAAAAGCCAGAAAATACATTCCTTATGTGTATGATGGCTTTGGCTAATTATGTGTTTGCCCAAAGATTGAAGTCATGCAGTGGCTTTGGCTGGAGAGGCCAATGCAGCACTCGACTCATACTGTAAAGTAAATACTGAACACTGAAATACTGAGTGTGTTACTGTGATTGGTCTCAGCTGGCACACAGATGGCAGTTTCCTGCAAGCCTCTAAACGCTGCTTTAATTCAAGAGGACCCCACGAGGACCTGGATGGGATCCATCAATTATTTGAGAGATCACAGCTTGAAAGCAGCATGTTAAAGCATTAAATAGTGGAACTTTAAGCAAAAAGTGAAAACAGCTGGCAAGTATAGATGTTAACATTGCTGGTATTGTTGATGAAAGATATGCTCAAGGCATTACCTTTTAAACAGGGTTTAAAGATTTCTTCATAGTAGGGAGAGCTTGTAATTTCACTACTAATTAAAAGAAACGCTTTCCAAATTTACCAAAATAGGCAACATAGACTAATCTATTTGCAGATTAACTATGTGCATACACATGTCCATCATTCCAATCATCCGTTTAACTTCACCCATGAATATGTATGATGAAGATGGCATTTTGGCTCATATTCCCATTCGGCTGAAATTTAAAATGAAAGCATAAGTGGGGTTTTTCCCCCTTAATTAAACACACTTCAGATTTGTTCTGAGACCAATGAAATTGAGCTCAGGAGACCCCAAATTACCAACAACATTACTTTGTTTGCACAGGAAAAAGAATTAGCTTATTATACATGTTTTATTTGTTGTTTGTTTGTTTATATATTATATTTATATTCTTCTGTGGAAAAAATAAATACAACCTTGGCCTCAGAAGCTAGCATTGCCACATTTAGCAGGAATAACTGCTTATAGGTGTTTTGCATAATTGTCCAGCAGGCTTGCTGGAATTTTTGGCCACTCTTCAATGTAATATGCTTTCAGTTGCAAGATGTTTGAGGGTTTTCTTGCACATACTGCTCATTTCAAATCCCCCCACAACATTTCAATAGGATTCAAATCCGGGCTTTGACTAGGCCATTCTATAATCCTCCATTTCTAATTTTTGAGCTATTCCATCTTGGATTTGCTCCTGTGCTTAGGATCATTATCCTGTTGAAAGATCTATTTTCAGTTCTATGTCAACTTTCGGACAGATGACCTCACATTATTTTCAAGCGCTCTTTGATATAAAGTAGAATTCATAGCTGAATCATTCAATGCAAGCTGTCCATTCAATGAGGCAGCAAAGCAACCCTAAACAATAACATTTCCACCAGTGTGCTTCACTGTTGGTATCAGTTGCTTCTCCTGAAAAGCTGTCTTTGGTCTGCAATAAACATGTCTGCCAAAAGGTCTGGTCTTGGCCTATATGCTCATTGGCAAACTGTAGTCTTGCAAAGGCTTTTTCTTGACATGCCTCCCATGAGTGTCAAATTTGTGCAATCTTTTTCTGATTGCAGAAGCATGTATTTTGACACCAACCGTTGCAAGACTTATTGAGAGAGAGAAAGAGAGAGAGAGAGAGAGAGAGAGAGAGAGAGAGAGTCTTTATTTTCTTTACTTTACAATAAATACTGAAAGAAGACAGGGTGGCGAAGGTGAATAACCAGCAATCTGTAGATCTATGGTATATTTTCAACACTTGATGAATCATATATTAGTCCACATGATCATCATTTATTCTACACCCCATCTACTTGCTGAATATGGCAATCAGCTGTCAGGGTTATTCACAGTAACCGGTCAAGCACCCTATGAAAAATGACCATAAACCCTGTTCACCTCCAGTCTAACACCTGCAATAAGTTCTAATGTTACAACATTTATGCACAAACACATCTGCCTTCCTCAGAACTCAGATGTCTGTCTCACATACACAGCAGATGGGAGCAACTATTGCTTTTACACAGATATAGGGTGTCTGTATTAAAGCTGGGTTTTTATGATAAAGGGCACTGAGTCACTTAAAAGCCCTTACAATAATTCCACCTGTCCTCTGCTCTCCTGGGCACCTGTGAAAAGAAGAAGCACAAGTAGAACACTGAGTTCAAAGCACGACTGCAAGCAACCTGCAATCTTGCAGGCAGTAGTCACTACAACACTCCAGAGAGTTCACTCTCCATCTTTGTGAATGTTTAAAACATGTGAATGTGAGTTGTGCAAATATTCCACAGCAGGGTCAACAGCCATTACTAGATCTTTGGATCAAAGTTTTTTGAGAAGCATTCCTAAACTATACAGCAGTTCAATGCATGAAATGCTGATACAGGTGAAGAGTCTGTGTTAAAGTTCAAAATGGGGGAAATGTAATCTCAGTGATTTTGACCATGTCTGGTTTGAGTATTGAAGAAACAGCTGATATCCTGGGATATTCATTCAAAAAGTATGGTGCTAAAAAAAAACAAATAAAAAAAAAACACCAAGTGAGTGGTAGTTCTGCAGGCAAAGACATATATATATATATATATATATATATATATATATATATATATATATATATATATATATATATATATATATATATATATATATATATATATATATGACATATGTATGTGTGTGTGTGTGTGTGTGTGTGTGTGTGTGTGTGTGTATATATATGTGTATATATATATATATATATATATATATATATATATATATATATATATATATATATAACATTTTAGAAATTTCAACCAAATTTCAATATACTGCTTAGTTATGTAGTACAGACTTATTTAGAGTTACATATAAATAATTATGTATAGTTACATTAAATTAAGTTAAATTCCTATTGTATATTGAGTTGAGGGATTCAGTGCACTAAGGCAGGGGAATGTGATTTTCCTTTATTTGGAGGCAGATTTCTTAATATTAATCTGATATGTCAGTGATGATTTTGTGTTACTGTCTCAAACACAACACAGTTTTTGTGCTTCAATCCTCAGCCATTAATCACATGTGTTCTTAGACACTATTGTTCATTAATAACTTTGTTTAAGAGTGAAGGCCAAGGAGGACAAAGGCCCTCAAATTTCTCACAGCTCTAAATCATACAGCACTCAGGCAGATCCTGTGGCCGCATGGATTACACGTTTCCTTCCACACCAACACAGAAACTTGCCGATCAGGTGATTTATGGCAGGTAGTTTAAAACCCACCCACCCCTCTCTTACGTGCTGATGTATGTTATTACAATATGATTTATTCTCCTCTGAACAGGACAGGCTGATGATTTTAGCAGTCACCCTGTGCGGTGAGGTGGCCTACTGTGGGAAGAGATCAAAAGGTTTCAGATCAGGGATGAAGACTGGGTGGACACCGGATGTGATTGAGGGCAGTGCAGAAGTGGCCATGAGCAAGTTCCCCACCATAACTAATTAATTTCCTACAGTTCACAGACGGAAAAAAAGACATTATGACTTTTGAATAAAGGTGGTCCACATGAATAACTTTCACTCTTAGTTAAATGTCAACATATTACCTGTTCTTAAACGATTCTTTCAATATTTGGTAGTTTGTGAAGCTCAGAGGCTTTCACTGAAATGTTTAGAAACATCCTGGGCCTATATAACTTAATGTTTACTAAGCTTACAATGACTCACACAACATTGAATAAAAGCCATTTGCTTTTTTTCTCAGCACAAATCAGGAAACACTTGTACAGAAAGTGGACACATAACACAAACATCCTTTTCCAAGGGGAGTTAACAACTAGTCATTTGGAGTGCTAAAGCCAGGTAATTGATAGTTCCCAAGCATTTGGGAGTATTGTGACTACAGGTGAACCATGTCCTAAAGATAGACATGGGCCTACTTTTAATGCCATTCACATTTACGTGTTCAGATTGTCAGGAAAAGATTTCCTCCTGGTGAACTCATTATTCATTGCAACAGTTACAGAATGCTTCTTACATAACTCTATTGTGATTTATATTTAGCATCATAAAATGGTAAACCACTGAAAGAACCTTCTAACCTCTTTCTAAATATCTTATGCTCATTATGGCATTTCCTACCTCTCACGTAACTTAACTACTATTATTGTTATTATTATTATTATTATTATTATTATTATTATTATTATTATTATTATTATTATTATTATTATTATTATTATTATTATTATTATAATAAAATGTATTCACATTTAATTAAACAGGATATACTGTAAAATAAAATAAAAAATAATAAAGGCTGTAAATTTTACAGCAATTTTCTAGCAGTATTGTTCCCAGCAAAGTATTGTAAAATTTACAGTGATTAACTTTAAAACATATTTACAGTAAAGTATTGTAATATCTTACATAGTATAAAATCACACAATGCAGTACATGTGCTCATTTGGCTGATTTTTATTTTTATTTAATTTTTTAAGTAATTGACCCAACCATAGCAGTTTGGTGGTGCTGGGACTTGAACACAAGTTTTCTTGTTTTCTAACTCAATGCCTGTTAACCACTGAGCCATCATAAGCAGCGCAACTAGCTTGTATTATTTTAATACAATCTTTAAGTGCAAGTTAAATCGGTGTTGATTGGTGGTTGTTGAATCAATGCAAGCTAGTTGTGCAAGTTGAACTAGTAGTTGAGCTAAACGTGAGGCAAAAAACATAGTTGGTAACACAGACCAAGTCCAAATACAGAGATCAAAACAATTTCTCAGATAAGACCAAAACAGCAGGCAAACATTACAATGATCACAAGAACAGTCTGAAAATCCAAGCAAACAAACAAATGGCTCAGAAATGCAGCAAATGAACATATGCAAGACTTGACAAAGTGTACATGACAATCTGGAGTCTTTATAGTGTTCATAAATTAGGTAGTGATTGATCACAGGCTAGCTAGAGGGCTATTAATCTGGTGATGGGGACTTCTGGTGTTGAGGAGTGTAGTCAGGTGAGCTAGTGACATTATACATGCAGAACATACGAATAAGACTTGATTGTTGGTATCCACATCATGTTGTTTGCTTTTAAAAATTATTAATTAATAATTAATTTTTGCTTTTGTAGAAGCAAGAACAACAGCAGAACCATAGCCAGGACTATACATTCACACAAGAAAGAATTAACAGTCATGTCAATCCATTTAGTAATTATTTATTTAAGCTGGCTTCTTTGACACATTTAAATACATCAGTAGCAGCGATTGCACATGTGATGTATAATAGTGGGCATAATAAACATGAAAGAGGTGGATTATTCTCATAATCCTTCATTTTTTAAATGCCTCTGGAGGAGAAACAAGATGTAAATAGAGTAACTATACATTTATAAAAGGGGTGAGTGGTTCATAAGAGGAAACATTTGAAGAGACACTGCATGATTATGAACTTGAACTCGACTTAAAGAAAAACAGGAAGCTTTAATGTTATTGCCACTCTGTCTTAGAAAGGAATGGATGTGTTCATATATGCATGAGGAATAGCTTTATGATGAGACGCATGTGCTATAAGGCTCAACTGTAATGGTAATGAATAGTATTTTTTTTGTTCTCCCACTATTGTAAACATCATGACCAGCTGTCAATGATGTAGAAGCATCCATGTTCTCTCACATCTTGATTCAGAAGGTGATCATGAATGCAGTATTCATACAGTATGATTTGACAAGTTAGCCTCCTTGGAAGGTTCCAGTTAAGAGAAAGTACAATTTAAAAGTAAAATAATTAGTTAATCAGCTCTTTGTATGTAATAAAATGGAAATCAGATAAATGACCTTACATACATTCTAAATCCAAAACATTGTTTAAGATATATACTATAAGCTTTACCTTATTTACAATAAGTATATCTTGTTTTGGTACAAAAAAATCAAGTCAAATAATTCTACTATTTAGAAATATAACTTGCAGACTGCTACCACCAAATGCAGAGTGAAGTTAATAAATTGAATGTGCAGAAAATGTAGAAATAAAACCATTGTTCTTAGTATTTATATATATACTTTTTTTTTGCATAGATTAAACAACTGAATGAAATAACCGGATGCCAAAAACATCATATACAATTGGGGAAATAAGTACTGAACGAGTCAACATTTTTTCAGTAAATATATTTCCAATGAGGTTATTCACATGAAATTTTCACCAGACATCAGTATTCACTCAAGAAATCCGCGAATATAAAGAATTCACAACATTAAAGTAATAAATAAAGTTATGTGTAATAAAGTAGAATGACAAAGGAAAAAAGTATTGAACACGCTAAGAAAAAGTAGTTCTTCAAGGAGAGTCTGTTTGGAGTTTGATGTTCCTGATTTTCTAAACAGGCTGGTATTATGGATCAGTGCAATATGTAGTACAGCTGTAAGCATGGCATTAAACTACTGTAGACATAATCTTTATCAAAAAATATTACTGAACTCAGAACTTATCACTCTGGCAACATTACTGAAGACATATTTCACTGAGTACTGTCTTTCTCACTTCAGTTGTGTAAATGTTTCCATCTCCTGTATAGATCTTCAAACTATGTCATATAAGCAAATGGCAATCTTCATCTATGTCCTCAACATGAAGATTGCCTATCAGATGGATGTTGCTAGAGTTTCAAAACATTGCATGTTGGTGAATCTCTAGTGATGTTAACCATTCTCTGTGGTCAGAGTGCATCTCTAACAGAGCCATACTTGGTGCAGAGCTTTCATCTCCCTCTTAGTTCTAAGGGGCACAGGACAGGCAGTATATCATTTCAAAAAGAAACAGAAAAGCTTTCAAGTAAGCACATCTACTGAAATGTTACCCAGACCGTAATTATAGCACAGGGAAGCAGGGAGGCCTTGAGCTGCAGAGGACTGTGGTAGCTGGCAGCATAGGGATCAAGCTCTTGGGAAGAAGACTGAAAAGATTTAGAAAAGCAGGATGGAACACAAGGATTGTAGATGACTCTGATGCTGCACACAGAGCACGTGATAAACAGAGAATTCTCGGCTGAAATAAAGGTCTAGTAGTTTATATACTATAAACTAAGCATCACTCAAATGTGCTTGATATCTCTCAAACTGCACCAAAATCCACGATGAGGAACTGCTATAGAGTAATATTTGTAACACAACAGAATCATAAACCTGTTGTGCATTTGTTGTTCTAAATTCTCCATTGTGATCAAAGTTTCTCTTTTTTTTTTTTTAAATAATTCCACCCCTATTTGTGAGCAGCAGGTTAAAGTAATGATGCACAACATTCTAAAATTGTTTTAACATCTGTGTGTGGCCGCTATATTGTTTTTCAGAGGATATACCACTTCCATATTCCACATGTCTGCCTTAGTCATTTTGGAAGATGAGGAACACACAAAGTGAAACAAATAAATGTTATGAAAAGCAGACAGACAGACTGAGTTAGGGTGAGCAGGTCAAATCCTAGCCATATAACTATTAACCCAATGTTGTCTTCATTATCATTTTCTGAATGATACTGGCCATTGCTGGACATTGTGGAACTTATTTTAAGTTCCCAAACAAATCCAGATGGGCAAAATGTCAGACCAATATATCTTCGCAATCATTTTAAAATTATGGTGAGATCAGAAGCATAACCTTATGCTGTACACTGATCTAAATATATACATGCTCTACTGTGGATATGGCTTGGGATTAGAGGAACAAATATGACACGAAAGGCACAAGATGATTACAAACCAAACTGTATGTAGGTCTTAGTGAAAGAATTCTGAATCCTGTACTCTGTGAGTTTCCACCATAATTTCTCTATGCTTGAATCTTCTTTGGCATTTTTAGATACCAGTCTTCAAGCCAGGCAGGAAGACAAATAGAGAAAATCTTTTACTGTTCTATCAAGACGGATACTAAGGGGATTAGGTAATTGTTATTTTCTGGGATGGAATTCAAACCCCTGTATTCTATTCAGTGGCTCAACGCGGGTCACTGTTCTCCCTGTGTTTGTGTGGCTTTCCTCCTGCTGTCCAAAAACATGTAGGTAGGGGGATTGGCTTTACTAAATTAAATTGCACCTGGGTCTGATTGGGTGTGTGAATTTCTGTGGATGATGGCTTATGAACTGTTATCCCATCCAGCGTGAACTCTCCCACCTTGTGCTGAACAGTGAGCATTGAGCCCAAGGCTCACTGTTGCGCTTGGGGAGTGAAGGCTGGCCCTTCTGACAGAAAAGCTACTGTAGTACAAATTGCTGAAAAAGGTAATGCTGTTTAGGATAGAAAGGTGTCAGAACACATAATGATTCACAGCTTGCTGTATATGGGGCTGCATAGCCATAGATTTTCAAAGTGCCTGTGTTGACCCCTGTTCACCGCCAAAAGCACTGTTCACTGCCAATGGGCACATGAACTGGACCATGGAGCAATAGTAGAAGGTGGCTTGGTCTCATTAATCACATTTTCTTTTACATCATGTGGATGGCCTGGTGTGTGTGCGTTGCACTACAGGAAGAAGGCGAGTCAGTGGAGGCAGTGTGATGCTCTGGGAAATGCTCTGCTGGGAAACCTTGGATCCTGGCATTTATGTGGATGTTACTTTGACATGTACAACCTACCTAAACCTACTTATACCTAGACCAAGTACTCTGACATTCCCTAAATTCAGTGGCCTCTTTCAGCAGTATAAGCACCCTGCAACACTGCAAAAAAGGTTCAGGAATAGTTTGAGGAACATGACAAAGTGTTCATGGTGTTGACTTGGCCTCCAAATTCCCCAGATCTCAATCAGATCTGTGGGATGTGCTGGACAAACATGTCTGATCCATGGAGGCTCCACCTTGTAACTTACAGGATCTGTTGCTAATGTCTTGGTTCCAGATACCACAATACACCTTCGGAGGTCTTGTGGAGTCCATGCCTCATCAGCATTAACTTTTTCAGTCACTGTATGTTCTTCAGCCAATCAGACCAGTGATAAGCTACAGAGCTAGGGATAGGAGACGTAATCATTTATTTTCTTTCTGCTTTGAGTTCAAAACCAACACATCTCATCTATTCAGAGTCAAATGTCATAAGGTGAAGCATCACTATGAGTCAAAATGTTAACTAATCAGCAATGGTTAAGAATTAAGATATAGCTGTTGTTTCACTGTTTGTTTGTTGATGTTTTTTGCATTGTTTTTCCTTGTCCCTGATTTGTTTTATCTTTTGCTTCTGTTTCTGTTCATCAGTGCTATGACTTCAGAGTTTGAATTTTGCATTCAAATTGAGCTTTTCTCACCTTTACATTGATTTATACACTGCACTGATACAATTTGACTGACAAAACATCCTCCTTTTGCCCTTAGAAAAGCCAGTGGGGTGAAATTTTTGTCCAGGTTAGCATGGGAAGCTACAGTATTGGAATTACTGCTGATGGAGGACAGGACAGGTGTCTCTGCCACTAATCCACAGCTGTATTCATAAATCAATGCCTGCAGGGCTTTACTGTGCCCAGAAGCTTTGCCATCATATGCACAAGTTCAGTCACAAGGATTATCTGATGTCATTTGTTTCATACAATGATATGCAAAACAAACTTTTTTTTCTGTCTTCCCATGACTTAAATGATCTCAGCAGGTAATGTTTCAAGATAGTACTTTACCTTATGTTATAGATATTACACAGAACTTGGCAGCACAGAAAATGGTAGCACAAATTTAATGCACAGACATAATACAATCTGTTTAAAGAAGACTATGATTTACTGTATACTACTAAGTTCTATTATAATAACAAATTATAAGTACTGAACTAACTCAGAATGTCTGTATTATTTTATGAAACTTGACATTTATTGGTATTTCATTATTTGGCAGGAACACTTCACTGTGTCACAGAATAAGAAACTGGAATAAAATGTAGTAATTTCTCTAAATATTGTCAATATTGCGAAATCAGAGAACGTATTGTAGTTTCCATTTGAGAATTTTTATGTAACAAACACTTTGAAGTGTCTGAGTGCCTGAAGCATCATTACCAACTATATTTCATTCTCCGGAAAATAAAAATGCCACTGCATGCCTGCTTTGCACTTGTTTACAGCCTTTTAAGGAATTATGATGATGCCTTATGGCCACAGTGGTTTTGGTACAACCATCTTCCAGGATCACAGGTCAATGCATATATAAACACTCTCCCCCTGGGGTCAAGGACTTCCCTTGGATTACACAGTCAGCGAGTCACCCTTCCATTTTCGGTGTCTTCCATGCTCTGACACTGATTTAAAAGCAGCACAGGGGTGGTTATGGCTAAAAAAAAAAAAAAAAAAAAAAAACCAGTCAGTGCAGCTTATGTCCTCTTCTTTGTGTGTAAGCAGGCAGGGGTGCCGGTGCACTTACATAAAAATGTCCCCTGTTGGGCCAGGAAAATTATGTCAATGTTTATGGTGATAATTAGCTCAAAATATCGCCAAAGGTGAGAGTGCAGAGTCTACACACAGTCTAGGCACAAAAGCTAACTAAAAACTATGACATGAGATTTGAAATTTTTTTTGACACAGTTATAATCATAGCAGTTGACTGTATGACCATTTATCTGTCTTCAGTCTTTAATGTGGGGAGACAAAAAACCTGCACTGTGGTTCTGTGTAATACCTGATGGCAAAGCCTCTGTATTTACCGAGCATTGTTTGCATCAGATACTATCTATGAACTTCAAAGGGATGCACACATGTGAAGCTAGTGTACCACACGGCTTTGAAATCTAACACTGTTATGTGATGTTGTTGGGGTGACTGCCTATCAAAGTGTTCAGCCAATAAACAAAAAGCCTAAATACTGACATACAAGCTCATCCAGAGATGCTTAGTCAACAGGACAATTTTTCCCCTCTTACGCAACATAACAAAGATACACAACATGAATTAACAGCCGATGACAAACATATATGTGCTCATTACATTTTACATAAATAGTTATTACTGCATGTCTCAGGCAGTTATAAATTAAATCTAGGTTTTCCAATCACAGACCAGCTACATTTTTATGTTTTTAATAAGTAAACATTACAGGGTTTCCGAAGAAGTCAGGAAGTAATAGAAGTTAAAATATATACATGATTTTGTATTTACTTATTAATTTACATTTATATGTATTTTTTCCTTGCAGGTGAAAATGCAATTAAATTTCCGATGAAATGGTGGAGATGGTGCTTTATGGTACACTAAATGGTTCTGGACTTTTCAGAGAATGTCCTTAAAAACTGCATAGATCTCTTTTATTAATCATATACAGTATGTGTTTCATTCTAGTAAAACTCAATATCATAAGGCAGCATATATAGAAATTGTAAGCATTAAAACAGATCTCATCCGTGAAAAAGAAGCTTCACTTACCGAAACATCTGCATTTGTGGAGACTATTCTATATCTTGCTGCTTACTAACTTTTTTTCACTTTTTTTTTTTACACAATAGACCCCCATTTCTTATCCTACAATTTATGGGCTTGACTCCTTTTCCAGATGTATGCGGCACCGCAATGGGAAGCTGACCCACTCTATGGCCCAGTCCTGCTCTGATACACGCTGAGTGACACACACTTCTCCAGGCATTGAGCAAACACTAGGTGGAGGACTCATTTTCATGTCCTGCCACTAAAGGCATTGACATATAGTTTGTAGAATTATTTGATGGATAGTTTAGATGGATTATAAGTGTTGGTTTGTATTGCCATGTCAAAAGCAGATGTGTCTACAAACATAAACACAGGTGGAAGTAAATGAACGGTGGTAGACCTGCAAGAACGTCAATGAAAAACTAGACTGCTGAATATAGACCAGCTGTATTTTTTATTTGCATATCATAATTTGTATTTAATATTTTTTTACAAAAAGGCATGACACCCTGATTTATGAAGCATAAAAAGCTGGAGTTAATGTTAATTGTGAAACCCTTAAAAGTGATATGAGGTAATAGAAATGGATTTATAACAAATGTAAATATGATTGACATGTTTATGATTAAGTAGTAAAGTCTTAGTGTTATTTTGATTGAAGGGTGATGAAACATTCAATTATTTTGTCCCAAGATCATTGAATCAGCTTCCTTTAATACTTTTAGAATTGTTTCTGTGACTATATGATTCCTCTGAATTTTAAGCATCTATAACATATAACATCAGGCTTGTTAACGGAAAAAAACGTCTTATGTAGTTCACACATTTCACAAGGATTTATAATCCACATAATATAGATAGCATATAAAGACACAGGGGTGTATCTATTAGAAGAGAATGATACCTCACAAATTACTAGGGGATAGATATGGAAATGAAAATGGGTCAGATCCAGCCTTATACTGGAGAATATGGTGCTAGTCCAGCACTCAGCAGTATACAAGTCTACAGCACCACAGTGCTGACAGTAGAAGCTATAGTATAACTGCATGTTATGGATTTTTCAAACTAAAACCAGTATATTATATACATTTTATCTTAATTCGTGTTTTTTCCCCCTTCACATTAAGGATAATTTGTCACATAAAATTGTGTCCTCTGTCAGGTTAATTTTTATGTTATCTGCCCACAGATTATCTTGACAAACTTTGCGCACTTTGCCAGTTGGACAAAACTAAAGGACACTGTCAGGTAGGATTAATAATTCTTTGGCTTATGGATCGTGCAGCAGTTTTCTCCTTGCTAGGCTGCCATCATCTGAAATCACTATAGAACTGCAAAATAAATGTATCTTCTGTCATATTAGATTCGGCTTCATCATATTCAGCAAGGTTTCTAATTTGAAATCTACATAAAGAAAGTGAATGTTAAACTGATATATTTGAGTTCATCTTACACCACACAATGATTTTTGTAATTAAAAATAAAATCAGCATGAATGTTCATATGTATATAAGTGAATGCATTTGTACAATTTCTTTTGTATGAGATTTTACAAATGTTCTGTTTACAATTGATTGTTTGTCAGGAAAAGCCTGAAGCCAATATTATTATTTGTCCTTTTTTTTCGGAGTAAAGTTTGTGTTGAATCAGAAAGAGAATATTGAATACAGTCTTTATTTTTAGATGTGCTCATGTTTTGTCCCAGTCTCTATAGATGTCTATGTCCCAGAGCTCCATGTTTAACAGGAACAGGAAATACTGCAGAAGCCTAGAAGTTGATGCACTGCCAACTTTAAATGCCATCTCTAAAAATATCTCCCAGGAATTCAGGGCTTGGCAAAAGGGCCAAGGTCGCTGGCCTGGGGCTTGTCGCCACTTTGAGGGCCTATTTTGACACGACAGCCTTGTCTAACTGTAACCCAACCCTGTCTCTCTCTCTGCCCCTCTCACTACTTCTCTATAATTCCCTCCTGCTCTTTAACTCACTTCAGGTCCTTTGTGCTCAACCAGGACTTACGGAGGAAATTTGGAACAAAGGTGTTGAGCTATGGTCTTTGGAATGGTCTGCTTGGAGAATGGTCCTACAGAGTGAAAGATTCATCAGCTTAGCCATTTGCTTGCTGACACTTATAAATACCTGGGCAAGGTGACCATGCTGAGAGTGTTTGACGAGGCCTGCTTTTATAAGTCTTAGAACAGAATGTACCCAAAGAGGACCCCCCAAATTAGCAACCATGTTGATCATTGCCACTACAGTTACGTACAGTGTGTCAAAAAATATTATTTGGGATTTCAAAAAGTTCTGGACCATACAGTCTTGTTGTTTGATTTCTATCTTTAAAATTTTCTTTTGAAATTCCATATGAGTGTTTTCACATAGAGCTCTGTCAGTATGATGAATGGTACAGAAAAAGCTGTGTGTGGAACACATTTATGGAAAATGTAAATATATATATATACAGTATCTCACAAAAGTGAGTACACCCCTCACATTTTTGTCAATATTTGATTATATCTTTTCATGTGACAACACTGAAGAAATGACACTTTGCTACAATGTAAAGTAGTGAGTGTACAGCTTGTGTAACAGTGTAAATTTGCTGTCCCCTCAAAATAACTCAACACACAGCCATTAATGTCTAAACCGCTGGCAACAAAAGTGAGTACACCCCTAAGTGAAAATGTCCAAATTGGGCCGAAAGTGTCAATATTTTTTGTGGCCACCATTATTTTCCATCACTGCCTTAAACCTCTTGGGCATCTAGTTCACCAGAGCTTCACAGGTTTCCACTGGAGTCCTCTTCCACTCCTCCATGAAAAAATCACGGAGCTGGTGGATGTTAGAGACCATGAGACACAGTTGTTTTTGTACTCCTCCCTGGTTGCAGCCAAACACGCTTGAACCATCTGAACCAAATAAGTTTATCTTGGTTCCAGTAATCCATGTCCTTAGTCTGCTTGTCTTCAGCAAACTGTTTACAGGCTTTCTTGTGCATCGTCTTTAGAAGAGGCTACCTTCTGGGACGACAGCCATGCAGACCAATTTGATGCAGTGTTCGGCGTATGATCTGAGCACTGACAGGCTGACCCCCCACCCCTTGGACCTCTGCAGCAATGGCAGCACTCATGTCTATTCATTGAGGGAACCATGAATACCAACATGTACTGTGACATACTGAAGCAAATCATGATCAGTATTCCAGCATGATAACGACCTAAAACACACCTCCAAGATGACCATTGCCTTGCTAAAGAAGCTGAGGGTGAAGGTGATGGACTGGCCAAGCATGTCTCCAGACCTAAGAGGGTTAAGGCAGTGCTGGAAAATAATGGTGGCCACACAAAATATTGACACTTTGGGCCCAATTTGAACATTTTCACTTAGGGGTGTATTCACTTTTGTTGCCAGCAGTTTAGACATTAATGGCTGTGTGTTGAGTTATTTTGATGGGACAGCAAATTTACACTGTTACACAAGCTGTATACTCACTACTTCACATTGTAGCAAAGTGTCATTTCTTCAGTGTTGTCTATAATATATATTTAATATATATATATAATATGTATATAATATATATATTAAAAATAAGTTTTAAAAAAAGGAGACATGTGCCACAGTGTCATAGTGGGTAGCATTGCTGTTGCTAAGCATCCTAGATCCCCGGTTTGATATTGAGCTTGGGTTACTGTGTTTCACATGTTCTCCCTCTGGCTACATGGGTTTCCTCAGTGTACTCTGGTTTCTTCCCACCAAACAAAACATGGCAGTAGCTGCATTGTCTATGCCCTTGGTATGAATGTGTGTGGGCATGTTGCCCTATGATGGACTGGTGTCCGATCCAAGGTGTATTCCCACCTAATGACCAGTGTTTCCGTGGTTAGCTCCAGATCCACTGTGGCCCTAACCAGGACAAATAGGTTACTGAAGATGAAAGAAAAGTGGATGAATGAAAAAATAGAAACTCAATCTACCATTTGGCTCTGTATATCACCGATACGCCTATAGTGAGTATTTATATTACTGTACATCTTTTTGCATAACATGATAGAAATACTACAAACAAATAAAACATTCTCTTTTGCTTTTTGTCTGGCAGCCAAATGACTATAATGGAGGTCTAATGCAAACATACACTTGTGCAATCTGCAAAACTTTCCACAAAGCTACCTACAGTAATTGTGGTTTTGGGGCTTTTTCAAGTGCGTCTAGAAAACAATTTGAATCCATTCCACGGCTGCAGGGGTAATTCACCAGATAGGAAATGTGAGATGGTAAAACATAAAATGGGATCATACTGAATAACAAGTCATACCAGCGTACAGTTCTTGCATGGTTTCTCACTGAGGCTAAGCAGGGTTGAGCCTGGACAGTACCTGGATGGGAGACCTCCTGGAGAAAACTAAGTTTGCTGCTGGAAGTGGTATTAGTGAGGCTAGAGGGGGAAACTCAGCTTGTGGTCTGTGTGGAGCCTAATGCCCGAGTACACAATAAAAACAGCACGGTCTTTCAGATGAGTCATTAAACCAAGGTCGTGACTCTCTGTAGTCATTAAAAATATCAGGACACTTACTGTAAAAAGTAGGGGTATAACCCTGGTGTCCTGGTGAAATTCCCACATTGGCCCTTCTTTATCATGGGCCCCTAATAATCTCCATCCCTGAACTGGCTACTCCTCTACACTCTCCTCTCTACCAATAGCTGGTGTGTGGTGGGAGTTCTGGCACACTATGGCTGCCGTCACATCATCCAGGTTGATGCAACACATTGGTAGTGGTTGAGGAGATTTCCCCCCATACACTTTGAGCACCTAGAAAAGTGTTATATAAATCTAAGGGGGGAAAATTAACAAGGGATATTCTTAATTACAGTACTATAACCATTCAAATAAAATTGCTGTAATAAATTGACTGAGTTCAATTTAAAATATTTAATTTCATAACATTGGTGCACTGTTAACTGGCCAAATGTTTTGCTACTGAAGTGTATGTAACAAATAATACTCCTATTCCTAATAGATATGCACCGATGTATCGGCCTATAATCAGTATGGGCCGATAAAGGCAATGTTTCACGCATTCAGCCATCAACCGATAGTTTAAAAACATCCGATGATCAGGGCCGATATATTATATCCTGTCAATCAAAAGAGGGTGGGAAAACACATTGATTTCATGCTCTGTGTAAAGATGATGTCTCTTGTGTGGAATGATGGTTTGTCTGTTCTTCACTGCTAAAATTATACACTGTACGCTGCAGCAATGAAGCGGGATTTTCAGCATCGAGTCATTTTTTATTTTATTTTTTGCCGCGCTGCATGCGCTGCATTAAAGCACCACAACACTCATGAAAGATTTAAATGAAGGTGAGTTGACAAAAAAGTATATATTGCACAGAAAAATATATTTGTAGAGTATACAGTATACATACATTTTTTAGAATTCATCCATCCATCCTTCCATCTTCAACCGCTTATCTCTAATCTGGTTGCGGGGGTAGCAGCTCCAGCAAGGGACCCCAAACTTCCCTTTCCTGAGTCGCATTAACCAGCTCTGACTGGGGGATCCCGAGGCGTTCCCAGGCCAGTGTGAAAATATAATCTCTCCACCTAGTCCTGGGTCTTCCCCGAGGTCTCCTTCTGGCTGGACATGCCTGGAACACCTCCCTAGGGAGGTGCCCAGGGGGCATCCTTACCAGGTGCCCGAACCACCTCAACTGGCTCCTTTCAACGCAAAGGAGCAGCGGCTCTACTCTGAGTTCCTCTCGGATAGCCGAGCTTCTCACCCTATCTCTAAGGGAGAGGCCGGCCACCCTCCTGAGAAAACCCATTTCGGCCGCTTGTACCCGCAATCTAGTTCTTTTGGTCACTACCCAGCCTTCATGACCATAGGTGTGTGTAGGAACAAAAATTGCCCAGTAGATCGAGAGTTTTGACTTCCGACTCAACTCTCTTTTCGTCACAACGGTGCGGTGAAGCGATTGCAATACCGCTCCTGCTGCTCCGATTCTCCGTCCAATCTCCCGCTCCAATGTCCCTTGTCCAATGTCGTGAACAAGACCCTGAGGTACTTGAACTTAAAGAATTCAGTCAATGTTAATATGAATTAATGACATTCAATAAGTTAAGAAATCTTACTTTAATCTTCAGAATTTAGTTAAAGTGTTAATGTGCGTAATGTGTTTTATGTTTATGAGACCAGTTACTGTGAAACAACTTGTTGAAATGGAGAGAATTGTGGAATTAATTATTATTCATTTAAAAGAAGTCATAAAAGGCAGAACTATCGGTATCTGTATCGGCCAATATGACTCTGAATAATCGGTTATCGGTATCGCCTGAGAAATTTAGTAGCTGTGCATCTCTAATCTCAACTCATTACATATACAGTCATGGACGAAATTATTGGCACCCGTGGAACTTTTCCAGAAAATGCACCATTTCTCCCAGAAAAGTGTTGCAATGACAAATGTTTTGGTATACACATGTTTATTACCTTTAAGTGCATTGGAACAGCACAAAATAGCAGAAGAAAAAAGGCAAATTTGACATCATTTTACACAAAACTGAAAAATTAGGTGGGACAAAATTGTTGGCACCCTCAACTTAATATTTGGTTGCACACCCTTTGGAGAAAATAACTGAAACCAATCGCTTCCTATAACCATCAACAAGCGTCCTACACCTCTCAACTGGAATTTTTTGGACCACTCTTCTTTTGAAAACTGCTCCAGGTCTCTCAGATTTGAAGGGTGCCTTCTCGCAACAGCAATTTTGAGATCTCTCCATAGGTGTTCTATGGGATTTAGATCCGGACTCATTGATGGCCACTTCAGAATTCTCCAGCGCTTTGTCTCCAAGCATTTCTGGGTGCTTTTTGATGTATGTTTCTGGTCATTGTCCTGCTGAAACACCCATGACCTCTGACGCAGACCCAGCTTTCTGACACTAGGCCCTACATTATGGGCCAAAATCTTTTGATAGTCTCCAGTTTCATGATTCAATGCACCCAGTGCCAGAGGCAGCAAAACAACCCCAAAACATCCTTGAACCACCACCATGTTTGACTGTAGGCACTGTGTTCTTTTCTTTGTAGGCCTCTTTCTGTTTTCTGTAAACAGTAGAATGACGTGCTTTGCCAAAAAGCTCTACCTTAGTCTCATCTGTCCACAAAACGTTCTCCCAGAAGGATTGAGGCTTACTCAGGTACATTTTTGCAAACTGCAGTCTGGCTTTTTTATGCCTCTGTGTCAGAAGTGGGGTTCTCCTCGGTCTCCTGCCATAGCGCTTCTTCTCATTCAGATGATGACGTATGGTTCGAGCTGACACTGATGCACCCTGAGTCTGCAGGACAGCCTGAATTTGCATGGAAGTTGACTGAGGTTGTTTATCCACCATTCGAACTATCCTGCGTGGCATTCTTTCATCAATTTTTCTCTTCCATCCACGTCCAGGGTGATTTGCCACAGTTCCATGGGTTATAAACTTCTTGATTATATTGCGCACAGTGGACAAAGGAACTTTAAGATCTCTGGAGATTAACTTGTAACCTTGAGATTGTTGATATTTTTCCACAATTTTGCTTCTTAAGTCCTCAGACAATTCTCGGCTCTTCTTTCTCTTCTCCATGCTTGGTGTGGCACACACAGGCACACAACACAAAGGTTGAGCAAACTTTTATACACTCTAACTGGCTTCAGTTTTGATTTCTATAATACCAGCACCTGTTACTTGCCACAGGTGAGTTTAAATGAACATCACATGCTTGAAATTAAATTATTTACCCACAGTTTTAATAGGGTGCCAATGATTTTGTCCAGTCCATTTTGGGAGTTTTGTGTAAAATGATGTCAAATTTGCCTTTTTTCTTCTGCTTTTTTGTGCTGTTCCAATGCAATTAAAGGTAATAAACATGTGTATACCAAAACATTTGTCATTGCAACACTTTTCTGGGAGAAATGGTGCATTTTCTGGAAAAGTTCCAGGGGTGCCAATAATTTCGTCCATGACTGTAAGCATAACATGTCTTGCATGTTGTTGTTTCCTTTTTTACAACCCTGGAAGATCACCAAATTCTGTACCACTCTTTTGCTGCATGTTTTCAGTCGTAGTAAGCAGTGTGTATTGGTGTGAACTGGACCTGCACCATGTTTAATATGATAGCTTCATGTAAACACACACATAGAGGAAACACAGAGCTTCCTTTCACTCACTTTCACAGGGAGAGGGAAATCCCACCAAGAGAACAGGAGAATAATTCTCCTTCAAGATATCCTGTATCACACATATACACACTTTGGAATCTGAATAGTTTGATCCATAACCATGTGATAATGTTTGTGCATACTGTAAATGCTATTCAACATTTCTCTTTCATTTCATATATGTATATTAGTTTATTAAACTAGTTTTCCAACATAAATTGTTTTTCAAATACTCTGAAAAGTCTGAAAATATTAACTAAGACATAAAACTAACTGACATTTTTACTAGATTCTTTTTTCTTACTATTGCAAGTACTGGAGAACACAAAAATGGAAACGCTGCTAAATTATAACACCATGACGAGCTACATACTGCTCTCTGTCAACTCCAGTGATTGAAAGAGGGTGTTCCTGAAGCTTCTGGGATCCCTGTGGACCAAGTGCAATCATCAGCAGGTTTTTTTTGTTTAGACGAATTAAACCAGGTGTTTAGACAATTCAGTCTGTCACTTCTGACTAAGAGTGCATGCCCCCCTTCTCGACACAACCCTGGACCCTTTCTAAGGCAAGATGCACACTTACCCACAAAAAATGTCCCCAGAAGAGCAATGCACAGCTGGGGAAGTCATTGCCAGACATCCTCTGTTCTAGAATCTACCACACAATGAGTATTGCAGATTTCACAATACAGTGCACTTCAGTGTAGTACGACATTCATTGATTAAACAGGATTCAGAGTCTTCCTCTATGACTGAGCCTAAATTCAGGCCCAGAATTGTCTGCTTCCTTCCTGGATCCTATAATAATCATCTGGACTGACAGGGAAGTATCTTCATGTTCTTCTGTCTGATGATTTGATTCTGGTAGGGATTGGAATGTATTAGATTGGACTGGGCTGAAAACCCTTTTGAATCCAATCCAATCCATTCCAATCCTTAAATGTTAGTATCTCACAAGCATTCCACTGCACATTCTGGGTTAACTTGACCATACATAAAAATTAAAATACTTTTAGTGCTTATTTTATTTTGTATAGACTATTAACTGTAATTACATTAAATGGCTTTGACCATAATGTAGAATTTTAAACCGCCAACTCAGGATTCAAAGCAAAGTCTGGTACGGCAACAAATAAAGCCTTTAAATAACAATGAATCCAGTAAAATATGCTGTGTCTAATTTTATATATTATTAATCATAAGGATCTGGGTGAACCATGATGCTGGAACTAAGACGGTTTAAAAAAAATTTGTTAGTTACATGGCAGTCTTTGGGCTTCACAAAATTTCAGGCATCACTTTGTTTTGTAATACTCATTTTCCATTTTTCAATGTTCCTATTTACATATTTGTTATATAAATGTTTTGTTTTTTTTAAACAAGAAGACCTATGTCTTCCACGGTCTCCCTGTTCTTTCGCTGGGAGAAAACAGGGCAGAAATCGGCACTATTCTCTTGATCTGCATTGAAGTATGCTTGCTCAATCATTACTTCACCCAACGGAGTAATCTGTCTCAGAAAGCAAACTCAAACAGAGTTTAGAGCTCTCACTCTAGTTCTCATCTACTTTGCAGGATTACTAAACTTGTATATTTTGATTACATTGTCAAGTTTAAATTGCTAATTTATTTATATTTGCAGCATTTAGCAGATTTATAGAAGTGCTTCTACCAAGAACACATCCTCATGCTTCTTCACTATGGCAGAGCATAGGAATACCATCAAGAAAATTTATTGAAACCCAGAAGTCATTTTAAATTATTGGCATTAATTAAAAAATATGAAAAATAAATAAAGCGAGCCAACAGCAATCCATAAACTAAGACGAATAAAACTAGTTATTCAAGTATTACACAAGAAATACACATTGGGTACAGTGTCTATCTTTTTCTCCTCTGTTTACATGTCACAACATTTTCTTTTCACCTCACTTAATTCACACAGAATTAACCCTTTCTATAATTTGTCTCAAGATTTTGACCTCTGCAGGTGCTATTTCACTGCTAGATATTGTTTTTGGCATAGAAGTGAGTCAAAATAACTTCCACTTCTGCCTTTATTTCGTGTTTCCAGCACTCTGTGTGCTTTACCTTTTATGGAGTTTTGTGGGCATCACAAAACGCAAATGAACTATGTCTGGAACGAGCTTTGCACTTTACATACACAAGTGAGTACAGAAAAGACACTTCCAAAATTTTTGTAAATCTGGTGGAAAGCGGTTTGGCTTACACAAACATTTCCAGATGGGAATAAATGATTGATAAATGAGGGCCAGTTTGAGCACTGGCCATTTCCATTTTCATCCAACTCCATCAGCGTGTGACAGACTCAGCACCCTAACCTGAAACACACGGTTGATGCTGAAAGTTGAAACTAGCAATATTTGAAAACTCCACTAGTTCAGAAGAAACCACAAGCTCTCACACACATCTGTAGTGTAGTGTTCTACTGCCCTCTGAAGGAAACATTCAGATGTGCACTTGAGTACAATAATGACCCGTTAAAATTCATATAGGAAACAATAAGCAAGACAGGTACCTACACATAATTATTATTAACTCATGTAGACGGTGTAACCGACAATACATTCAGCCCTCAATGAGAATAGCGCAAATGTTTCAAAAACTGGGTGAGTACCTATAATCAGATGTTCTTCTTTTAAAGGAATTATGAATGGACAATGTGGGTTTCATTCTGAGTCCAAAAACTTTCCCAATCTAGGATTCATGGATTTCTTCAACACACCCAATTAAGGGTATAGCGTTTATATAATAATAATAATAATAATAATAATAATAATAATAATAATAATAATAATAATAATAATAAAGCACTGTATATATATATATATATATATATATATATATATATATATATATATATATATATATATATATATAAATTAATAATAATAATAATAATAATAAATGAATGAATAAAAACGCCTTTTTAAATGGTAGGATGTTACATGTGGGGGGCTTTTGCTCTACTTTGCCCCTCAGCAGCATCAGTAGCATGAGCCTGCCTCCATCGCCGTTACACTGCTACTGGCTCCAGTTTGCTATCCCTTCTTTTTTTTTTTTTTTTTTTTTTTTTTTTTTTTTTTGAGAAGAAGAGGAGCTCAGCATAAGGGCACAGAACACGGATAAGAGCAAGAATTGCTTGTGGGAGCGTCAAACGAAATATCCGTCCTTTATATGTCGCGTTAAGTAGGAGACAACAGGTAAATTGCAGCAAATAATAAGGACGCCAGGTTGGTTAATAGCGCTGCGGCGGAGGGACTCGTCCCCGATCCCGGGTGTAGATTAGCCTCAGCCGAACGTTACTGTACACGGCGGCTGCGAAACAAAATGGGGGTTAGGTTCGTGGGCGGAGCGGCTTTAACACGAAACGCGTCGGTCTGTCTACAGACTGCCGCTTTGATCAGTCCGATAGCGGACAGTGTTGTTGGCTATGTAAAGCGGCGGAGTTAATAGGCGAGGCCTTTATTTGGTCCGCGGTTATGTGCGCACATTTGCTCCGTCTTTTCTCCATGGCGCCCACGTAGCGACTGCAGCTCGACCTGCAGCGGGCGGGTTAGCGGGACGCGCCTTGTCCTGCAGCACCCTCGGTTTTGTCTGTTTCTTTAGACTTGGTTCTTTTTTTTTATTGAAGTGGGGATCACAGTCTCGACGCGTTGAAATGTGTTCGTTGGCATTTTTTTAAAGAGGCAATTTTCCTTTAAGTGTGTCTTCCTGTGTGAAGCCGAAGAGGATCCATGTGTGTTGTTCGCTCGCGCGTTAACGCTATTGTACAGCTCGGTGCTTCCTTCACTCGTTTTACTAAACTATATATCAAATTCAACGTGTGTTTATTTCATGCAGGACTGTTGACCTGTAAATGAAAAGAAGCGAAAAGCCCGTATGTGTACAATGTCACGATCATGAATGAATTATGTATGGGCTGTAATGCTGACAGGTGATGTGTAGGTGCTGAGCTCCTGCTACTTACACTATATCATTTATCAATTATTTAGTGGAATTATAAATAGATATTTTATTTTGGGGGAAATGTAAACGATGATTTGTGTATTTAAAAATCATAACACATCACACTGTGAAAAATTTGTTAATCTGACTCAGCCTTGTGCAAATATATCGCCTTATGTAATAGAAAAGATCATAGTTATATTTTGATTTCAATATATCAATCATCCACTGACATGTAACTATATTTCAAGTAGGCGATCATCCATTGACACTGTGAACCAACAAAAGGTAAGGTCACTGCTCATGTTTATTGTGTATGTTCAATATATACAGTTAAACGTCGGCTCTGACTCTATACGGCTGCATTTATTGCCTTTATTAAAAATGTCTTATCATTATGTTTTGTTTTGTTCTGTTTTGTTCTGTTCTCCCTCTGCCCACCCTCTTATTGCATCTAAACCAGCATGTCGGCCAGAGGAGGAAAAAAGAAGACCACCAAGCTGTCACGCTCAACCCGGGCTGGCGTTATCTTTCCTGTAGGGAGGATGATGAGGTACTTACGCACAGGGACTCATAAGTATCGCATCGGTATGGGAGCTCCTGTCTACATGGCAGCTGTCATTGAGTACCTGGCAGGTGAGAGCAGACAGGCGCACACACACGCACACACACACACACACACACACACACACACATATATATATGTGTGTGTGTGTGTGTGTGTCTACACACCCCTGTTAAAATGAAAAAAAATTCTGGTTCATGTAAAAAAAAGCCAAGATAAATCATGTTAAATCAAGACATCAACCAACATTATTCATGTGGAAAAACAAATAGAAACGTTTTAAATAAAGGAAGAAATAAAAAAATAAAAAAACAACCCTAGAAGAACCTGGTTGTTAATGCAGCGTGTGACTGTACTCATAGTTAACCAATCACGTTCAATTATCCTACATCGGTCATCAATGAAGTGATCCCGAGCAACCCCAAATAAACATCAGGTGTTTCTGTAGGATATTCTTGACATCTTCTTGGTTTCGTGTAACTGCTGAAGCCTTGGTCCACAAAGAACTTACAAAACATTTACAGGAACACAATGTCAGATATCGATCAGGAGAGGTGCACAAAAGAATTTCCAACGTTGACCAAAAAACATCAAGCCTGCCTAAATCACCCCAAACTATGTGGCAAATGTGTTATGACCAAGGTAGAACTTTATGGGTATAATTGTAAAAGATATGTTTGTCACAAAAGCAGGACAGCTTATCACCCAAAGAACACCATACCCACTGTGAACATTCAGAACAAAGCCTGCAGGCCTCTGTTAAATAGCTGAAGATGATGAAAATATTTCACCTTCCAGCACGATATTGACCCAAAGCACAAATTCAAGTCAACAAAGGATGGCTTCAGAAGATGTTAATCAATGTTTTGGAACAGTCCGGTCAGAGCTCAGACCTAAATCCTATTGAGCCTGTGGAATGACTTGAAGAGGGCAGTGTAAAGGAGATCCAGTCATAGACAGATCTGAAGCCTCCTTTTCTCCCCAAGAAGCATGGAATAAACATATCAAATCAAAATGTGCTGTGTTGGTAAGTATTATTAGTCCAGGGGTGTACATACTTATGCAACCAGGTTATTGTAAATGTTTTCTTTTCTTTTTTTCCCCCTAAACCATTCTATTTTTCTATTCTATTGTTTTCACTTGAATTTTGTTGGTTTGCTATATCACGTTAAAGGTGAAAAATGATCCAAAATGATTTATCTTTTTTTTAACATAACAAAAACCTGCAGTTTTAACACGGGTGTGTACAATCTTTATTTGCACTGTATATACACTGCAGTTGTTGGGTGTGTATATATATATATATATATATATATATATATATATATATATATATATATATATATATATATATATATATCGAGAGAGAGGTGAATATAAATACACATTTTTATTATTTCCATGTTTAGCTGAAATTTTGGAACTAGCTGGTAATGCGGCCAGAGACAACAAGAAAGGACGAATTACTCCACGGCACATCAAGTTAGCGGTGGCTAATGATGAAGAACTTAACCAGGTACAGTATATCTTAAAAGAAATTAAGTCTTAACTTTGGACAAAAACATACATCTTCCCTCCTGTTTTGGTAAGGTGAGAGTAGTGTTTGTTTTAGAACTGCAACGACTAATCGATAAAACTGATAATAATCGATTATGAAAATCATTGTCATTGAATCTCATTATCGATTAGTCAGCCTATGCGCGGCACAGTGGAGATTTAATCATTTTGTTACTTCTCTTCCGAAAACATGCTTCAGAGAATAAATACTAAGTTGTGTCTCAAATGAAGTACTGTACAATTACACTTTGTACTGTGTACTCTAACGTCTAGTGTGTGGATTTTAGAAAGGTAATATCATCTCAAATATATCACTAGTGTTTTTTTTTACTAACCGGAAGTATAAGCCACGATGGCGCATGACGTCATACGCACGCTGGCATTAGCAGACACCTAGAGTCACCAACAATGACTTTCTTCAATTTACTTTCTGTCAGCGTTACCTTTTATTCCCAACATGACCTCAGTCACCATCAGACGGAGGAGAAATCGTCACGTGACAGATGAAGAAAGTCCTCTAAGGCAGTGGAGCATTTTATATTAAACACAACAGAGATCAAACAGTGGTGCTCGAGCACAAAGTTATGTTTATATCCAAAATGCTCCACTGTGTGTAAGGGCTTGGGAGGAAACTGGTGCAAGTTGCTTAAAAGGTTTAGTTTATTGTCATTATATGGTGTATTTGCGTGCTTGCAGTGTAAATTCTGTTGTTTATTATGACGGAAGTTATATGTGTTAGTAACGAGACCACGTTGCTGATCACGTGCACAGTGGGAATGCGAATAAGATCTGTATTGTCTAATTAAAACATTACGATCTCAAGTAAACACAAGTTAAATAATATGTCTAAACGCAGCGAGTAACAGAAACCACAAGGTGCAGTGAAAGTGAGTTTTTATTATTAATTTAGGACTGTAGTTTAATTTGGTGCTTTTTGTGCATCCATAAACATAATGCATAAATACTATAATTAATTATATATATATATATATATATATATATATATATATATATATATATATATATATATATATATATATATATATATATATATAAAATGTATTTTATTAATTTATTTTACTTTACATTGTATATAAGTATTTATGCATTATTTTTTATGGATGCACAAAAAGCACTGACTTAAACTACAGTCCTACATTAATAATATATCTTCTGGTGTGTGTGTGTGTGTGTGTGTGTATTGGGTTCTTTTCTGCTTAGGACAAACACTTGTGTAAAGTTTTAGTCTGAAGTTTATATTTGTAACAGTTTGTGGATTTTATTTTAAATAAACCAAAAAAACCAAGGTACTGAAAGCTTGCCCCGCCCCATTCAATTAATCGAAGAAAAATAATAATAATAATAATAATAATCGGCCAACTAAACAATTGTTAAAATAATCGTTAGTTGCAGCCCTAGTTTGTTTATTGCAGTGCCAGTTAATCAGTTTCATTCCACAGGTGTAAATGAAATTTGTGTGAATTAAATATTCAGGTGTCAATTGAATTTCATTCTATTCCATACAGTCACTGTTAATAAACATGTAACTCTGATAGCTGATATATAGCAATAACAGCTTAACAAAAGGGTTTTAAAAAAATGTAAGAACACATTTTATTTACATGTACACGATGGCGAACGTTACCCTGGTGCACAGAACTATTACAATTTGATTTAGATTTGTATCCCATGAAAGTTGTTTCTCATTTTCCTTGTTAACACTATTAGTGACATTCAGAGTGAAAAATGAACCCAGATTGTTCTGGGTCTAGAGTTATTATTAACAGTGCTATTATTGGAGGATTCACAGGTGGTTTGCAAATACCAGAAAGAAAAATGTAATTTACAATTTATTGTGGAGGATAACATTATTGTTACCGGTTTATCGAAATGTCAAAACAACCCAACAGAAATTATTACACTCTTTAACAGGGATCAGTTAAAGGGAGTGATGTCAGTCGCAGTAATACATCACACAGTTCACACTTTGGTAGCTTAGTAGCGATAAAATTGTCCAAGTTTATTTATAACGAAAGGATTAACCATATATGCTGTAACGTACGCAAATGCAAGGCAGTCTGTGTATAAGCTGGCATATAGCTGTTATATACTCTGGCATCATTCCTATTTATTGCCTTGTGTCCAGGGCCTTAACTGAAACAGGTGTCATTAGCTTGTTCTTAATCACAGAAATACTGTACGCATACACACAGATAGTCGATGTGTGTCTAACTGAATAGCAGTACTCCAACAATTAAAGCTTAGCTTTTTTTTAGTTCACATACCTTTCAAGACAAGCTGTAACTTGTATTTTAATGTGGCATTGTGCAGCTACTCAGAGGGGTTACAATATCAAACGGTGGCGTCCTGCCTCGTATCCACCCTGAGCTGCTCTCCAAGAAGAGAGGAGGGAGAGTGAAGGTGGACTCACAGATGACGGCACCAGAGAAAACAGAGAAAGAGGTCAAGAGCAGCAAGAGATCCTCCAAAAAGAGAGGAAAACCAGGCCGTAAACCAAGGGTCAGTCCAGCGCTACCTCCTCACAACAAGATCATCTATACACAGTCACACTGGTGATTTTGTGATTTCAGGAAACACTTTATTACGTCATTCCATTTCACTCTTCCCTTTTTTTTTTTTAAAAAAAACACTTATTTTGTTTATTTTGTTTGTTTGCAGAAGAGTGTATGATTTAACATGTAAAAAAAGAAACAGAAACAATCACAATGGAGGACGGACCAGGAGAAGGATTCACTGTTCTCGCAGCAAAGAGTTTGTTCCTTGGACAAAAGGTATTGATTTAACAGTGCACATAACTCATTTACTCAGTCAGAAAAACAAATGATAGATGCGTATTCCTTCCGTCAGAATTTTTATTGCAAACTCATGTTCTCTTACAGTGAATTTTCGAAAGTTGAAATTCATTATTGGTCAGCAAGTGTTTTAAAGAAACTCTTTTTTGCTTGCTTAAGTAGTTAATCCCCCAGGTTCCAGAAGCTCCAGATGAAAGAGCTTCCCTACGTCCTACTTAGAATATTTATAATATGTACTAAAGGTATATACTCTTTTTGAAGAAAAAGTACATACTTTTGAGTGTGTATTAAGAGTATGCAAGCACTGGAACATACTAAGACGTCATGTAATGGAAGAGAACGTTGTTGCTCAGAAGAAAACAGTCACCGTAAACAAACTCCTTGTTGCATTTCAGCTTTTCTTCTTTCATTATTCCTTATATAATTTATACTATATAATTTAATTGATCATTCCCTTGATTTATTTTTCCACATTTCATTGGCTAAAATGCATCCTTGAATTTGCCAAAGCAAACGGGAGCAAAACTCCTCCTCCCTCGTGCATGGAGTTGTGGGCAATGTCTTCAAACACTTAAAAAAATCTACTGGAAATAGTAGACCATCCGGGTAACTGTGGGATGCTTATTTCAACATACTACGATTTAGGACATATTAATTCTCATGTCAGATACTATTTAGAACTGATAGTATGCTAATTGTGAACCAGGGATTGTCTTAACGAGGATACAATTAGCTTATAAATGTAAATGTAAAATGTAAAGCTTATAACTGGCCTTCACCTGTGAAATTTTAAAACTGTCATGTAAGAGACCATGTCAGAAGGAAAAGAGTGAAAATTAAGACTAAGGAGCATTCTAAGCATATTAAAGATCAGGTAGAATTTTATAACTTGGGAATAGGGTGTAAAATTATATCTAAGAGGTTGGACATCCCCGTAAGCACTGTTGGATCAATAGCGAGGAAGTGGAAGCCAAATCACACCAGCCAAGCACTACCTACACATGGCCACTCAAAGCTTGAGGCCCACATTCATTCTGAAGGCTTACAGAATACAGTTGTGAGTAGAGTGGAGGTGCAGCAGAGAGCCATTTCAAGAGGGCTGTATAATTGCGAACTGAGGGTGGCTATAAAGAAACCATTGCTCAAGAAAAGACACATGAAAGCACAAGAGTGACCCAGTGAAGATACTGTATTCAGTATAGTACAGGGTGAATTGAATTTTCAAATGACTCTTTGTTTTTGTTTGTTTTTTGCATTTTCCATACAGTCCCATCTTCTTCGGAATCGGGGTTGAATAAGAGAGCTTGCTTCAGTTTGCAGGCAAAACAAACAAACAAACAAACAAAAACAAAAAAACCTTAAGCTTGAGAGAAACTCCACCTTTTTTAGCAGGACAACAGTCCAAAATACATGGCCAAACGCAACATAGTGGTGAAAAACAACCAAGTCAAAGTCCAAGTGGCCAAGTCAAAGTCTGAAACACACTGAGATCTGAAGCACTCTTTGCATTTAAAAAACAACATCCAACCAACCTGAAGCAAATCTGCCAGGAAGAATGGGTGAAAATCACTCCCATACAGTGTACAAAGCTGGTAGCAACTTATCCAAAAAGACTTAAAACTGTTATTGCCACAAATGGTAGTTATACTAAGGTACTATTCTGAAGGGGTTGAATTATGCAAGCAGCATTTTTTTAGTATTTCATTTTATTAAAGGTTTGCTGACAAATAATTCATTTTGAGTTTGGAAATTTTTTAAATACTAGCTGGAACAATCTGTGTCATTTGTAATCCGGACAAATCTGTAGGTACTATAGGGTGTACCCAGGTATTTTTTCATAGATTACTAGAATATTGATATACTGGTAATTAATGCTAAAGCCATTTGTCATCTGTTTCAGCTGTCTCTTGCAGAGAGTGACATCAGCAAAATTGGAGCCATCAAAGTTGAGGGAATTATTAATCCCACAAATGCAGAGATTGATCTGAAGGATGGAATTGGTAAGTAGACCACAACACGATGCGGAGGTGACAACAGCTATGTTTTAGTTGCTAATTTTTGATCCCTTCTTATGGCAATATGGGAGCTACTTGGCAATAAACTACACTCCTGCTTTCTCAGCTAAAGCAGCATTTTGTCCAACAAAGAAAAAAATCCACCCAGCAGAAAAGCTAATTCACTAAAGGAAAAGGGTTTCTGGTTACTTTTGTTCGCACCAACTTTATCAAGGTGGAATTAAGAAAAATAAGGAGGGACTGTGGGCTCACTGGAGGAGCTGCTTGGTATTAAGTAGTGATCACAGTGGGCTGTTGCGTGGCACGTATTGGGGGTGGAAATAATAATGCCTGCCATCTCGTCCTCCGTCATACACTAGAAACCGTGTAGCTCACAGTAAATCATAACTCCTTTTGATTGATTGAGTGATTCCTGTTTGATTAATGTTTGTAACTAATGATTTGTTGGATGTTCTTTAGCACCAGCATTATCCATACTTCTCTACCATGTGACAGGTAGTGCACTGGAGAAAGCCGGAGGGAAAGATTTCCTGGATGCTGTAAAAGAACTGCGGAAGACGCAAGGCCCCTTGGAGGTTGCGTCAGGTAGAATTTACACACTCGTACAGAGGGAGTGGGTGTGCACTGTCTATTTTTATTTCCCATCTATTGTTTCCTCTTTGCACACTGTTGTGAGCTCTGACTTTCTGCTTTCTCCACTGCAGTTGCAGTTAGCCAGGCCAGTGGGATGGCAGCACGTTTCATCATCCACTGCAATGTCCCTCAGTGGGGCTCTGATAAGTGTGAGGATCAGCTGGAGAAGACGGTGAAGAACTGCCTGTCTGCTGCAGAGGAGAAGAAGCTCAAATCGGTGGCCTTCCCTTCTCTACCCACTGGAAGGTGAATCTCTATACTAGGGCTGCAACTTTATCGTGTATTTAAAATAAAATCCACAAACTGAGTGTTATATAAACTTCAGACTAAAACTTTACGCAACTGTTTGTCCAATTCGACAAGGCTGAAAAAAAACCCAGTACACACAGACACACACACACTAGAATATATATTATTAATTTTGAGCTGAAGTTTAATTCAGTGCTTTTTGTGCATCCATAAAAACTTATAAGTATATAAACAGTAAACTGAAGAAAGTCGTTGTTGACTCTGGGTATCTGCTAAAGCAAGCGGACTCACATTACATGTGTATGATGTCATGCACCGTCGAGTAGGAAACGGCTTATACTTCCGGTTAGTGAAAAAACCACTAGTGTTCCTTTTGAGATTATATTACCTTTCTAAAATTCACACACTAGACGGTAGAGTGCATGGTGTAAGTGTATAGTACGTCATTTGAGACACAACTTTAGCATTTACTCTCTGAAGCATTTTTTTCGGAACAGAAGTAACGTAATGAGTAAACGTGTCCCGTACCGCGCGCAGAACATCTAGTCGATAGAGATTCGTTGACAATGATTTTCATAATCGACTAGGTGCTGTAGCTCTACTTTATACACTTAGTGGACAGCGCCTCCATCATTGGGGGTTTGAATCCCACCTCTGCCCCATGTGTGTGGAGTTTGCATGTTCTCCTTGTGCTTCAGGGGTTCCTCCCCAGTCCAAAAGCATGTTTCCTAGGCTGATTGGCATTTCGTAGTGTGTGAATGTGTGTGAGAATGTGCCTTGCAATAAGTAGGCACCTCATCCAGTGTGTCCCCTGCCTTGTCCCCAGAGTTCCCTGGGATAGGCTCCAGGCTCCCCATGACCCTGTGTTGCAAAACAGTAAATGGATGTATGGTAAACAAACTACAGCACTGTTGAATTTTTAAGACTGGCTGGTCAGAAGGTGTTGATAAAACTTATTTATTTATTCATCTATTTTAATAACAGCAGTTCTAACAATAGCGTAAGACATGATTCAAATTACAGATTTTTATTAATCCATCATTCCAATATGTTAACATTTCTATTTCTATGCTCACTCACAGGGATTGTGTGTGGTGGTTGCCCCACATAATCCGAGACTAATAATAAATGAATCATAAATCAAATAAAATGAATAAATAAATATTTTAAAGAATGTCATTTAAAAAATTGTTTATAATTGTTAATGACGGCTATTTAGTTATGGGTTTTTTTGTACATTAAAGGATTCTGCAGTTTCAGCATTTTTTAATAGGCAGAGGTAAAGCTGTCCTTTTAAGTTTTCTGCCATGGAGAGCCAGGATGGAGGGGTGTTGTGGTTTCTTGGTAAAATGGTAAATGATTATTAATAGTAATAAATAATAATCAATTATTATTATTAATAATCATTTAAAGCATGCCCATCTTGTTTTACTCCTTAAATAACACTATATAATAATGTAATGTAATTGTAATAACTAACTATTTTATTCCCACTACAATGATGAGCTGATTTACAAAAAATATCTAAGCTGATTTACAAAAAATAGAATCAAAATGAAACAATATAAATGCATTTATGTTAGACTGTAATGTTTGACTCTTGTTTAAAGTTCATTTGTTCCATTTTTGTTCATTGACTGAGCATGGTAACATTCTATGTTGTATAAAAAGTTTTAATCACAGTTTTATTCAGCTAGAGTTCCTGTGTAGTTCCTGATACATAAAAACATATTATAACCAGAGTTGGGTGTAAGACGTTACTGTAATCTAATTACTTTTTCTGATAACGCAGTAATGTAATGCATTACATTTTACATGTAATTTGATTACAGTTACTGATGTCAATAAAATTAATTTACTTACGTTACAAATTTACTGTTAATAAAACAATATTAAGTAAAATGCATTTTAAAATAAATCATGTTTTCCCCCGAAGAGTTTTTCTTTAGCCCTGAATAATTCTCCATTTGGAGTCTTTTGTCACTACGTAACTGAACGTCAGTAAAAGAAGACCACGTGTAATTCTATATCTTCAGGTGAATGGAGGCAAGTCCAATCAGACAGGGTTTACAGGAAAATATGCGGAAATACTCATGTCTTATTGGCTGACAGCTCTCAATTCTGCCAAACGCTAGCTCACAGTCAGTGTGAGACTAAATGGATATACGCTGATTTTTTAAAAACAGTAAAGGGGTTGAAACTGAAACGGTAACATCTGATGCTGAGCACGAAAACAAGGTGTGTAAATTTCTATGAGTTCCAGTTTAGGTCAACATGATATGAGCAGAGAATAAGGAAAGATAATGTACTTTGAATGGCGCTGTAGCAGCTAAACCCAGACAATGATAGCCAAGTTGTGCCTCCCCTTGGCTTGTGACACCAGACTAACCTAGTTAGAAAAGTTTTATATTTTATCTGTCTGGTAGTCCTACAAACAGTGACAACACCCGAGGCAAGTGTCACGATAAATCCAACTTTTTCTGATCATGTCATACATTGATGCGTGCTAAAATTACTGAAAGAACTAGGAGTTTCACTTTGTAGTGAATTTTTGTAGGTTTGATGGGTTTTGGAAGTAACTTGAAAATAAATTAGTAATCTGATTACTTCTTACATGCAGTAATCAGTAATGTAATCAGATTACAAGCAGTAATTAGTCATCTGCAGTGGATTACTTTTTGTTGAGTAACTAACCAACACTGGTTACAACGTTCAGTATTTCACTTATAAGAACATGGTACACGGTCCCTTTCACATTCCAGCTTACCCGCAGTATAAATCTGCATGCCTTTGGTCATAACCTTAATTTCCTATATTTATCATCTGAAAAGAAACAAGTCAAGATGTCATTGTTTGATGTGGTCATCTCTGTTTAACTCGACATGTGACATTCATAGACAAATGACTCATTCTGTCTTTTAGTAAAGTTCTCTTTCAATCTCTTTCAGAAACGGTTTCCCAAAGCAAACTGCAGCCCAGCTGATACTGAAGGCCATTTCAAACCATTTTGTTTCAGCGACCACATCCTCACTGAAGAACATTTACTTTGTGATGTTTGACAGTGAGAGCATTGGAATTTATCTGCAGGAAATGACCAAGATGGATGTCAAGTGATGACTGCGCAAGGGGTTCTGTTGTTGGTAGCTTGCATAGCTTGGATGCTAGTCTGTTTTATCTGGTGAGTTCTGTGTAGGCCATTTTTTTTTATGGAAAACCGAACTGACAGATCCAGGCTAACCGCAGAATTCTGGCTCGTTTTCCAGCAAATGTGCTGTTTGACTAAAGATGCTGTAGTTATTTGGGTTTCGGAACAAAGTTGGAAGGTATATAAAAAGGGTATTTGTGAGTGACGTACTATATGAATTTATGTTACACTGTTTCCTTCATGACACTCATTTAGAGTAGGCCAAGTTCATTTGTTCCATTTTTGTTCTTAGACTGAGCTTGTTTTAACATTCCATGTTGTATAAAAGACTTTTAATCACTGTTTTTTCAGCTAGAGTTCCTGTGTAGTTTCTGATACAGTTAGTTTATTAAGGAAAAAATGTGTTTGTCATTTTGATTTGAAATAAAACAGATGTTTTACACTGTATATCAGGCACAGATGTGTTTCTGGTTTGCAACAGAAGTTGGTTGTAATGCAGTTCATTACATTTTCGCATTATATATATTTTATCATATACAACTTGTTTGAGCAAGTCATGTTCAACAATGAAAAAAAAATCAATCCTGAAACAAAGACAAGTTTATCCTGAGATTATTTCAGTACTTTTTATTTTATCACATGCAACTGAAACAGCACAGGCCAGCAGCAGAGTTTGTGTGAGGTGCTACTGCTGTTAAGCATGGCAACAATACAAGCAGAAAAAGTCAGAAAATGTCTTGCTGTCTGCAGTGCTGGTGAGTAGCTAACTAAAAGTAGTGATGCTACTACCTTAACTACATTTCTCAGTAGTTGTGACAGTAGCGCACTATTTTAAAAATAGTGTCGCTTTACCATAAGTTACTTTCTCAAATGACCAGCGACATAGCGAGACCAATCGTTGCGTGTGTGTGTGTTTTTTGCCCAATTATAACAGTCCTCTTCATTGCATTTCTGCAGTGTCCGGTTGCTTCACAGGACTCAAGAGCCTCATTATAGCTCACATGGACGGGTAGACACCGTCTGATGGACATGTAAACTGACCAACCACAGTTTGTTAAGTGAGGTATAGGGCGGGTCAATTATAATACCATAATAAAAGGATGCTGGAGTTGATTCTCTGAAACAGAGAACATTACTGCCGGTTTGTTGTTAGTAGGCAATACAACACTGTTTACATTTACTTACAAATAAAATAAAAGAATTCGATAAGTTTATCAGCGCATGCCGAAGGATTTATTTTATGTTCTGGACTGTATTTCTCAAACATCTCATTTAAGGGAGCAGCAAGAGACATATTTATTGTTACTTATTATTTCTATGATTAATTAATTAATCAGTTTAAAAATACAAATAACAACAACAATAGTAATTTACTGTTGCACATACTATTATTTGCATATGGGAAGCATCATTTATTCAAGTTCAACACACACATACTTTTATCCGTGATGGAGCGGGAGATGGTGACTGATTCCAATAATGAGAAAACCAATCATCCGTTTCCTTATTTGTCGTTCATGTGCCTTAAGGACTCGAATAATAAATCTTACACCTTTCATATGTAATCTTTGCAAACCAAAATTAAAATACTTCGTCCAATACTTCGATTATAATAAATACCCAAGTGTTCAAGCACAAATTTAAGTACGAATAGAAGTGAACGCGGTTGTCATTTTAAATTAATAAGTAGCCTAACGTGCACATTATAAATTCATCATTGTTCTGAATTGTTTTTAAATTGTGTTTAATTTCTTTATGCAGAATTACACAGTTATTCATAAGAAGATTCACAATCATGACATACTAAAGATTTTTCCCATTTAAATAGCTTCAATGTAGTACCGTAATTTCCGGACTACTATCCGCTACTTTTTTCACACGCTTTGAACACTGCGGCTTAAACAATGATGCGGCTAATTTATGGATTTTTACGGGCTAACGAGTTTCATGCCGCCAAAACAGCCTTGTCACATCGGACAAATGAAATTACCCAACAGGTCACAATTGACCAATGAAACTGTTCTAATTAAATCTAACGCGCTCACTCTACATTCTTCAGATCAGTCGTTTTGTGCTTCATGCACACCCCCAAATCAGGGAAAACACACGAAGAAATGCATATTGGTGGCGTCATGTCTCCGCCCCGTCTTGTCATGTGTTGTCGAGTCACGTGTGTTTTGGTAGTGCCCGCAGCTGTTAGCAGTTTGGCTGGTGTGTATATATACCGGGAGCCATGACACACACAACGCGTGTAATTAGATATAGAGTTAGAATTAGATAGCGAATATAGTTAGAGTCTTTCTTCATGCCATGTGTCTTAGTTCTTGTTCATGTTTCCTAGCCATAGTCCATGTCTGAGTTCATGTCAAGGCTAGTTAGCTTATAGCTTAGCCTGTAGCCTAGTAGCTTATAGCATCGCTTATAGCCTAGTAGCGGATAGTATAGCTTAGAGTTGTATAGACTTAGTTTATAATATAGATGTAGAAGTGGTTTATAGAGTATAGATATAGAGTCTTTGTTCCATGTCCATGTTCATAGTCATCGTCACGTTTCATGTCATAGTTAATCTTTAGGTTAGTTGGTTTAGTTAGCTTAGTTCATGGAGTTGGTCATGGTTCTTGTTTCTCTTGACTCTGCTCTCCTGTTCCAATAAAAGCTCTCGTCCTAACTGCATTTGCATCCGTCCTGCTTCGTTTACGTCACGAATCATGACAGTTACAGTGTGGACACCTGCGGCTTATAGACAAGTGCGGCCTATATATGTACAAAAAAATATATATATATATATATTTTTAATTAGCGGTTGCGGCTTACATTCAGGTGCACTCAATAGTCCGAGAATTACAGTAGCTACTTTTTGTTAGTAAATTGTATTGTAGCTAACTACTTTTTTTTTTAAGGGTAGGTTGACTGTAGCGTAACTACTTCAGAATATGAGTAGCCTGTATTTTGAAAATCTAGTTTCAAAGTAGCTTCCCAAACTCTGGCTTTCTGTAGTTTGAATGTAACTTGATGTGTGATGAATAGAAACACTGCTATATTGAAAAGTCCACATAATTAAAGTCCCATAAGCCAATTACCATACAAGTTACTTTGTTTATCATATCATATTTATTAGATTGTAAAAAGTACATTTGATTTATATATACATATTTGTACGTCATTCCTGTTGACTAGAGAATTACCTAAAATCCCTCCACTGCCACTTTCATTTTGGGTGGTGACCGTTATTTTGTCTGACACAAGGCAGTGGCATCCCAGTTTCACAAGTTAAAGCAACTGATTTCTAAATGATTCTGAACTTCAGCAGCAAAAGATGCCATCTTAATTACTCTAACTTAACACACATGTTATGTCCTATTCTCATGACTGGGCGATACTTTCTGTGTTCAGCAACTTGATAAGAACCCCGTCAGCAAAAAATCCAGTAAGACCTGGAGCAAGTCTTCTGTACACCTATTTTGGGATAACAGGTACAATAATACAGAAGTTATAACTGATTTATAAAACAAAATGTATTTGTCTTTACTAGATTTATAGTTTATATCCATTCCAAAGAATTTTCTTTTAATATATATATATATATTTGAAAACAAATGTGATCTTTAAACGAATTACACCAACATCAGAAATAGTAACACAACGTGACCCCAAAACTGTACTCAGTTCACAATCTCTTTAAGACCTATCAGGATTAAAAACAAAATAAAATAAAAACCTGGCATGCACATTTCTGTGGACAGCACATTCACCCATTTAATCCACCTCTGACAGGCTTGACAAATCAGGAATGTTCTACTTGTGGTGTTCACTGAACAAGTGGATCTCCTCTGTCTTTGGGCTCGATCTCAAGAGAATGTATATTCATTATGTCTCACCAAAAAAACAAAAAAAAACCCTACATTTTGATGGATATTTTCAAATGACGAAATGCACTACAAACATTTCTGAAATTACCGCGGTCAGTGTAGAACACAAGATAACTGCAAAAGTCTAAGAAAGCAAATATGTAAACATAAATTATGTTTGTTGAACCTTACTATACAGTTTAACGCATATTGAGTGGTGTGTACAGTTAGTGCTAGATCCTTTTCTATCATTTTGTTTTCCTGCAGTCTTTATACCCCAGAAATAAATCACTATTCAGTACAGTTCATGCTGAATCTAAAACAAATAATTTACTGATATATCCGTTCCAATAAATTTTAGGAGTAGTGTAAGTCACTGCAGCTTCAATATATTAAATCTGCACAAATGGGTAGAAATAGAAACCTGAATCAGTGTCATACCTGGTCCCATAACTGTAGGTTTGTTCTTCGTGTTCCAGTTGGGCATTGCTAATCTGAATAAATATTTGTGCAAACTATAATAATTAATAATGAAGGCTTGCATGATCAGCAGCAGTGGGTGTAATATACCTTAGAGTGGACATGTTTTATGTGGGGAAATAAGGAGCATGTCAGCTGCACTTTCTCTCTCTTTAGCTCTCCATCACTCTTTCCAGGTCCTGGCCTTATGTAATGTATTCATTTGTGTTGATGGTGAGGCAAGCATGTAAATGCACAGAGAGAGCAGCAGCATGAGAGGGTCTCTAGTCCTCTTCTCGATGCACAAGGACAACCCTTGCATGTCCTATTTGACCTCTGAAGTTTCCGCAGGTTCGGTTGGACGAGGTGCTGGAAGCAGGGGTACAGGCGATGTGGCTTCTATGAGGGCGGGATTTAGAATGATTGGCAGTGTCATGGGGGGCACGCCCACCTGCAGTGGAGAGGCTAGGGGCTGGAGTATTAGAGGAGACTGAGTGAGAGTGGGCGGTGAGTCACACGAGTTCTTAATTGGAGTGAGCATTGGAGTAGTGGAGGGGGGCACTGGAGATGATCTATCATTTCCTGTGAGAGTTAGAAAGAAAAGATCAGGTAAGCACGCTTACCTTAACGGGGTACATCATAGTTACTCACTGCCTAGTTAACATGCATGGTGGGTCTGTATGTATGGAGTAGCAAACATTATTCCAGGCTCACCATTGGCACTGGGTGTTTGTATTTCCTGAGGAGACGCAGGTCTGCTGGGGGTCTTTGGCTCTGTGGGGGCAGTTGGCACTGGTGCAGAGGATGGCACAGGAAGGGAGGATGGAGAATTGGGAACGGAAGTGGGAGCAGGTTCTGCAGGAACATTGGGGACAGGTTCTACACACAGTCAAGGTTATAATTAAATAAAAAGTGACTATTACAGGCAGAAAGACTGGAATCTTTGAAAACCTGTAATCACATACACTCTAAAGAGTGTATTATAGGCTGTGAGGTGAAACTTTAAAGCTCTGCATTATCATACCTGGCATGACAGCTTGTTTGAAAAGCTCCTCTCGGAGGTGGGGCAAGAAGCAGTCAATCCTCTCCCATGTGATCTCCCACAGATCAGAGTAGCCTGTACGCGAGTCTGCACAGTGGAAAATCCCAGCTGTGTCCATTACCAGCAGCATGTTCTTCAGAGACTCGGGGATTGCTTCCAACTGTAAAGCAAAAAATTAATTATAGCATTTTATTTATCATTGATAACTAATTAGACTGTGGACTCCAAATGTAAATATTGGAAATTGCAAAGTTACTGATTATTTGTTTTGTTACTTAAAAAAAGTTGTTAGTTACTTTGTTAAATACTACTCGTGATATATTAATGCCGAAGATCATTGTTCATTCATGTTAAGTAATGCATTATATAATGCAAGTTAACAAAACCTTAAACTAAAGGAATGCTAATAAGGACTATGGAAAGTCTTCAGCTCACAACACAATAGACCAACTGCAGTACTAACAAGGCAGGACTAAGCTGGATTATAAAAACAGGTGGCTGTGAAATACTATCTTCCTCTGCGTTCCAAGCTGTACAATGTACAAAAATAAAAAAAAAATTGTATTTTTAACAAAGCAAGGTGTATATTATTTATTTCCTCTAAGAAAAAAAGAATCTAGGGGTGCATCTTGAACTCTACAGAGCCTTTTTGCCCAGAAACATGCTATAGATTAAATTAATCTTGTACTTTTACCTCACAGACACTACATTTGAAATTAAAACAATGAGTGCACCACAAACTGTGTACTTACTGGTGTTATTGTGTGCAGTATAACATCAAAAAATATTGTTGAGAGTGTTTCTCACCAGGAGGTCACTGGAGCCAGCATACATGTACTTGTCCATGAAGTCTAGGATGGTAAGCCAGAGAGCAGCAAACGTGGGCAGAGAAAGCAGCGGCGAGAGATGCTGGAGGAACACCTGAGGAGGCCAAAGCACCAGACATCATTTAGCAGTTTCATGCAGAAACCATCAAACACGCTTTCTATTTACAGGTTTGCTTCACAAAATACTAAATCTACTAGACCTTGGAGAGCAGTGTGCAGGCTCTCATTCTGGTCTCCTCCATGCCCCCGATATCTGCTGGGCTGATGCTGTCTAAGAGCTTAGTCAGCAGCGGAAACAGGACCTGATATGAAAGGGGTTAAGCTCCTAGTCAGCATAAATGGGTGTTTGACTTGTATTTAACCAGTGTGTCACATATGATTGTCTCACCTTGTTGAAACAGGATTCCCACTCCACAGCATCCAATGTTTGCAGATCATGTACAAGTAGCGCCCTCTGGAGGTAAGTGAGAGCCTGCATCCGAACCTGCCTCCGAGCATCACAGCACAGCCAGGCCATACCTGCAAGGGGTCACTTCAATCTTTTATTCTGCCTATGCTGCAGGCGGTCACATACATATGCATACAAGCGAAATATTAACAAACCCATTAACTTGAAAATGTGCTTCCCTCAGATAGCTGATTCATTGATTTGTATTTGGTTTAAATTTGTTAAAATATCCATTAAAAAAAAAAGTTACTTTATCAATATTTTTCTAAAACCTAATTTAAAATGATGTATTGTGATGTCACAACTTAAGCTCCACAGCTCTGAAACCTCCAATTTGCATATTAGTACACCATGATGTGCTACCTGGAAGCTTTTAACATAAGAATCAGCATGATGAACATTTTTGGATTTCTAAAGGGCACGCGGAAAGGTATCAAGATTCTCCTTAGACCATTTAAATTTTTGTCATCAAAAAATAATAAAATTACTTATTATACAATGATGGTTGTAAAGTTGGTTTAAAGTTGCACTTCATGTGTACTTTAAGGGTTTTCTGTGTGTATTTAAATCTTTCTCAGACTAATGTCATAATGTGACTGAATGAAACAATTGAAGTGGCCACAGCAATGAATAGGGAGAGGACAAAGCAATTTGCTACAATAAAAACTTGATGTTTGACTAGATGGCATAATACAGCTAAAGAAACTGACAAAATCTTGGTTTTGTGAGACTGTTGTAAGCTTGACCTTGGAGCAAAGGACACCAGCAGCTCGACCACAGTGTCTGAGAGTCAGCTTCAATCTTCTTTCCACCGGCCTCCAGATGGCGCTGTTCCTCTGCCCATGAGCTGTAGATACTTGCTGCCCTTGTGTGCAGTGTGTGCATCAGATCTAACAACTAGAGTGGAAGCGCTGAATTAACCATCAATACATGACCAGCAAACTGAAAAAATATACAGATCCCCTTATCTGTTGATCAGCATGCATCTTTGTTTGTATACATGGGAAAATGTGATGCAGTGGACAGTGTGGAACAAAGGCAGGGGCAGAAATAGGCACAAGCTAATTATTCCAAAGGAAATTACAGTGATGAACAGGTCTGAATGAGTTGTCATCTGTGCATTATTTTTCTGTAATTCATTTATTTAATCGGCTACTTCATTAGCTTTGAATTTATATTAAGCATTCAAATGAAAGAAAAATAGAGCGGAGTGTTTAGAGGATTAATCACCAGTTATTGTACCCATAAATTTGAGCAGAAATGGAATAAGACCAACAAAGCAACACTCCTGCCCCAAAGGACCTCATCGCCACACAAACCTACAGCAGCAGGCGTGTACACTGTTAAGGAAGTAGGGAAAGGGCTGCGGTACTTACGTCCTGACTAACCTGTAAAGACACCGTATGGTAGCTGGCTGGCACCCCCTCGTCTTCTTCATCGTCACTGTGGGAACGGGAGGGCCGCTGACTGGCAGGTTTAGCTCGTCGGGACACACCTTCCTTCTCCCGTGGCTTCTTCCGTAGCCGACTAGCTTTTGAGTCGTATTTGTGGCTCTTTTTTTTCTCATGGGTACGATAACCTGTTTATGTCACAGGAAAGCAGTGAAAGAAAAGGAGTTAACAGAGTTAAACCTCATTTTGTCAACAAGTCCTTCCTGCCTTTTCAATTATTTGACATAGGGTAACATCATCTTTTATCCTTCAACAGCTGTGCATGTCAGTAACAACATAGTTGCCTTGGAAATACATCAAAATATTTGTTTCTGTTTCCTGATGTGCAGAAGACAAAGAACAACTATACTGCATGTTTATAGCACCGTTTCCATTAGCTTTTTACATGTTAGAACTACACGCTTTGATCAAGCTGCTTTCATAGTGAGCTTGTAAGCCCTGTTGACAGCAGGTATCTACAAAAGTGCATGGAGCCCTCTGATGAATAAGAAGCTCATGTCTAATCACAGAGCCAAAAAGTACTGAATGTCTTAACTAAGCCTGCTGAAGATAGCTGGATTGAAAAACTGAGGGATAAACGGACAGAGGGTATACAAGTCACGCAGTTAGATGGCCCCGAGTTAAATGACTCACCCTTAGAGCACAGCTTAAGATACCCAACCAAAGAGCTTCCAGGCACTGACACATCCAATTACAGTGCCATGGAACCGACCCACACAAAGACTTCTTAATCCCAAAGGAGTCAATCTGCACATATGAGATCTGAAAAGGAGTCGATCTACACACAAGGCTTGCTATAGTGCATTGCTTAAGTGAAAACTCGAGGAAACAGAATTATGATGTTCAGAGTAAGGCAGCACTAGATTTTAACATACGGTGTTGTGTTATATCCAAGATTTCTCTCAAGCAAGGCCACAAAATCCCCTGAAGCAACATATTTTAATGGGATTCAAAGGGGGGTTGAATAAAGGAACAGGCATCAAAAAACCTCCAATCACGATTCAAAGACTGCATTCGTTGTTTTGATGTCTATGTTTTAGCTAAACAGCTAGCATGGATGTGACCACCAGTGCTGACATGTAGGTGATCATTGACACGATGACCAACTTGTTTTATGAGTGTGACAATAACAACCGAGATGAAGATGGTGCTTGGGTACACTAACCTCCATTAAGACTGGCTTCCACAAACACTCGGATGGCTTTGACGCAAAGCTCAAAGTTCTCAGGTGTGACATGTGCAGCATCTCGTACAATAAAAGAGAGTGACTCCACACACTTGATGAGGGACTTGGTATCGTGCAGGCCCATGTCCTGACCCAAGGTTAAACTGTACTGGTTAATAAGAGGAGCAAGTTGTGCCTTACTGCTGTCCAGGTCATCTTTACCAACCTATCAAAAGACACAAACACAGTATATTAAATATAGATGACGTACACCAAAGCCATTTGGGTTTGAGATGACAAGATGAATGAGATGATCGTTCAGAATGTTTCAGAATGGTTCAGGGAGTTTCTGGCACAAATTATCGTACAGCAAATTAAATACAAAAGTGGGATATCTACAGGAGCATATCTATCTAAAGGACAAGAAGTGGGTAGTGTTTTCTTCTGTACTCACCACTAGCCACCCCACTTCAACTTCAGTGGCAGAGCGAGATAATCTGGGCTTGTTGTGTTCAGTGTAGACCTCAGAGTCAGAGGTATAGCCTCGGTCCAAAGTGACTTCACTCTGGTGGTATGAGCTCACTTCACTGTCAGACTGGGCACCTAAACCCATGCATTTAAAATTCAGTTATCACCACACCATTACACTTTGGATCAGACTCTGATCAGATCTGCATCATTAACCAGCAATGTATAGAACATACTCTTTACCTGCGTCACTGTCAGGGCTGCTGCTGGTGACCTGCAGTGCAGCTGGAGGTTTGACTCCAGCACCGATGCACTCCAGCAGCGTAAAAAGAGTGTACCAGTCATCAGTGCAGTGGATGTTGGCAGCATTGGTTTTGAGCAGTTCGTGTAGACCATAGGCAACCTCTCGACTCACTCTGGACAACACGTGAGGCTTCATCATCAGGAGCAGGCGCAAAGAGAGCAGTACCTATGCAAGAAGTCAACAATAAGGAACATGTTTTAGCACAGGTTTAACTGATTTCGGGTGATCGCTCCTTTGCAGTCATTTTTGGTTTAAGCTTAACGTCAGTTTCATGCATGTCCCTATCTTGTCCAAACGACCACGTATTATCCAGTGTGCTTGTGAGACTAAACGTCAAATGTTTTCTCTTCAACTGTATTTTTTCAAAATGATTAAGAATGTTTGTAACCTAAAATGTAAGACAATGTAAATTTGAATTCTCAAAACAGGTTAAGGTCTTCAGTCATGCCCACAGTATTTTAGGACTGCGTGTGTGTGTGTCTATGTGATAGAAACAGGTGTGTATGCTGTAGTTTTGCAGATAAAAATGTTTGGACCAACCTGTGAGCTGATGTCCTCTCGGCGCAGCAAGCGTATAGCAAGTCTCAGCAGTCCCACTACAGCTCTTTCCACCAGGAAGCAGCTCTCATTGGCATGCACACACAGGTGATACAAACGGGCACGCACAGTCTGCCACACACACGACACCCGGTCCCTGCAGGTACACAGACAACATTAGACACAAGAAAAGTCATTAATTCTATGCAATGCTTTAATTATATCCAATCGCTTCATAGGAACTAACATTACATCATTTATCTTTTGGGAGTAAAACAGTCAGAGAGGGAGTCTCGATGTAATAATACTTCCTTGAACATTTCAACAGTCATTGTACCTATTCTCTAGAACGATGCGCAGCAGCATCTCTAGACAGAAAGCAGCATCTTCTTCATCATAGGTCTCTTCATCAGGAGTCACTGAGATGAGGGCCTGGAACAAATCGATAAATCTATTAAACACACATAGATCCCTATATTCATAATATTTTGAGAAACAGTACAGTATACTGGTTTAAATCTTTCAATTTCATAGGCTGACTGAAAAAGTCAATGTAAGGAATAGGTCTCGCCTTCATAAGCTCCTGCAGAGATTCCAGCTGTAGGAACTTGCTTTCTGTGATCAGCTTCTCAGGGTCACAATGCTGTCACGAGGAAAGAGTGAAAGAAAACTCAGCCCCTGAGCCCCTCAGAAAAAAATGAAAACTTCATTTCATTTCAAAATGAAGTTGAAATATTCTGTCTGTACAGTGTGCATATACCTTTATACAGAGCAGGGCAGACTGTTTGGCCTCCTGATTCTCAGTAGAGGGGCCTCGCTGTCCGGACTGCTCCGCTCCACCACTCAGTGTCAGCCAATTAACAAAGCTCAACACAGCCGACTCTCCCCTGAGAAAGATGCAATATTTTGTATTAATGCTCTGAAGCTGCAGTTATCTCCAACAAGAACAAGACAGTATATTGTAATATTATATTCATTATTTCTCAACCATAGCTTATAGTAAAACCTTACTATACTTATCGAGTAAAACCCAAGTAAAAGAAGATTACAAATGTTCACTTTAGTCCACAGCTTTGTTTGTAAATAGAATAATAGCTATTTTATTATTATCATAAAAAGATATAGTTCCAAGTCCTCATTGTTTATTTCATAAGGCCTTTTTTTCCTTCTCCAAAATCTATTATAGGGATGTGAAATAAAACTGACCTATTTGCTGGTGTCTCCTCACGCTGCAGAGAAATCTTTCCATTAGGCTCTACAAAATCCTCAACCTTTGAAGAAAGCAGGAAATAGGAGATTATTACTCTCAAAACAAGCTAAAAATTTATATTATTATTATTAGATATGCATGCCTTCCTGACAAGTGATACCAGAGCAACAAGCTTAAAAAAAAAAAAATAATAATAATAAAATCCAGAAAAAATTTGTGTTACTTGTCTTGTCGCATTTACACAGAGTTCAAAGAATCCATGAGGGTCCTTCTCTCACCTCTACCATGGATTTGGGTAAGAGCTCAGCCCTGAAGAGCTGCAGCATAGCCTCCATGATGTTCTTCCATCCCTCTCGCAAGATATCGCCATGCCGATGGGCAAGGTTAAATGTAGTTTTTGCTGCTATCTGAGCCTTGGCATTGCTGCCAAAAACTGTGGGCAGGTTTTCTACAGACTGACAACACAATACTCTTGGTCACAAATCCAACAGGAATGATCTTAAATGAAGAGCTAAGTGTGATAGACGGGCATTTTTCTTACCTCACTGTTGAGTGTGGTAAACTTGCAAAGGGAGATGATTAAATTATCAAAAACATCACTAAATCCATAGTGTGCTGATATCATTGCACATTTCCTGAAAGGGTTTAAAAAAAAAAAAAACCCAGAACATTATTGTGTTGTAAACATCACTAACAGTCACTCTACAACGTGCCATCTTCCATTCTATAACATTTACCTGAAGCCTGCAATGGCTTTTTGGATAATGGTGTCCTCTAAGCTCTTGTCAAACACGTATGAAAGGGCAGCAATTGTCGGGCCCCAGGTCATCGTGAACAGGTCGTGATCATAGCTGCCTGCAGGCAGATGAAGGAAGATCCCCTCTGAAGTGGCCCCTCTGTGTAGCAACACACTCCACACATAGTTCTCCTTTACCAGGCCTTTCTGCTCGTCAGGCATAACAATTTCTTCATTCCTGCAAAACAAAATCCCACACAACCCAACAATTTAATTTGAAAACACTACTTGGCGAATTGTACACTAAGGTGTGAGGTAACAAAGATGGTTTGAAGTACAACAATTTCATCAAGCACTAAATTATGAAAGAACAGTGTTTTTTGCAGTCTTACTTGATGGCATTGTAGATGTCTTCCAGCATGTCCTGATCAAAATCAGTACCACCATTCACACCTTTCAGATTTTTCTTGAATTGCTACATTAAAGAAAAGGACAAAAGGAAGAAACCGGATAAAATCCCTTAATTCTTACTAACTGCAGAAACATCTCTGTCCTATCACCTTTCAAATCTAACAGTGGGCTTTAGGGTTACTGTTTCTGCTGTCCCTTAAGTGTCAGATTTGGGCAGACCGGTCTAAAGCCAAACGCAAGCCCAAATAAACACACACATCCGCTGCTGATTGATGGCGTTAGGCCACTGTTTTACTGCATGCCTTCATAATGGCAGGTAAAACAAGGCAAAGCTAAGCTCCCTGGAGAGAGAGAGATGAACAGAAAGAGAAATAAACAGTGGCGTAAACAAGCAGAATGGGGGGAAGTGCCAGCTGGGCCTGTGTTGTTCCATAACGGAGCTTTGGTCCAGACATTTACTATAGCTGCCTCAGAGACGAGACAGCTGCACTCACACACGTCAGCCAAACAGCACTGCGACCTCTCAGCTTCAAGAGCTCCACTTTCACTTAGAACTCTGCTCCGATACTTATCCCTGAAGTATGCAGTGTGGGTATATCCCAGGACTAAATTCCAAGAGATTGTGATGTATTTTAAATCCTTGTAGATGGATTTTCATCATTATTATGGTACTAAATTATTATTGACATGCGGGGCTAGAGTGTAAACCTCTAACTGTGCCAAATGTATAGGAAGCAAGTGTGTGTGTGTACACTAAAGCCTGCTCAAAATTTTTTATGGGCTTTTATAAGAGCAGTTAGAGGTTCTAAGCTTTCTACACGAGTCGTCCATCAAACATGTGGAGCAGGGTAGTAAATATGAAGCAGCGATCATTAAAAGCTCACATTTTGTCATCATCGATTCAAACAAAATTACAGCAAGTGAGGTAGTCAAGGATGTTACTACATCAGCTGAGAAAGCCGACAAGGAAAGACACAATAGTAATGTTGGGGAAGGTATAATTAGCAAAGCTGCAAGTTCTGAAAAGACATGTCACTCAACAGGTGTAGTAGAGCAGAATGACCTCTTGCAAATAACATTTAACCTGTCTACTAGCTCCACAGATGCATAAAATCTATTTACTCTCATCATTAAACCTATATGGCAAAGATATGAATGCACACCTCTAGAAAAAGCTATGTTAATGGTTTAGAGACATTTGTAATACTATACTGATACAGCAGTGTGCTGGAGATCCCAGACTCACCTCCACAGTCATGGGGATATTCTGCTTGCGAACGTTGTGGTTGTGTTGATCCGTGTTCAACATAATGACCGCGTAGGCCAAAGCGAAACCAGCATCGTTTGACAAGAAGGGATTCCCATTTACTTTCTGCACATGGAGAACAGAGCAATACGATAGGGACAGAAAAGAAACCTTTAATAATTCTAGTAAGAGTAGAAACAACTTAATAAAGCACTGAATATAAATAGTTCACAACGACGTGTCTGAGACCTACTTCCTCTCAAAAGGTCAAAGAGTCAATCTTTTCCTGTTACAATAAGCTGATGTAAAGGGGAAGCGCACAAACCTGTTGTACCTATTCTGTACGAAATGAGCTCATCTTGGGTTTTTTTTTTTTACACTGAGACTAAAAAAAAATACATTACTACGAACACTTTCCAGGTCACACGGACAGCACAACCAAGCTTATTTAAGGAGTGTGTTCTAAATGTTCCCTTTCTTTGGTTTAGCTTCATCTGCTACTGCAGGGCAGATCGATTATGTCACAAGTCATGCTGCAACATTTTCCTCGTCCCCGATTACCTGCATGACTAATGTGCCTGTCCTTTATCCATACTGGTTTGCTGTTCCACAGTCGCTAATTACCTGATGATAGAGCCAGTTGGTGATCCGGATTGACTTAGCATGTGGTAATGGAAGAAGTGGTGTGTGTGTCCTAGTAATTGTGTGCAAGTGAGACAGCAGTCTACACTCTATTTGCAGTGAGTGTGTGTGTGTGTGTGTGTGAGACTGTGTCCCTGCCAAGGTGAATGTGTGTATGCCAGCTGACTCACATGCCAGTTGTCAGTGAAGGTCTCCAAGAGCCGATGAATGACCGGCGCTTCGCCAGGAAGTCGGAAAGCCTCTAGATACAAACGCAGTGCCTCGTCTATACGCAGCCCTTGGAAAGCGAATGTGCTGCAAAGAAAGAAGGATTACATTACATATATCATATAAATATATATACACGTACATTGTAACACCTTGAGAGACTGATTATGTTTTCTTTGCATTCACCTACAGAAGTGATATGGCAAATCAGTGTAAAATAAACAATCTTAAGGAAGTGTGTCTTAAGATCCAACTTCAAAAGTATAATATCACAACAGCAGAGGGCAGCACACTCATCAGCAATATTTCTTTAAACTGAGGTGCAGCTCTAACAATGTGTTTAAAAGGCAACCGCCTTGCTGTTAATTATCTTAATGTAACTGCTAAACTTGAATATAAAGGATAGCATATTGCAGTTTATTTCAGGCTAAAAACCGGTCAGATTAGGAGCATCCACTAGAACCAGAAGTCAAAATACATCTTAAAAAAACTCTTACTTGACAAAACTGTCGAGCAACTCCGTGTTGTTCCTTTCACTGATGAATTCTCCAATCATCTTCTTGTCCAGTCGGGGGTTTTCTTTAAGCCACTGCGCCACCTCATTGGTGTCCATTGGGCTACCCAGAAGGCCTTTTTCCTGCAGAAACTGGATACCCTTCTTAGGCTTCTGATTGAACTGCTCTGTGCCTGTGATGAGAAGCTACAAATATGGAGCAAAAGCATTAGGCTGCTCATACCTGGTCACGGGCACTCTGACACTTTCAGGTTTGCTTACTCGTCCGAGGTTTAAAAATAAATACATTTTAAAAAATCACGACGCCACTCGGCACTTTTCTGAAATCGTTTAAAACATTCTAAGCACTCCACTGCTACAAAACAAATGCAGCCATATTCCACCCGTCTCGGGCTGCTTCTCAAAAGGATTACATGTAGAATATGAGCTGGTGGTTGAAAATACCCTTATACCCTGCTACTTAAGTGCTACAAATATCCTCCATATAAGCAGGTGACTTAATTGTGCAATCTATTTATACACCATTAGGCTTGTTTATGCTGTCTGATAAGCTGAATATTCTGTGAATCTCAAGAACGCCATTACCTTTTTCTTCGTTTTTATGCGCAGCAGTTCCTGGGAGTCTGGAAGGCAACTGGTGAAACGATGTGGCTTTTTAGGGCTTTTCTTTTCAGCTGAAATATTTTGGAAGAGAAAAAAAGAAAGAAAAGGGTTTTTTTGTATTATGCCACTGCCAAACAAAAAGGTTAATATAACTATCATGTTCATTCTCATGCAAATGCATTATTTAAATGATACTGTACCTGAATCGGTCTCCTCCTGGTCTTGTCTACCCAGTCTCATCTTTTCAGCCATGAGATGTCCACTGGTTGGAAGGCATGCTGATGACACTCCAGACTCTACTGCAGTCTGTCCATTTGAACCAAACAAAGCCTTGCCGGTCTCTGTAGGCAAAAAGGATGGGAAAAAGCAAAAGCTGAGCAATACCTAAGCAAATACTCGATGACTATTGCAAATCAGCACACTGGGCATCATCAAACCTGTTAATGAATCTGTGGTACTGTCGACAGTGGTATCTCCGTCATCTGTTAACGTTTCTGAATGCTCTTGCTCAGCAGCCCTGTCCATCACTTTGACCTGACAATGGGCCTCTGTGCTGTCTATTACAGTTAACAGGGCTTCAAGTGAGAGGAGATGAGTTGTGTAGAGCTGACCAGAGACCGGAAAAGCATTCTGCAAAATAGTAGATCGAATCGGTCATCAAATCAACGGTTTTTAAATGAACTTTTCATGTTGCTGCTCGATGCTGATCAGGTCATCAAGAAATCGAGGTTGAGATGCATCACCTTGGAGAGCAGCTTTGTGAGGTCCTCGAAAAGGTTGGAACAGTAGAAATCACAGTCATAGTTAATATAGAGCTCAGTCACAAAGCTCGGGATTCTCCACAGCTGCACGATCGCCTCAAGGGCCATTTCCTTCATTTCATAGGGCATCTTAGGGTTCTCCGAGGTAATGATGTCCATTAGCTTCTTCAAATAAATCTACACGACAGAGAGTTAATTAGCTATTTCACACAATACCAAATATACGTTAAATCTGAACAAATTTCAATCTAGAAATTTGTGTTTGTGCCAATGTTCACATACCTCAAGCTGAAATTTGAGATGTCCACGCATGCTCTCAAACAGCAGAAAGCAGACTCGTAAGGAGGCAGCATACAAATTCATTCGGTCTTCACTTAATAACTACAAAACAGAGCAGCACGCTATTGAATTATTTTCACCCTATATAAAAAATAATAAATAAAATAGATACAAAAAGCACAGAAGAAAATGGCAACCTGTATGAGATGTCTGCAGAGCTCATCTTTGACTAGGACGAGCAGTGACTGGTAGGGAGCGATGTGTGTGGCCTCCAGAGCCACGTTGAGCAGCTGCAAACCCATGTGCTTCATCACATCGGAGTTGTGGCGGTCATGAGGGTTGGTGAGAGAAATGAGAAAGCGGAAAAGCTCTCTCAGACATGGGAGTCCATATGGGATCAGCGCTGCGCCTGACGGAAATGGAACGTAGCAGGCGCATTTTAGGAAACACTGTGCTTATTTACAAAATTTTTAATCAGACTGCATAAAACCGAATTCAAACTGTACCCTCTCTCTGAGTAGACTGAGTGAAGCGCACGCCTCTGGGATTTACATAGTCCATGTCATGCACAGATGCAGAGTCAGACTGATCTATTAATAAATCTCGGTCCTCCAGCACCTCAGGAATGGACTCTACTGAGGCAGACTGAGTACGTTCTACCTGTCTACCCTCACTCTGTCAACAAAACACAACACAGACAAATATCACAAAAGAAAAAAAGACAACAATATTCATCAGGAATGATATTAAAACATAGAATGACCTGACAGGAAGTACATGTACACTTACTAATATATATATATATATATATATATATATATATATATATATATATATATATATATATATATATACACATACATATACATACACACACATACACACACACACACACACTAGCGTTTTACCTGTGTGTCGAGCATGCTGGCATCAGTGGAGGCTGCTATGCTGGGAGTGGTGGCTGTGGAGCAGCTCTCCAGGTCTGTGAGGTCTTCTTTAGATGTGGTTTTAGAGCAGTTGGACAGTCCACTGTCTGTAGTAGGGCTGGAGATGGAGGATGCTGCACTATCAGAAACAGGCAGCACTGCCATACCATCACCTTGTTGATCAATAAATAGCACTCCACCTAGAGACACACAGATGATAAATAATCACTTTATAACCGTGTCTGTAAAGTTGCATTTCTGAATTATTGTGTGTCTGCTCTCAGACACCTGATTCTGCTCCATGTATATGATGCACTGTTTTACACGGGTTAAAGCAGAAAATCCCTTTCTGCACTGCTATTTTTTATTTTCAAATAGGACTGGCACCTGAACATTTGCCAGTTACACAGGAAAAGTGACTATCACTTCACCACCTGACGCTTACCAGAATCCATTCTATCCCTCACGAACAGTGGTGTCTTTTTCATACTATGGCCCACACATACTATGACGCCTGAATAACAAAATGCGGGGGGAAAAAGTGTAAAGCATAAGTTAATGTATATTGCATGTTAACTAAAGACCAACGCACACAGGCCATGTAACTGACAGATAAAAACCTGTTTCTGACGTTTGTTTGGAAGATCAAACAAATGATAAAAACGGGACAATATCACATGACCTTAAACACTAACGAAGTCTACAAACTTCTTTAGTTTCTGCATTTTCTAACGTGCGCTGTTAACTTGTCTATTAAGCGTGTTCTCTTCCTCTGATTTTTAAGTAGTCTTTGGCACTACTGCATACCATTTTTAGGACTCTGTGAAGTAAAAGTACAATTCCTTAAGGAAATTGACAATGAATATACAATGAGTCTTTCACTACTCAGTAGACAAACAAACTCAGTGCAAGATAGCTGATCGTGTATGAGCTACAGTGAGGGGAGAAAAGTATTTGATCCCCGGCTGATTTTGTACGTTTGCCCACTGACAAAGAAATGATCAGTCTATAATTTTAATGGTAGGTTTATTTGAACAGTGAGAGACAGAATAACAACAAAAAAATCCAGAAAAACACGTCAAAAATTGATTTGCATTTTAATGAGGGGAAATATGTATTTGACCCCTCTGCAAACCATGACTTAGTACTTGGTGGCAAAACCCTTGTTGGCAATCACACCTTGTTGGCCGTGTGTTTTGGGTCATTGTCATGCTGGAATATCCATCCACAACCCATTTTCAATGTCCTGGCTGAGGGAAGGAGGTTCTCACCCAAGATTTGACGGTACATGGCCCCGTTCATCGTCCCTTTGAGTAGGATTTCAGTCCTTCACGGTATAGTGTGTTACCAATTGTTTTCTTGGTGACTATGGTCCCAGCTGCCTTGAGATCATTGACAAGATCCTCCCGTGTAGTTCTGGGCTGATTCCTCACTGTTCTCATGATCATTGCAACTCCACGAGGTGAGATCTTGCATGGAGCCCCAGGCTGAGGGAGATTGACAGTTCCTTTGTGTTTCTTCCATTTGCGCATAATCGCACCAACTGTTGTCACCTTCTCACCAAGCTGCTTGGCAATGGTCTTGTAGCCCATTTCAGACTTGTGTTGGTCTACAATCTTGTCCCTGACATCCTTGGAGAGCTCTTTGGTCTTGGCCATGGTGGAGAGTTTGGAATCTGATTGATTGATTGCTTCTGTGGACAGGTGTCTTTTAAACAGGAAACAAGGTGAGATTAGGAGCACTCGCTTTAAGTGTGTGATCCTAATCTCAGCTCGTTACCTGTATAAAAGACCCCTGGGAGCCAGAAATCTTTCTGATTGAGAGGGGGCCAAATATTTATTTCCCTCATTAAAATGCAAATCAATTTATAACATTTTTGACATGCGTTTTTCTGGATTTTCTTGTTGTTGTTCTGTCTCTCACTGTTCAAATAAACCTACCATTAAAATTATAGTCTGATCATTTCTTTGTCAGTGGGCAGACGTATAAAATCAGCAGGGGATCAAATACTTTTTTCCCTCACTGTAAGGGTTTACCGGAGAGGTTGTTGCTGAGAGTGCTGAGCTGGGCCTGGTCCATCTGTCCGGAGGGGCTGCGCACCATGTGACGAGTGGGACGAGGAGAACGCTTCTGTTTCTTCCACTTGGATGACTCGGTAATTCCACCAGCACGCATCTTCAGCTAAAAAGCAGACAAAAATAAAGAAGAAGACCTGAAAACCAAAGAATGCCAAAAGTTTCATCTGGATCTCATTCCACATGCACTTGTTAAGATGCACATTATGTCAAATAAGCTCTGTGTAGACCTCTGATGATGGCATAACTTGCATATGTAAGACAAGAAGAGACAAGGTAGGAGCAGATGAACATGCAAAGATAAAATCTTTTCACTGAGATATATTCTGTCTAAAAGTAACACAAATTCAAAGTTACAGTGACACACCATCTTTGAAGAGCCAAAACATGAAAGAGCCTGCTATACAACACCTGTCTATTTGTCTTTTTGATATACAATAAAAGATGTCATTCACATACAATAGCAGAAAAACTGGAAAATCATGGGTCAGGAAGGAGATAGGATGGAGGAAGTAACACTGATCATTGACTGCAATCTCTTCTCCTTACCTGGACTCGTTTGTTTTTCCATAAGATATTGTAAGCCTCAGGAGAGAAGGGGCATGCCCCAGGATTAGTGATGAACACATTAAACGTGCAGACAATACAGAAGCATGACAGCAGAGTGCACTACACCATGCACAGGTCTGACACACACACACACACACACACACACACACACCCCTAATCAAATATGAAGATGTCCATTTATATATATTCCATATACTACATACTGAAACACACATGCAACTCCTATGAAGGCACGTATGACTCTTCATAAAATAACCTGTCAGACACCCTCACAAACAAGACAAAAGGGAATCCAATACATTTGTAGAACATCTAAGAGGGGTATTAAATACTGCAGACAAACACTCATCATGTGCAGGCTAAGACGTACATATATAGAGATATAGAGAGGGTGAGATATATACATACACATACACGTGTGTGCGCTTGAACACACACACACACACAGTCATGTGGAAAAAAAAAAATAAGCACACCCCATGGAAATTGTTGGCTTTTTGGACATATTTGGACAAGCAAACATTTGATCCTCTTTGAAACAGTGCCTATTAATAAAGTTGATGTACTTGAACAAAACCACAAGGAAAATTAGTTTTTACAATAGTTTAAACATAAATATCAAAAGATGTGATATTCTTCTGTGGAAAAACTAAGTACACCCTCAGAAGCTAGTTTTGCCCCCTCTAGGAGGTCCACTTTCGGTTTCGAACTTTCGAACAGATGACCTCATATTATCTTCAAGCACTCTTGGAAATGATGCAGAATTAATTGTGGAATCAATGAATACAAGCTGTCCAGTCCCTGAAGCAGTGAAGCAATCCCAAACCAGAACATTTCCACCACCGTTGGTATGAGGTGCTTCTCCTGAAAAGTTGTCTTTGGTCACCACCAAACAGGTCTCTGCTGTTACTGTGGCCAAACAATTCTGTTAGTCCTGTCCAAAGCACATTATTCCAAAAGGCCTGGTCTTTGACTGTACGCTCATCGGCAAACCGTAGTCTTGGTCTAATGTTCTTTTTAGACAGCAAAAACTTTTTCATGGCACGCCTTCCATGCAGGTCAACTTTGTATAATCTCTTTCTGATTGTAGAAGCATGCACTTAGACACAAACAGTTGCAAGGCATCCCCAACCTTTTTTCTGAAGATCTTATAGAACTCTTTAGATCTTGGCATGATGACACCACACACCTCAATAACAAAGGGAACACCAGACACTAGATATGACAGGGGTATAAATAAAACAGGTTCCACCTGCACTCCCTAAGCAGGTTCTGATCACTGACATGATCTTGAACACCTGATTTTAATTTTATGGATTTGAATGTGTGATGCAGGGGTGTACTTACTTTTTCCATCTGACTGATCTGTTTTTTGTTCATTGAAATTGTGAAAATTACTACAAAATGTCAATTGTATGTGTCATTTGATACCTCTATCGACTTTATTAATAGGCACTGTTTCAAAGAGGATCAAATGTTTGCTTGTTCAAATGCAATGCAACGAATGCAACAATTTACATGGGGTGTACTTATTTTTTCACATGACTATATATATATGGCATATTATGTACATGTTCTGCGTATTTAGAAAAAAGTGTGTTGATTCTTTTTTCCCGTGAAAACAATTTCCCGTGTTATTTATGCCCACATGCTAATATGGGTACTATTGCTGTAACAGTGGTTTTCATCTTCTATCTTAAATTCACAGACAGCATGAACCACCATGAAGAGCCACAGATATCAGGGTGATGCAAGCAATCCTCTTAACTAGTTAAACCTGGTTCAATGTGTACTTCAGACTTCATATCACATATTTAAGTATTACTGTATTATAATACTATCTAGAATATCTAGAACGTTTGCCATTGGGATCAGCACATTACGTTAACCATTTTAGTACTCATTATTTTAAGCATTTTACTTTTGAATTACAATTTAATGTTGCTACAGCATTTGTTATTTAGAATGTACTTCAAAAAACCCATGCAGTCACTGCTTTAAGCCATGCCTCCCAGTGTATTTAAATGCACTAACTGTGGCCTGATCATTACTCCCACTTTATATAAACAAAAAGTACCCTGTCTAAACCACTCTGATTGGGGTTTCTAGGGTGATCTGCATGAATAAGATCTTGTCTGTCCAGGATACAGCCTGGGATCTGTAGAAAAGAACCAGCACAGAAAGGTACTATGGGAAAGAAAAAGAGGCACACTGCATCACAGCAATAGGAAGGAAATGTGGGTTGCTCAAAAAATATGTAATAATAATAATAATAATAATAATAATAATAATAATAAACAGACCCAGTATTGTCAATCATATTAATATAACTATAATATGATCAGATATTTATCAATGTCATAATGAATGATTAATGGAAGAGCTGAATGATGAGACATGACGATAAATGAGCTGTATCTTTGTACAAAGCTGTGTAGGAATAACAGATGTAAGGGAAGCCGGGCTAAGATTAAGGCACCAGGGAAGAAGCAGACAGATGAGACAAAGTCAACTGAGACACTCAATTCAATCACTCAACACATCTTTGATATTTACCTTCTTCATGTTGGTGCCCACAAAACTTTTTGATTCCTCTTTAAACTGTGGTAATCTGCATTGAGAATAGAATGAAAGCACAGTAAATGAGCAAATAAATGAGTTGGTTTTTTTTTAAGTTTTTTTTTTTTTTTACTCAGGACATCTGTATTATATGAACACGCACTATGTTATGACATCACACCATAACTATGTGTCTAGTCCAAAGGAAATTTTAAAGAAGTTTTAGCTGAGATTAAGAACTAGGGGAATGTGGTTCTTGTCCAGCTGGCCCGAATTAAAAGTCTTGTTCATTCTAAGAGGCCCATCATGGTCTGGTTGGAAGACAATATGTCAGCGGAGCTGCCATCTTTGTTCGAGTGTCATGACTTTTTGACCTGTGCTGCCGGTTCATTAGCTGAATTAGATGAGATGATGTTCTCATGGTGCGTTGTGTGGACTCTGCAGCTTTGCCTTAAATAAGCCATCACCTCTCACACAGTGGGAGAGACAAGACCTGATGTTAACTCTGCTCTGCGTTAATAGAGTGTTGTCTTGCTGGCTCAATTATTGGATGATCTGTGAGTCCAACAGATTAGCATCCCTAATGCTTTCAGCAGGCTGCTTAAGCCTCCTCCTGAGCACTCAATAAGATCTGCTGTTCATTACTCCATCTCTCACACAGCCACACACGCGCATGCGTACACAAACGACATCCACTGCTTATTACTGCTCTTTTACATGCATGCACACACAAATACACACACAAATACATACTCGTTGTTAAGGCCTTTCACCCTTATTATAAAGACATCATGGACAAGAGGGTCTAAGAAATAATACAAGAACAGCAGGAGCAAAGGTGTGTGTGTGTATGCATACCAAAGAGAAAAAAAAGGTGCTTAATTACAAAGTCCCATATAAATAAGGTACTGATCATCTCAAGGACACTGGGTTTCAGCATATGTTTATGTACTTACAAAACAGAAAAAGAGAAAAAGCTTTCAAAGAAACTATGAATTGGTTTTTCAAAAGATGGCATTTCTGTGTGTGTGTGTATATATATACAGTTCTCATCTATATGCAGATTGTAGACCAGGTTGCTTTGTAGGCTCATTCTCTTGTCTGTGTGGGATGTGACTGGAAGCCTAATACAAGTGCTGTCTCCACGGATACGCACCTCTGATAAATGCCATCCCATAATCATGTTATTGCATTAGAGAAGCAGCGCACTATGACCTGAAAAGCAGGACAAAGTGGTGCTGCACACAATTTGATGACATTCATTGCAGCGCAATAGTGCACTAAATAAAGACATCAAATCTAAATCAAAGCCTGTTTTTCCTTAAACGCCATGTGCAGTTAAAACCTCCGTGGGAGGGGGTTTTGTTCGTGTAATAATAATAATAGAAAAAAATAAAATAAATGCAGTCTGAATCCTGCGAGGCTTCGCAGTGTCGCAATCTCATTAGCGTTCGGCTGGGAAAAGAACCTTTTGTACGTCGGAAGTGGAAAAGCTAGGGAATCATCTGAGAGTGAAATTGGAAACCGTTAAGGACACAAAACAAGTTCCTGCTGTGTTTGGTCTCAGGTTCAGTTTGATTATGTTTACACCCAGCAGACAACTGGGTCCTTAATCCCCTCCAACCCCCTCACTCGCTGTCTTTCTCTTACACACTCATCCATTCCCCTCTCTCTGGTTACCTGGAGAAGAGCAGCTGCACCATGTCCACCAGCGTGTGTTCGGCTGATTTCCTCAGCAGCTCTGTGGAGGGCAGACAGAGCACGGATGGAGTGAGCAGGAGGTTAGCTTAGAAAAGTGGGAGCAGCAGTAGCTCAGGACCCGAGAGTCCCGCTCTGTTTGGCCAGGATTAGTGCTAGGCTTTATTAGCGCCCTGCTCAGAGACTGGGGGCAGGGAGCTGTGAACTGCGGTCTGACATACACTGGGTCAGCACTGAAGATTTAACTGTGCCAACATAACAGCTGAAAATGTCAATATAATAACCAAGACTGCATTGGTTGTCTTATTCACTTAGAGATATATGGCTGGTAATAATGTTTCAAGGGGACTGGAGCAGCCTCAGCTGCACGGCTCACCACTTAGTCTCATCTCAAAACAAATGCGGAAGCAGGACTGCATGATCTCACACACAGACTCGTTCGTCAGATGGGCTCCCACCGGAGTCAGCAGCAAAGTCCTCAAAACCTGAAATGTCACAGGCAGCCAAAGTCAGCATCAAGTGACTAATAAGGTCACAAAAGCAAATAGCTGCAGTGTCATTTTTGTGTAGGAGCGGACGATATGGCAATACTTTCACGGTGCATGATATACAATGTGTGCTACATTTACAAATGAAAACGAAAAACTAGAGGATAATGTCAGTAATGATATCTTCGATAACTGCTGCATCCTGGTCAGGGTTGTAATGGACCCTGAGAACACAGAGTGCGAAGCCAGAACACATCCCGGATGAGACGGCCGTCTCTCTCTCTCTCTCACACACACTCACACACACACACACACACACACACACACACACACACACACACACACACACACACACATTATTTAACACGATAAAAGAAGAAAAAAAACTGAACAAATAACATTTTTTTTATTTCCAATCAACTACTCATTACTGTGATGATAGTGGAGTCAGTCAGTATTATAAACCCACTGATTATATCCAGAAGATCTCAAGTGTACTGTGGCACAATGTATTATGTTACTGATAGTACACTACCACATCGCCCAGCGTCATTTTTGTGTACTTCCAACACTTTTGTCTGGGCGAAATTTGAAGTTCTTAGGCTATTACCTGGAGGATTTTCATAAGCACCACTTCATCACTAGCAGGGTCCGTCCCCACAAATCTTGCATGAGTGACCGCGTCAGCCATGTTCTCAATCCCCTCTGCTGCTCCTTCATGATTGGCATCTGTAACGGACAACAGTCAAAACAGATTTAAAAGGAGCCAGGCATTTCTTAAAGGTTCAGATGCATATTAAGGAGTTAATATCTGGAATAACGACATACTGCATTCAGAAGGCGCACTGAATATGGTGTCAAATAATAAATCTTATACATTTAGCTTGGTTCATCCCATCACACCCCTTCCATTCACAGTACTCCATGAGAAGGGTCTATCACAGCCATCTGACATCTAATCACCAGATGTGTCCTTTGTGGGCAGGTGGGTAAATTGGCTGTCTAGGCAACGGGAGCCAGTGTTTTGAAACCTAAGCTGGGCCAGAAAGCAAGCTGGAGCCAGGCTGCTTTTCTTTCCCAACGCCTTTAAAGAGTATTTCATTAACTAATAAGCACACGCTGTCTGGAATGGAAACCAGGGCTCTTGCTGCAGGTAGAGTACCGAGACGAGAGAACATTTCGCTTATTACTAGCTACACAAAAGGGGACGGAGCTGAGAAACGGCGGCCTTCATTCTGCTGTTTCACAAGTCATGCTTCAAATGGCAGACAATTTCCTGAGTTTTATTTAATTAGCCTGTAGAATGAACTCTTGTATTCCACCGTTTCCAGAAAATACTGGGAAGGACATGCAAAAAAAAAAGTAAAAGAACAATCACAGATAAAGTATTTACATACATTCAAAAACTTACAATGAGGTTAATGAGGAACATTAAAATTTATGAAGAAAATATGGGAAACCTCTTAAAATCATCCATTCTTAAGAGCGTTTATAGAGACCACATGGCGAAAAAAGGTTTATGAGCACTAGTGAATTTAACGCTTATATAGAAACAAGGGCCCCAATAAATACGAGACGCTCTTCCAAATGCCCAATCTCCACGGAAACCAGAGCTATGGGCTATTCAGCACAACATTAGAAGTCATCTAAAATACTAATCCTCACTTGGCACCAGCTACACAGACAGGCGGCAGGGTCCTTGTTGAAATAACAGTAGTACGGGTGGGGCTGAGGGACTGTGTGCATGTGTGTGAGAGTGGGGCTCAAACAGCTGTCGCGTAGTAAGATGGTAAGTCAAAGTACATTCAGACACTATCATTACAGAGAATGCCAAATCATGGAACAGCATTTATGATGAGCATCCTTAACTTTCAGCCAAAAATATACAGATGCTCATAAACGAGCATTAAGATAATTTCTTGTCTGGGTGAAGTGTATAACAAATCAAGCAAATATATTCTTTATTTTAAACTCAAATCACTAAATAATATGAAGCTTGTGTCTTATACATGCCTGTCACACACCTTCATTCAGAAAAAGTAGCCTAAAATGCTCATCATGCATGATTTTTCCATCCATTGACTAGTCACCCCAATTGAACTGGAGCAGAAAAACCTTAGTGTGAGGGAATCGGGTGGGAAGGGAAAAGAAAAAAAAAAAAGAAAAAAAAAAGTAGCAGGAACGGGAGAGTGGGAAAAGTAGGATCTGGAAATCTGTCAGTGTGGCCATCCCCCAGAGCCAGCCAACCTCAGGCCTGAGATTTGAGGGGAATTAAACCCTCGGCAAACGAACTCAGTCATACAAACACAGACCCCCCAGTGCGCTAGAAGGGCTCGGGTCTCACTGTACACACGGAGCGAAAGACAACGAGACATGTCAGCAGGGACCGGTTGATAAAAAGCACATGCTGTATGTCTCAGGAGACGAGCGCTGGCTAGAAAGCAATTTAAACAGTGTGGACTATGTTGCATTAAAGAACAGCACAATAAATAAATAAATAAATAAATAAAAGCATTAAGTTGCAACTGTCCTAAATACAAAAACAAGTATAATGTGTATAAATACAGAAAAATTGCTGGTGTCTGATATGTAGACAAGAGTGACAAATGCAACTGGAGTTCTATATATGACCAACAGATGGCAGTGCTCTTCATGCAGTGAAGAACGTTTACTGGACATGCGAAGTGTCATGAAGTCTGTAACCTCCTTGTTTCAGGCTAACTGTACTCCAGCAAAGATGCTTTGAAGCGTGAAGAGCTGAATTAGTGAGAGCAAAATCTAGAAAATCAGCTGTACAGATGCTGCGTTCCACGATGGCCAAATCATTTGCAGAGTCCACTGGAACTATAGAATTGTAGGGAGTGGTATGAGTTTCGTCTCTGGAATGCTTATTCAGAATAATGATAATGTCACTCTTCATAGCACATTAGGAGAGAGTGAATGAGCATAACCTGTCAGTCAGCATAAAATTACTTGCTTGCCAAAAGGTCATTTAATAACAAACTCGTACAAATGCATTAAGATATCGGGCTGCTCACTTGGGATTAAAGCAACTCTCGCTCTGTGCGCGCGTGTGTGCGCATCTGCCTACAGAAAAAGGTTTTTAAAAAATTATATCTACATGATTTCAGTACCCACGCAAAATATAAACTGGAGACTGACATAACTCTCACAAACACCACACCGAAACATAAACTTGTTATCTGTGGTGGTGTTAACAGCACGCAGGATGGTCCAAGAAAACTTTAGCTTTTGACAGAGGCCATGCCAGCATGTGTGCGTATCTGATCCCTCCTATGGCAAGACAACCCATCTTTTGGACAGCCCCAGGTTGGTTGCCATAGAAACCCATACATGTGAACCCCCTGATGAGATGCTGGATAAGAGATCAGTGCTGGATTTGGAGTGACAGCAGACCTCTGGGAGTCCATGGCTTATTTGTTAGGCATGTGCATGTGTGAATATTTCCTCTCCTGTGCCTATTGTTCACTTGATGCAATTCAGTTGCCATTTGGGCAAAAACAAATCCATGTAACAAGCTTGTGAATTCCAATGAACTACATAAATTTTCCTCAATTTAAACATCACATCACGCTCAACACTGATATGTTTATGTCATGGCTAGTACATTTTCTCCCTTGTTACTTAAAAAAACTGACTAAATGATGGGTCAAGTAACTCCTTGTTGCAACTGTAGCACTCCAGGTCATAGCAGGTCTCTCCATTTCGATTTTGTTGTGCGAACCATACAGTTGCTTGACAAGTGCTGTCATATTATTTATTCAACAACCCCCCCACTATTTATGGGAGATTAGAGAAAAATTATGGATGGCTAACATCTGGAGCTGTGTGTTGGTTTCGGACATTCACTGGCAGCATCACGCCATATTTCTCTACTAAGGCTATGGATAGACTGTGCTAATTACTAGCTTAGTCTGATTAGTGCGCCTCCCAGGGGTAGGCTTTTTATGCACCAAAATCTACAAATTTAACGGTCCCTAAATCTTCAGTTAAATATTTTAGAAAGTCATACACACAAACACGCTTTCCTAATTTCTGAAAATGTTTAGTATCTGGACAAACTTGAAATAAAAGCTGGCCATCTCATTTCAGTGCTTATTTTGAACTGTAACCTTTTTGGACTATACATAGTATATTCGATTCGAGGCAACGGGGGCGTGGTCGAGCGTCAGCTGTAGAGGAGGCGGATCGAACTGGCAGGTAACGCATGATTCTGACCTGTGTTGGATTAGGCAGTTTACTTGTGCGTGTCTATCTGTGCTTTCAGTGCCTCCTGTAACGAGCAAGCAAAGGAGAGAGGGAGAGAGAGAGCACAAACAGTGTGTGTGTGTGTGTGTGTGTGTGTGGTTGAACGAGTAGAATAATGCGAGCAAATCAGAGTACATGTGTCAGGAGAAGCATGAGAAAAATACATTTCTGCAGTCAGAGACCTTATTTAGGTGAACAATTGCGAACTTTCTCCTAATGTATGACTGCTTCATGTTAATATTTTTACTGGACATTGTGTCATTTTGAATTTCTATATTTTATATATGTATATATACACACATACACTTATCCTGTAAATGTTTGTAACTTTTTTAGTTCACAGAAATCACAATGCTTCTTACAGTTAAATTAAATCCCATTAAAAACTGAAACAAAATTGTTACATGGAAATAAGGTCAAATGAATTTTACCAATGAGGCCATAAGAGAGGAACTTGTTGACAGAAGTGAGCGCGAGGCCGGTGATGGGTCCAGTTGTGTCCTCTGAGCGAACAACTTCCAAGAAGGGTCGGAGAAACACATTGGGCTCCACTTCAGAGAGGTCTGAAAGAGAACAAATGACACATCAACGCATGTCCAAACACTTGGCTTATTTAGGCCAATTATGGGTTAACAACCTAGGAGCACTTCCTTGCTTGACCGAAGTAACCTATAGATCCTCAATAGTAAAGGAAAGCATGACACATCTACACCGAGTTGCAGATAAAGTTAAAAGTCCACTACAACAAGGTTTTAAAAAAAAAAAGAAAAGAAAAAAAAGAAAGAAAAGGCTCCACAGATAGAGAGGAACACGAGGGAAAGAGTAAAACAGAGTAAGCAATAGCAACAGCGAGTTCAAAACAGCGAGCAAGATTTCCTGGGGCAGGTTTAATTCACCAGCAGTGTGGGATATCTTATTACAATTCAATTTCTAGAAGCTTTGCTAAAGCAGTGGTATAAATTCTAGGATTTAGCATTAATGAAATGTCTCAACTGAGTAACAACTGTTCAAGAAAACAAACTTTTTCTCATAATACATGGGGATTTTGGTCTAATAAAAAAAGCATGGAAATTGCACTGAGGGCAAAGTGTAGGCTTTTTTAAAGATTCAAACAACATATATTAAAGGCTTTGAGGTAGTACAAATGTCCAAACCACCTAATATGACTGTTTTGCATCATGTAAAATTTTAACTACTACCAAAAAGATACACCTACAACCACAGCATTTGTCACTGATGAGCTCTCATGAGAAACCTCAGAGCCTACCACACAGAAATCCCTAAGCTCACAGAGCCAGTAAAATCACAGCAGCAGCAGCTCAGGGCACTACACTCTGCACGTCCAGAATGTGACTTTGAGCTGCATGCGTGGATGGGAAAGCACCTCGGGCCAATCCACCCAGGAATGGGAAGCAGCCCTTCTGAAAGCAACGGCGAGATGAGGGTGAGAGGTTACAAAACACAAACCAGGTAAAACAACAAGGGAAAAATTAGGCGAGTCACGAAAGGCAGTGAAAACGCTAAGCTGGCTCTCTGCTTGCCATTTTAATTCGGCCTGGATTAAGACTCTCCAGAACATTTACTTCATAAAAAAAGCAACTTGTGACTTCAAAGCCTGAGATGAGCGCATGTGACCACTGAGTATTAGCTGGGATATCTAATATCCCCGAGGCTTGTTTGGAAATCAAATATGAAACAATTTAAAAATTTCCACACTTTTGTTTTATCTTCGGCCAGTTCGCTCTCAGACGAGCCTCCAAAAGAAAATCTTCAGCTGCAAGCCTTTTCTATAGGACCAGCACGTCCTTTGCGCTCTCTAGAGAAAACGCTCGATGCTGCATTGTAGAAGAATTAATGCACGGAAAATTCTTTGAAAAAGGTGTTGAATAGAACGTACTCAAGTTGTCTGTTCTTAAATACAAGTCCATCAGAAAAGCAGAATTGTAGAACACAAAAGTAACTTTGAAAACTAGTCTAAGAAATATTTGCTAAGCTTTCAAAACACTGGGTGTAATAACTATTGTGCTAAATCATATCACAAGAGCCAGGAACTTTTAAGGGTGGGCTTAGTGTCTATTACTTTACAGTGAGAGAAGGGGGTTGGAAAAGAAGTGCACAGACATAAGACAGCGTGCTAAAATGAATCTGTCAATAGAGTCTAATAAAGACTTCATCAGAGGCGATCACCCCATAAGTGCCACCATGGCGCTCCTAGTCTCTCAGGCTGGAGAACACAATTGTGTTGTATTGATCTGGAAGGCCATCAGCAAGCAGAGACATTCCATCAGCAGCCCATCACCCCCCTGCCCCTCCTCTCTCTCTCTCTCTGGTTTGTGTGGGCCAATCTCCTTAAATAAAGGATAAATATGACTCTGTACTTCGGAGCACTATCCAGGGCCACACGGGTAAATAAATAAAGAATAGAGGTGTTGGGGCATCATGGTGAGACAATCCCACAGTAATCCCACAGCGTGACCTCTGGGTGACATAACCTAAAATAAAATGGGGATTAAAGTTGTTCTGCCCTCTATGTATATTTCATCTAAAGGCAACTTGAGTACTTGAGTGAGTGTAAGTGCCTGAACGGGTATGTGTGCGCTTGGAGAACATGCTCCCTCACATGCGCTCGGTCCTACAATCTCACAAAGGGTTCATTTCATTTCACTGTAACTAGTGGAGATATTCTACATTGGAATACAAAAATACAAAACAAATCATCTGCTAGTGCTAAACTCTAAATGTGTGTCCTATTAGCATTGCTTAGACCATAATTTAAACCAGTGCAGAGAGGCTGATAGATTCCAACAACAGAGCGCGATCTGGATCCTTTTTAAAACACCAGCACTGTGCAGCCATGTGTGTCTTGTACTGCGGTATAACAACCCCAGAGCACAGGAGCCCCTGAACCTCATGGGAGCACCTGTGGGAAAACATTACAAATGTACATGCATTGGCACCGAAGCAGAAAGAGCTTCATTTACAAAGAAAGTAAGGGGTATTATTATTAGCTAGAGCCAGTTTTACGAGCAAACAATCCAACTGGCTTCTGTTCAGACATCAAGGTAATAATCCAGACTGAAAAACGCGAAAATATACAACATATATAAAATGATTCATTTTATTAAAAGCTCTACATCAGATCAGCAGAATTCTGAACTGCCAGTTGTAGATGTTTTATATGAATGTACATTTAAATAAATCTACAAATTTCAAGAAGCCCAGTCAGTTATCTGGACAGAACAAGCTAAAGTTTGCAGACATGTCTATAATACATTTAGAGTAATTCACCCACTGAGAACCCAATGTAATTCCACATAAATCACACTGCAGCCAACAACAACTTCACAAACTATATTAACCATCGAATAGATACAGAGAGAAACAAGACATAGAAAGAATAAAAGGGTGTATGTGTGTGTGTCAGAGAGAGAGAGAGAGAGAGAGAGAGAGTGAGATAGCTATTCAGAGCAGCACATGATTAGACTACAGCACCAGAAATACAAACAGTGTCTGATGGAGTACTAAAGCTGACAGTGCTTTGTATTTGCTTAATTTAACCACAAAAGAATGAATAACTTAATTTGTCAAACTGCTGTGTCACATATTTTAGTCAGTCATACACTGGCTGCAGTCATTTGTAGTGTAAACACCAGTTCATTTCAATCCCTCAACAAACCAGACCCTTTTGGGGTTTTTTTTTTGCTTTTTATATATATACACATACATACACACACACACACACAGAGAGAGAGAGAGAGAGATTTTTATTTTGCTTCATATTCTTGCTTTATAAACAATTTCCTGAAAATGTTCATTTTAGTGCATATCATGAGTGAAATAATGGAGAAAATCACCCAAAATCTTTGATAGCACTAAAAATGTTCTAGATTTTGAAGTTCAAATGTGTTGATGTGTGTGGTTCAGGAACTGGTTTTACAGATCCACTATATGGACAAAAATATGTGGACACTTGACCATCACATCCATATGAGGGCCATCACTAATCTGTTGCTACCAAGTTGGAAGCACATAACTCTATAGAACTTCTTAGCATGCTGTTACATTACTGTTTCTCTTCGATCTGGTTCACACCTAGCATTAACGTGTGTCCTGGGTGATCAATCATGAGTGGACGGCCGAGATGCATAGCCCTTCATACCTGACCGTGAACAATTTCCATACACCGTTTCCGCTGGGGAAAGCCCGTCACACACATTCTTTACATCAATCTTCTTTCTTTTCAGCTGAAAATTCCCAAGAATCATAGTTCATAGACCTGTATGGTCTGCTAATGAAACTTATACGACAAATGAAGCTATGAAAAGCAGCTCCTTTGGTCTCTGCTCTGGTGTCTTTTTCCATTAGCCTAGTGGCAGGTAGCTCTACCAGTCATTGCTCTACCATAGAGTACCAACAATCTTACAATGCTTACATACTCAGGGCAATGACACAGTTGATTAGGCATCCTATGAATCCCAGAGCACCTCCAAACATGGTTTGAGTGATCTGATCACCCAGACGCATTTGATCCCATTCACACCTGTATTTAGCGCTGACCACTTACAATACGATCACCCAGGACACATGTTAATGCCAGGTGTAAATGGGCCATAAGTAACCAAATTCAAACCTATTCCAACATTATAATGCCCCTGTACAAAATTGAGGTCTATGAAGACATGGTTTGCCAAGGTTGGAGTGGAATATTGGGTCTTGAGTAGTCTACAGAAAGCCCTGACCTGAACCTCAACTGAACACCATTGGTATAAACTGGAACCTGATATCAGCGCCTGACCTCACTAATGCTCTTGTGGCTGAATGGGCGAATCCCCAGTCCCGTTCCAAAAGTTATTATAACAGCAAATTGGGTACTAAATCTGGAACGGGATGTTCAAAAAGCACATAGTGTTATGGTCAGGTGTCCACAAACTTTTGGCCACATAGTGCAAATGACTTCTGACTTACACTGAGCACAAATCAAGCCCTAATAAAAGACTTTACAAGATCACAGTGAAAATTCTCAAAAGTGTTGGCCCATGTTGAGGTGGGGTGGTGAGATGATATGGGGGTTAGTCACCCTGTGAGCAGTCTAGCACTCGTGCTTATTGATCGGCAGCTGGAATTAGAGACAGTGCCTCTGCTGCATTCTGCTCTGGGGGAGAGGGGACGCTCTAACAAGGCCAGCAAGGCCATAGCAAATCCAGCGAGACCCCTCATCTCTGCCTGCAACCAGCCCAGCAATTCTCTCTCTCTCTCTCTCACCCCCCCTTCTCTAGCTCTTGAAGGAAATTGGCACTTGTCGAAAAGGGCAATTAGGATGTAACAATGTTATAGAAGTCCATATGGTTGTCCCATACAAGCCGCAGCGGTATCTTATGAATGTTTTGAACAATGCACTGCACAATCTAAACAGGCAATTTTGAAAGCCCCAGAGAAATTAACACTTTTCTTGAAGCTTCCACAGTAACGCAATGCAGCTCTTTTTCACGTTCATAGCAGGCTTTTTCTGTCCAGGGATGAAATTTAGTGTAGAATTTATATACACTGTTAGTCTTTTCTTTTCAGCAAGGACAAAAACTGATAAAAAAAAAAGGGTTCAAACAGATATTCAATATATTTGACAAGGAAATCCATTAGAAAATGGTCATCTGAACAACTGAATAATAGAAAACCTTCAATCATTTGAATAACTTTTACTATTAAACCCCTCATTTAATAGTGTTTTCTACCTTGTCAAAGCATTGTGAAGTAAAATCACAACACTCATTTGTTCAGATTTTACTGTAGCTAAGTAATACCTCCAACTGAAAACTTATATAAAAATATATAAAATATATAAATAAATCAAGACAGTCTGCAAAACCACATTTGGGTAAGAGTCTGTGTTATGTTTAATGAACATTTTTAAATAAATAAATAAATAAATAAAAGAGCCGAGGGATCAATGTTTCCTACTGTAAGCTAGCATGCTGTCAATTACGGTTTCACCCTCTCAGCGACGAAACACCTAAGCAGCATCCGAAACCTATTTAGATTGCACATGTTCTTAAGATAAAATAAGCTTTACTGATCTCCAGTGGAAGCTTCAGTTGTTCTTAACAGCCTGTAATTGCCATCAAAGGTAAGTTGAATAGTAAAAGTAAATAAGTTAAAATGACTATAAGCCATTAAGCAGCACAAAGTAAAAGAAAGACGTTTCATTTTTCAAAACATGCAATGAACAGTTATAGGACTTACACATATTACTAACTGTATAAAGTAAAGCATAAGTTCTATTCTACAAAAGGTGGTAGATATTAATATTTTATTTTTATATAATATATATATATATATATATATAAAATATACTTGGAAATTTGACTTGATTAATGCCCTAAATATTAATGAAATCATATTCCACTAAGAAATAATAATATTGGACATAGGAGTACGACAATGGCAAATATAACATTTATACCAGTCCAGGTGATGGTAAGCAGGGTACAGGTCACATCACACATTCATACAATGAATGCTAAGGACTGGTACAAAAGATCTCCTGAAACATTCAGGTTACATTTTAGACTACTGAAGCATTGATTGAAAGTGCTCCTGAGCTGTACCAATACTCTGTGTAGTGTGAGCTGATTGACAAAAATTTGAGGTCGGTTAAGGCTATTATGCTGGTCTTAAATTAGCAGTCTAAAAGCACAGCTTATATATAGCAATAATTAATTTCCAGTAGCTGCTGTAATCATATCAGCCACTTTGATATTACACTATGGTTAAATTTTGCTTTATTAACAGAATAAATTCTACTCTCCTTATGGAGCTTTCACAACCACTCGCATTGGGGCATTTCCTCTTCAGATACTCTCTCATGCACCCTTTGCTGTTCGGCAGGGATAATTGATGTTTGCATAGACTACATTGAACTACCTTTAAAATACTGAAGTCTGAAATACTTTAAGCCACTGAATAAGTGCAAAAGACACACTGTATGAATCAAACCCTTTAACTGGTCATTAGAAATTTAATTTGATAACCGTTGACCGTTTTGTCATATTGGTGTGATTGATCATTTAAGCAAGCATTTTGATCTGCCTCCTTTTAATATTTGTTGCGAATTTTACTTTTACAGTCCACTCTAACGATTTCATTGTTTGCACAAGATGATTAAGTATATGCAAGTATTTTATTAAATTATTAAAGGAATTAAATCCTGAACTTTTCTTATCCTCAATTTATATAATCAGTTATTCAACATAATATGAGCAGGAGAACCCAAACAATCCATAGTTTCAGCGCTATTGGAGGTGGGATACTGCTCTCTCTCCCTCAACACAAACCACATGGTTGGTTGGGTGTGTGTGTGAGAGGGAGAGAGAGAGAGTGAGAGAGAGAAAGAGAGAGCGCGAGTGTGAGAGAGTGAGTGTGGGTGATAGAAAAGTGACAGAACAGCACCAACTTTAATTCAGACAGATGAACTGGCATGTTTGAGGAGTCCTTTCCTCTAATCCAAACCCTCTTTTCTCTCTCCTGCTTTCGTTGTGCAGCTCTGAGTGGGTGGCTGAGTGGCCCAGGCTTTGTTTGCCACACCTTGAGGCTAATATTAAAAAAGGTGCTGAGCGAGAGTGCAAACAAACAAACAGCAGCCCTGCACCTCACCTCTGACCTGAGGGGGCTTTGTTCAAATTGCCCTGTGGACTCATATTGACCAGAGACTGAAATACTGCAGGATTTGATAGGGCTCAAAACTGGCAGCCGGGAGAATGAACAGGGAGAATAAATAGTTTACGTGGGGAATGAGCAGCATGTTAATCCACTGGCTTCAGTGATCGTGTTACGTAAACTGTAAAAATGACAGGGAAAGTCCTCACTTGGTGATTGTGGAATAAATAATTGAAAAAAGATGTATGTGTAAGACTACCTTTTTGCTTTTAAATATTACATTTACTATATATATTACTAATAATATAACTAGTAAATGTAATATTTAAATATAGCTGTGATTCACAAATGTATGTGATTCACGAAAGTGATGTTATATGGTATGGATTATTTATATTAAACATTAGCCCCTAATAAGAATACTTTTTACTACCTATTTGACTATTATTCAGTATCTAGTAACTAGAAATTTTTATGTACAGTTTTAACTAAGCATTACAGTTAGATTCAAATTAAGCTGCATCATCAAGAACACTACATAATGTACACTTCTTTCATTTAAATTTCACTCCTGACCTCTGACTAGAATTAAATAGTGTATTTATTTCAAACTAAATGGCTACAACAAAATATTCCAAAACACGATACAGTCACAAACCATGACTTCATTAGTATCCGAGCCTCATGCGGCTCACACCTGTTATCCTGCAAAAAAAAAAGGGGGGGGGGGGATATATTTTTTATGCTTCATTCTTTACACAGAAGCCACATTATTCTGGCAGAGCAGAGCGGCCGAGATGTACAGTAATGTGTTTCACAACGTGCAGACGGCTCATGATGGATGGACTTTTGCTCTGAAATGCGTTACGCTCAATCAACTCATAAATAACGGATGTTTTATCATGCTGAATTAAAACATTTGAGAGAATGGCAGGCATACACAGCTCAGTTCCGCTGTCAATGTGTGCGTGTGTGTCTGAGCGTGTGTATACTTCCTCAAGAATGTGTTGCTGAAGGTTGCTTCCTGCGTTCACGAGGCCAGGGAGAACTCTTCAGCACGGATGTAGAAAACCGCGAGCCTGATATTAGACCACATTTAAACAATCTTCAAATTCTGGAAGGAATCCTAACTAAGCATCGGAATTAAATGTACATCGCATATTAAATCAGAAAATGTTCTGATGAACTTATGTGCACGTAATATTTTTTTTTTAAAGTCAATTGTTGCCTACTTTCTGGGTAGCGGATACTCAACAGCACATCAAACACCTGATGAATTCGGATTTATAACGGCTATGTGATTACACCCCCCCTCCTACTGCACAGCTCATTCTTTGGAGGGGGGAAGAAAACCTTAAAAAATTAAATCCCAATTTAAGACACAATATACACACCAACACGGTGTGACCTTCATCAGTGATGGCTCTGCATTAGCACCTCTGATTAGAGGAAAACCAAACAGTATGAGCAAGACCCTCACTTTCCATCTCATACTTTGATCTGGCACAATCGGCGAGTTTTTTTTAAGTGTCTTGAGTAGTGTGTGAGGCTTGAGAACGAACGTCTTGTTTCGGTGGCGTAGTGTAAGGAGTTAACCCTGGGATAGTGGGCAGTGCCGTAGGATAAACCGCCACACATGCTCCGGTTTCTGAGCTGATTTCACACCCTGCATGATGACTACTACAATCCACAACTGCATGGAAAGAATGAGAGAGAGGGAGAGAGAGAGAGAGAGAGAGAGAAAGAGAAAAGGAAAAAAAAAGACTGACAGAGGGGGGAAGAAGAAATAAAGCAGGCCGACAAGAGACAGAGCCTGTGCCTTATTTGTTTCACCTGCTGCATTCCTTCAACTCTGCACTAATGGCATTCCCAGGGGCTATGAGAGAATCCTGCAACCATGCATTGTAGAGCTGGACTACAGGCCTCAGCTACTGTGTTAGCAAGACACAATACCCACAGACACTGAGGCGCATACTAAAACAAGCCCTGACTACAATTACATTGCTGTTTGAGCCTGGAAGGCACAAAGAAAGAGTGAGGAGAAAGAGTGTGTGTGTGTGTGTGTGTGTGTGTGTGGTTATAAATCCTATTACCAAAATACTTCATCAAGAATCACATTGACATTATTAAGTACAATGAATGAAAATTAGGTACTCACACTCTCATTGTTCCACCATTCACCACAACCCCCTACAAGCCCCCCCTCCACACCCTAAAATGTATCGTCCCTCTTTTAAAAACAATATTAAAGTTCTTCACCATTTTTATAGTAAAGAGAGATATAGAACAGCTGTATTATTTTAATAATGCTGGATGATCAATCTTGAAATTGTGCAAACAGTGCAACATTTTCAATGAGTGAATGATTCAATGAGTGAATGCAGGCTGATGATTAGAGATTTTATTAAAGGATCCTGCGATATGTTTTTGAGCTGATGCCTCCAGCTTCCAGCTCCAAGACCACAGTTCCATTTAGCACCGTCTTATGTTTTACACTTACAAATGTACGTACAAGTCTCTCAGCATTGACAGTGAATCCTGCGCGTGTGTGTTTTATAAAGCACAGCAGTTAGGTGGGCTGGATTAGGATCAAGTCACCTAATGACTGTGTTATGAGCAGGCGCATTAAAGAGGATTAATCTTAATCTGAGCTGTTTCAGTTTGCTATGAATGTGTGATACGGCAGAGGGCTTGAAAGCAGCCGGAAAACGGCCCAAACGGTGTTAAAGAGCGTTAATGCAGGATCAGTGGAGAGACATTACAATCATTTTTCAATTTCATTATATGAAACCTGCTCAACCCTGCTGTTAACATTAATGTTGACTTTAAATGAGCAATTAATGTCGAGAGAACAAAAGGCCCACTTAAGACTGAGCTCAATAATGTGTACGAAAAACACTCAGGCAAGATTTCAACCAATTTTGAAGAGTAATAATATGACCATCACAAAAGGGCTGTGTTTTCAAGTGTCAATCTCACCCTCCATGGCAACAGCTGATTACTTTGGACAACACAAGCTGAGGGACAACATTTCTGGGCGCTGATGCCGAAGGATCACTGCAGTGGGCAAACACAAGAGCAGATCGGGTTTAAACCCAGTGGGGCACTGAAACGTAACTCTGAGAGTGGCAGGCGATGCCCTGTACAGCTTAGCAGACCAAGGCGACAAATGTCAAAAATGACTCCCCTGAGTGCCGGCATGTCCACGATATAGTAACCATCCCAGCATGTGAGGGAAAGGAGATCTAAGACAGCGCAGTGTACCCTCCACACTCCAAATCTCACAGAGGCCTTCTTTAGTCTCTTTACTTTAAATGCAATTCCAGTGGGGGAGGCAAAATAAATAAATAAACCCACTAATTAAGTTGGACATGCCCGGCCTCAACTGTGCCTGAGAGTTTAAGAATCTGAAGATCTAACACTAAAGTACTTGAGCTGAATTCACATCCCATCCCAGTCCTTTCGAGTGATGTCTAAAGTGCACTTCCCTGGGGCTTGCTGTTTGTCATAAAACATCTCTCAGCACACAATTTACCCAAAACTGGAGAGGCAAAAAAAAGGAATACAAACACAATTTCCAGAAGTGGCGGAGGAGTAAAACTCTACAGCCGTTTGCCAGCAGTGTGGTAACTTTAAACCGTGCAGCGTTAAGTGGCTCCTCCACCATATTGTGTGGTAATGTAGGACAGCTGAGCACATGGGCCCTGCGCCAGGGAGTGCATTATCTTTATGAATTCATGACAAAATTCTTCTTAGGCAGCAATCGCCAGATAGGTGTTTGTAAACATTCATGCGCCTTTCACATGAGAATGTCTTGTACAGATGGAGTTCGAACATTGCATTACTTATTTTGAAGAAATCTTTTTCGCTCTTCTAGTATTCTGCCAATACACAACCTTTCACTACGTGCCAGCATTCAATAAAAAAAAAAAAGTACAGTGTTTGTATAATTCTTTGCTCTCTACAGACCAACACAGACTTGACTAGAGTTTATACGTGCAAATATGAAGAAAGCAATAAGACAAACAAATGAAACGTTCCTATCCTTCCACCAACCAATGGAAAGATGAAGAAAAAATAAAAATGCATGTTTACTTTAAAGTTTTATTTTAATAACGGGTGATACGAGGTTAATAATTAAAACTCTTGAGTTTTGAAAGCATTTCAACATGTAAGAAATACTTGTGTTAAAGGATGAAACTTGTATACTGGAGTATGCTGTATGCAGTCAGGTCAATGGGAAGCACCCTCCTGTTCCATACACTACACAGGTCCAGTGCATGAGTGCAGCTTCCTACCATGTTCCAAACACAAAACTCGTTCTGAAAATGCGTACCAAACTTTAAAAAAAAACCTTCTTGCACTCTCAGCTGGCCAGCCTACAAGCTTGTACTGCTAAAACGTAGTAAACGAGGCAAATAGAGCAGCACATCTGGCCTTTAATGAACCTAAATAAGCTAACATGAAGGCTCACTCATCTCCACTTAAACGCTTTAATAACAGCTAAAGAAAAAAAAAGAAGCTGATTTACTGAAGAAATTTGTATTTGTACTCCTATAAACATTTTGCTATACATTGTGGCTTATTTGGTTTTCATGCTGTTGTTTCCTCTTAATTCAAATATCTTATCCCAACTAGAATCATAGAATTTTGCATAGTCCACTGGTCACGTCACCTCGGATAAACAGAAAACAACTGACTACCCTGTTTGTCACCTTTAAAGAAAATAGTTTCATGTGTATGAGAAAGAGGTGTACGAAAAAAAGTGTCTGCATATCTATCATTTTACCATTAACAAACAGCCAATAGTACATTGTTATAACCACTACATTAGAAATGGCTGTTTAAAGTTAAAAAATATACACAAAAGAGTTTTTATTTTTTATTTTTTTAAATAATAATTAAAAAAAAACGGGAGTTAGATAACCTTAAAAATTTTTTTGTTATATCTAACTTTCAACTTAATATTTGTCTTTTTTTTAATAAGACATTACTGCACAACAAACCTGCCAATTTCAATTCCAGTCACATTTTAGTTTAGTAGTAATGATATGGCTCAAGACCCTTAACGAGCTGGAGCATGTAAAGAAAAATGATAAAGGAAAAAAAATGCCTGAGATTACATTAATCACTTTAGCATTGACAAACACTCGGAAATTCTCACCTCAGTGACACGTGATGGTCAAGTAGTAGGAAAAGGACACATGGATTAAGCATGTGAAGGCACTGGGGTGATTTGTGAGTGGAATAAAGTCAGATGAAATCACTTGTTATAAGGAATGTTGACGATGAGCATATGGCAGGTTAGAAGTTCATGAGGCAGGTTAAAAGCTCAGAAGGTAGGTAATGGTGGAATATTAAATTAAAGCAGGTCTCTGGAGCATTCATGTGGTGTTAGGAGAGGCCATGTTAAGGTCAGGGCTGAACTCTCTCTGGCCTGAAGTGACCCAAGGTGAATTAAAAACGCCGCTTATGTTTATGCAGTAAATGTATTTTTAAACAGACAGAGTTAAAATTTAAAAAATTAATTCCATTTCTAAATGTGTGCAAGAATCAAGTCAATTTGAAGAAACGTGTGACCAAGTAAGATAACAAAATTGTATCCGTGTATTAAAAGCAAGCCTTTGACAAAAACAGGGTGGTGTGTGTTTGTGAACAGGTCTGCAACCCCCCCTATGAAAAGAAAGCAACTGTGGGATGTTTTAATAGCAGACCTATACTCTATATCTAATGCTGAATAAGGAAGAACCCATGTTTGAATCCACAGTTCACCACGTTCTATACGAGAACAAAACAATAACAATGTCATGTGTTGGTTTATAGGTTCAGTACACGTGACGTTGTGCCCAACTCTTTAACGAGTAAGACCCATGCTGTTATTCAGCAAGTGCTCTCAGGTCATAAATTCTGGGTCAAGATTTCATCACTCATGGCTACTACCACTGTGTCAGTATAGCAGGAATTTTTACAGTATAAAACCAACACAGGCTTATGTGCATAACTGAGATGGCTAGAATTTGTAGTGTATACAAGAACTACTTAACAAGAAATGCTGGGTTGTCGCCCCCCCTTCCCCAAATTCAGCATAACAAAATACAACCAAACACATTCGCTCAGAGAACAGACTTCATATAGACAAAACTAGTTGCTAATATACACCACTACATGACGTCTAAAGATTCCACAAAGCAAGTGAAGTAGCGTATCGGCTGACTGACGCAAGTATATACAATCTTTAAGTGGTTTAATTAGCCAGTATCTCTTAAGAGAGTCATCAAAATGACATAAAGCAACTACAAACCCCAGTTAAGATCTTTAAACAGGAAAGAATCATAACCCGCTCGTTTTGACTGGCAGTAAATAACCCAGCTAGCATGGCACCACATGAAAAAAAAATTGTGAGCAGACGTTGAGGGGAACGGGGGGGATGCCGTAACTGTATATCGGCAGGTCTATTTTGCTTTCAGAGCAGTCATCACCTCCTTGTTGTCCTAGGTTGTTAGCATGTCCCCTGGTCAGCTGTGAGGGCCTCCTCTCTGCCAGCCTCCCATCTATGTCAGCATAGTGGCTTTTGTTAAAATATGTAATCGGCAGCGCTGATCCCATTCTATTTAAGAAGAACTCGTCAACAGGTTTAAAAGGCTGGCCACATGTGTCACCCTTCTCGCTTGAATATTTATATGTGCACCCCGAATGGCTGGCAGTTGTTTAATCATCTGAGAGCGCCTGTTCCTCTTCCACGCCCCTGACGCCAACAAGAAAGTTCTGAAACATGTCACCTTTACAATGGCACTCTGCTTCAAAACCAGCTGCTGCCCAAAAATAGGAACAAGTTTTTTTTAATGCCAGGCCACCACTTGAATGTGGCTGCCTTTGCCAGAGGTCTGTAATGCGCCAACTGTAGGCAGAGGGAGGACTTCAAAGGCTTTTGGCTGTACAGGCTTATTTTGTCATAGGATTCACTGGAGAGTAATTGAGAGTGAGCTGGACATGTTCAATGAAGAAGGTGATGAGCACAGAGACAACACTGCCTAAACACCTGAATAACTGGTGAATATTCTCATACACAGGTGGCCTATTACTACTTCACTGACAGCGAAAAGGGATAACTACCTTAATAACATTTCACCAAGATCTAATGTTACATAGGATGGGAGGGTGGGTGTTGATTTACCCTGACTTTAAGGACAACCTCTAATGAAATAGCCAAAAAGAGCAACCGCTAAACACAATGTGTGCACCAACCACCGATCAATGACATTTAATTTACTATACATTTCATTTGGTAAGACTCTTTTGTCCAGCATCACAACCCATGAGCCGCTTGCCAAGGAGGAAAATCCCACACACTGTTCAGTCCCTCCAGGATTTTGCAAATTCGCGATGGCGAGAAATAAAAACACAAAATCAAGCAAACTCTGCAATATTCAGAGGAGCTCATATCTTTAAAAAATTAGTGCAGATTTTCTGCAGATTTGGGCCAAGACCGGTCATGTGACGTCATCACAACGAGCTTTCAGCGAAAGCCCTCTTCGATTCACATGTGTCGAAAATTAGTACAGCTAAAAAGGTCTAATTTACCAACAATCACTGCATAAGGCTGTGCAAAAGGATTTCATGCAATTGCAATTTCACCAATTCAAGTAGTTTTCAGTAAAAAAGCACAAAAATACCCCCGAAAAATCAAGCATCTTTGGCCGTAACAATCACAAATCACATTAATCAATGTTCATAATAGTTGATATCCAGTCAAGTTAAGGAAAATTATTGTGATCGTGTATTAGCTTGTTTTGATATGTCTATCCTGATGTAACTTACTTTATTTAAAGGTAATGTTTACCACACTGCAGTGGACTTCTTGATTCTGATTGTTCAGAAGGTGTTCATATGAAGAAACTTTCTGAAAGGAAACCTTTATTTAACAATTATGGAAAGAGTCTCAAGTGTCAGGTCTTCAAAAGACAAAAGTAAAGCGATCCCTTTAAGATTTACTCCACAGGGAAGGCTTCAGGGCTGAGGACTTTGCACTTTGTAAATCATAAATAAAATATTTGAACATGAAGAGCAGAAGAAACTAACTTGTGCTTACATAAACATCATCATCTCTGAGCACTGACATAATTACAGCTTTGTTCAAGCTGTATATGCCAATACGATGGTCCAACTTTCTGTTTGTGCATGTACCAGTGTGAGAGCGCCAAACCAAGACTAACTTTTATATATTTATTTAATTCTTTTAATGCCATGCCAGCATCAGAGGCTATTTTCATGGCAAGATCAAGGTAGGTAAAGCAGGGCATTCCAGTAATTCTTACAAACATTACAACAATAAAATCTTACAACATTTCAGCAGTGTCAACAAACCAAGACTAACAATCTAATGCACAATTAGATATGTGTATTAGAAGGTTCATGGTCACAGGGTCCTTATGGGGCATGAAATAACAAGCAGCTGTGTGCACGATGTGTGTAGAGTGAGGTTTATTAGCCCTATCTATAAAGGCAGTCTGGGATTCACACTAGGACGCCCTAGGCTTAAGATCTCAACGTCACACAAGGCACTGCCTCTGCAATACTAATATTAGCCCTTATTTCTGCAAACCCCAACTCCTCTCCATTCCCCATCTGTTCAGGATTAGCCTGCTATTGAGCCCAGATTCACATCACAACCTCTGCACCTCACAGCTCCTAACTGTCAGCACAAAGGCTCTGATGCAACACTGCATTAAAAATTTGTACACGAACACAGAGCTCTCCTTTTGCTATATTTCGAATCTTTCACTGAGACACAGCACATCGCACACCACTTGAAATGGTTTATGTCTAGGTGCTTCTTAGGTTAGGTTCAACTTCATTGTCGTTGTCAGAGTACAAGTACAGAGATAATGAAATGCAGTTCGCATCCAATTTACTTTGTTAGATAAAATGAATAAGGTTATGGTGAAGCCTGAATAAGACTGGCTGTAAATCAGTCAGACCTGCCGATCTGATCTAACGACAGTCAGGTAGAGCCACAGTGGATCAGCAGACTGTATTAGCAACAACACAGTGTTCAGACAATCCTAACAAAGAACTAAACCAGATGTGAGAGTGGGACTAGTTTTTAAATCCCATTCCCCTGCCAATCCCTTGAGAAAATTTGACTAATCCCTCCCACTCCCTCAGTTATTTTTAATGAACTTGGTCAGATACATTTCACCAAACTATACGGAAATGAGTCATTTAAACCACAGCAACTCTGAGCAGGACAAAGCAGATGCAGAAGATGAATGACTGGATGCAGTAAACACATTGTGCAGTGCCGAATACAATATGTTGGACTGCAACCTTTATATCAAACCACTCAGTCGCTCTTGCAACTTTTTTTTTTTTTTTTTTGGGTCTCATGGGATCCCAGACCCACTGTGCGTTGCATGGCTAAACTAGTATTAATAAAGATTCAGTCAGACTCGTTCTTTAGTCTTCGAGGATTCTTTCCTCTTATTGGCTATGTAAAGGATACAATGGTCTTTTATTCATTGCTGCACGTTTAATTGAACTTCAAGAGAGGAGACTTTACATTTACATTAGTGTAATATTAATTCAGAAAGTAGAACGCAATTAAGCAGCGCTGTTTGCTCAAAATCGTTGGGTGTGTTGATGAGGGATTAGCACAGCCTTCACAACAAAAGCGGAGTGTAACGAGGAAATTTGCATATCTTATATGCTCTCAACATAAACAGCTCAACTATTTTCAGAGCATGTAAAACCAAGAGATACAAATATTTCCCCCTCAAAGCGATGCATTCAACTAGCAGTGTATGTTAATATGCTGATAAAAGAGAATTCAGCACTTTGTCAGCGATTGTCACTGGTCTGATTTGGAATTCTGGTGCATTTTTATTGGTGAACAGATAGCAAAGACGTACACTGGACATTCCATACTGTAATGAACTCAGACTTATTTCTCTCAATACTTGTTTAATTCCACAATGAACAAAATCATACCCCCCCCAATGGCTCCTAATGTTCAAAACAGATTGTAAATTTGCACAAAACAAAAAGCATTTATGCTGAAAACTGCAGGCTGCTATGTAAGTGTTTTAAGGCAATTTGCAAGGCTAGTGCTTTGAGACCTTTTAGGAACCCTAAGAGCAGGAAGTGCATCAGCTTTAACCTTGCAGCAGGCACACGTCACTCTACCTTCCCATCTGTACATCCGGACCTCCCACCATCCTAATACACTCCCACCTCTCGCTCGCACTCTGCTCGCCTGCTACACGGGCAGACCAAGTCTGTGATTAATGGTTGTGCCGGGTCTCTCCATGCACTCAGCACATTGTTGAGAGGCTCTGAAAAAGGACAACAGTTGCATCCCATCCTCACACAAAATGTAAGTCCCGCCTGTCAGTCCCCGGTTAGTGGACTGTTAACTGGCCAGATTTACAGCTACTAACTAGCGCTGGGTGGCTGCCTGGCACAAGCATTCATCATCACTGAGGAAGAGTTTCACTGTTGCAGCAAGCTCAAATCAGTGATAAACCTACCTAATGGACTGATCAATCAAACACAGAAAACCCCTAAATGAACAGAGCAGACAAACAAACAATTTAAGACTAGTCTATGGCAGAAAAAGGAATAATAAATATATATATCCATGATGGACACATTCATAACTATTCAATTATTACATTAACAAGTTACAATCCAAATAAACCAGACGATTTAAACCATATACTTACAAATATAACAGAGTTCAGTTGCTCTCTTTGCACATGCAGCAGTTGAGATTTGCAGTGTAACAGAAACCCTGGACTCTAGTTTTGGCCCAGTGGATAAGAGAACTCCCTCCTCAGAGGAGAGTAGTAGTAAATTCCATCTAGTTAAACTCTCATTACTCAACAAGTCAAGGCCTCCATCGCATTTTTTTTTAAAGGAAACTAAAATTCTAATCAAAGCAGAGAGCATTCAAAAAAATAAATGTGTATGTGTATACATGGCACTACGTTTACTGACTGGAATGATCATTCACAATTTATACCTCTTCAAAAGATTGACACAAGCGTGTTTCACACCAGCATATGCCACCATGAGTAAACATATTTGCATATGCGGTTGCCTGATTTGAGTTATGGCTCTTCTTCTTACACTATGACTGCCAAATTGCATTCTTGCTGTTCATTTGGGAAAGACATATGTGCAGATATCAAATGGCAAATGAGCAGCATGAGGCTTCCAGAGTGTACGATATACCCACATACTGAGTGAAGGCCACATTGGGACACTGGCACAGCTGTAAGTCTAAGACAGCTCGCACTTGACCTTGGGTTTCAACTGCAGAAAATGAGACACGGGCAGAGACCGAGAGAGAAGGAGAAAGACAGAGAGAGAGAGAGAGACACAGAGAGAGAGAGAGAGAGAGACAGCACCACAGGGATTCTAAGACAGTGGACAGTTCTCATCTTGTTTTATTACCATCCTAATTTAAGACAAATTATGGGTACATCATGGGCCTATACTCATATTTAAAACAAACGAACTGCCAAGTAAACTTAACCCTCTTTCATGGAAGCGAGAGACAGTACTGCAAACACACTGAGGCTAGCAGTAGTCAGCTGTTCACCGGCGTCAGAGGGCACACACTGTGCTCTGAATAAGAAAAGCACAGATAAAAGGCGAGCCGACTAATTTGATCAAGCTGAGGACCTTGCTAAGCAATCTCTGCTCTGTCCTTTGTTCAGAGGACAGGAGATAATTCGAAATAAAGGTCAGTGATGAAAGCATCACCACGAGATGCACTCTACAGTTCAATTACATCCTAATAAGCCATACGGTTCAGGTGTTCCTAGTCAATTGGGGCGGCTTGTAAATTTTCCCACTGTTATAAATGGGCAAGGGAATAAAGGGGGGGGGGTGTTGGGGAGGGAAAGCAACGCTGTCAATCAGATGAAACCTGTATTTGTATGAATAAAAATAAGGGGATTTAGCACTTCACTTTCCTCAACAGATTTTAAAAAAAAAATAAAATAAAAATAAAAACCTGACGCTCAGTGTATCAGACAGGGAGGAGGAGACGGTAGAAAGATTTAAAGCTTTAAGGTTGAGGCTGGCTGGTGCATAAAAATCAGAGAGGAATCATGTGAGCAGGAAAAGAAAAGACCTACATTTTTCTGTCAATCAATACACCACTTTCAACCCCCCAAACCTCTTCACTGTTATACTGCTGCGCTGCAGAAGTGGTGCACAGAAATTATTCGACTTGACACGGAATCTGATTTCAGAGTTTATCCATCCCACAAATCCAGAACATTTCACAACAAATGCTCGGGATCTACTGAGCAGTCCGACTTTGACCTGAACACTAGATAAGTGGACAAAAGGTGCCAAAGTCTATGCCTGTCCTTTACAGATTGTAAGAACTGTTTCCTGAAAAATAACACCCCATCTTCCAAGATCCATTTGTCACCTTAACACACTTGTTTGTGCTTCCAGAGAGGCTCTGGATTAGCAAACGCATGTCTGAGTGGCTACCCCTGTCGACAGTGAAAAATAATATGTGCCACAGAATCTGAACCATGGAAACTTGCGACAACTATACAGCAGGCTTTTACCTTATTAGATCCAGACCTGTGTGTCTATACAAACAAAATTGAATCTCCAAATTTCCTGGACAAAATATCAAAACTACAAAAAGCAACATAAAAAATATACAGAAACACTGTGATAACTTGATACACAGAAATATAACTGACATGAAACTGTCCGTGCATTCGCTCTGCAAGAAGAAAACTCAAGTCAATAATTAATATACAGTTACTTTAACCTTCTTAGAAATATTGTTGTTCTCCCTAAGCCTTGATCTGCTTCAGAAGTCAGTAATAATCTACACCAATATTTAAAAGACCTGCTATCAAAAACTTTAATTGTATTCGTGTGTGTGTGTATATATATATATGTGTATATGTGTGTGTGTGTGTGTGTGTGTGTGAATACATAATTAGAAAAGATAGTAGGCATTTTGGCAGTATGCAGTACAGTCATAATACTGAATTGATAGCATACTAAAAACGCATACTACTTGACCTCACAGAAACAAACAAAAAAAGCTTTGGAGAAGAAAAAAGAAAAAAAAGGGAAAAGGAAAAAAAGGGGGGGCTCAACATCTCACTGTTAACAAGACCAGGGGTAGACCAGGTACTGGGATGTAGAAAGTAGACACAAACACACAACTGATGCTCAACAACCACAACTGTACAGACTTCTCTTTGTTTCAGAAACACACAAAAAAGTTCCTGTTCCACAAGTGGAAGAAGAGACAATACTTCCTTTCCCAGAACAATCCATCTCCCAGTCTGACAAGTCCCTCTGCTATATTTACACAACCAAAGCTGTAGATGAGATACTTACAGCTGCACGCTGCCGCCGTACGGCACATGCTCCTGCCAATCATACAGCTGGTAGAGGGGGAAGAAGAACAGGACCTGTATCAAGCTGAAGAAAGCACGGAGTCCTTCGTTCGCGTAGAAGATAATATATTAACGCAGCGTGAATGGAATTAATGAGTTTTTGTTCAGCAGACGACTACAGCCCATGCGACACGAATCGTCAGAGACGCACCACTATAAAAATGAACACTACACTGAAGGAAAGTACTAAGAAGATTAGTTTAAACCAAACAATATCGATTGTTCTTTAAAAAAAAACAGAGTCAACTGCAATTTACTAAAAGAATGCCTGGTTCAAATGTAAAAAAAAGGGTCATACCTTGAGCCCTCCAACCTGCCTTGAGACTTGAGAGTTGGTTTAAAACAAAAATATTGAGCTTAACACATATTTAATGACAGAACTCCAAACAAAATCAGTGAACTGAAATTTAGGAGAGGGGATATGGGATTTCTGGCTATAAGCTATGGTTTCAGCCCTTGAATCAGGATGAAATTGCCAAGCAACCATACCAAATGTCCTTGAGTTTTCTCAACATACCAGCATCTTACTACAGTTTATGTCATCGTGTAATATGCGATGTAGACTACTTATAGTGTCCAACATATGGATAAGCTATGATTTATAGACCATCAGACAGTTAACGCTTCCAGAAACCCCAATTACTGATTACTTTCCTAGCACAAACTATAAAGCAGCATGTGAGACTGGTGTTTGAGCGCCAAGTTGGCAGAGAAAGGGAGTTGTGGTGGGGTTCAGGGTGAAAAAGCATGGCGGATTCCTCCCAGGCCCCAGACACAGGCGCTCCTGTCCATCTAGCAGAACTCCCGAGAGATGACAGAAAGTGAGGGGGAGTGGGAGTGAGGGAGGGGGAGACTAAGAGAACTTCCCATGCACACTTCACATCCCACAGACTCCCACAGATTCCATTCCCCCCAACTCTCTCACTCTTTCTCCCTCACTGCAGCTTGGAATCGAGGCTGACCACTGAGCTATCCGGGTTAAGAGGGCACATTAATCATGAGCCATCGGTGGAATAATATATGTACGATGGAATTCCACATGATGGACCAGACAGGGCAAGAAGACAATTTGCCAAATTGGAAACTCTAGATAGAATGTGATGACAAAAGAAAGGCTTTATTATATGGAGTGGATGTTACCATCAAATTATTGTACCATCTAGACCACTATGGAAATTTACATAAGAGGAACCGAATACAGCACAGTTTAAACCCACTAATTACGCAGGAAGTTTCTGCTCCTCAATGGAATTTATCCAATACTTGAATTCAGCTCACTTATGCTTCACTAACAAAGAATAAATACTGCAAAATAATCAGTGATTTGTAGAATAGATGAGATGTAGCAGTGATCAACACAGACAAAAAAAAGGGGGGGGGGTGCAAAATGGGCACACAAAAAATATTCTGTGTAGTTTCGAGAAGAACAAAATTCTTCTTCGTTACCCAAAGCAAATGTTGGGAGGTACAGTATAACAGCAATAAGGTACTGAATAAGAAATAGTTTTATCACAGGGTATAGTACTTAATAGTTAAAAATTACGACAGTTCTACATTGGTGTAATAAGCTGCCAGATTTTAATCACAGTGTGCAACAATGAATGTTCAAAAAACATTATGTTAGCAAGATGGTTCAAAAGCAATTCCAGATGCTCTAACAAAATAAATTCAGAGATGGAAACACCTCTGACTTGCGCTGCCATGTAAAAACGAACCACCTTAAAACGGCTTCATGGGTAAACCTGTTACCGACCTCAGAGAACCCCTCGGTTGCTACTAAACAATCCACAACATGGTCATCACAAAACCATGTTCTCAAAATACACAAGGGACACTGTGCAATGGAAGATGTGCACACGAGCAACATCTCAAGCCAAAGAAATAGTATTCCACATAGTGGAAAAATCGTCCTTTACAAACATGATCCGCTTGATCCTCGGTACTAGCTGGCTAGAAGCGAATTATAACAGCTTGTAGAATTAAGCAAGTACTGATATTTGTGGCTGTATTAAAAGAGTTTCACTAAAGCAGACACAGGCTTTCAGCTACACTGACTGACAAAAAAAAATAGCTTTCATTCCGTTAGTTGATTAGTCCCGTTAAGCAAAGACACAAGAGACAAAATTGTGACCAAGATGGAGGAAGTGATGAGGTGCTGGATCTTTCCTCTGCTTTCAGTACCACTAAGGATATTAATCCTACAATCTATCTTTGGGAGTGACAAAGGCTTGATTAAGGGATGAGATGAGAACACTGAGGAGGTAGCTGAGAACAAGAGGCAGATGCAGCGAGAATGAAATGAGGAGGAGGGAGAAAGGTGGGCTGGACTTCCTACGTTTTTCAAAAAATAAAAGCAGTTGTCAGTGGGCCATTTGAGAAGCCAGTAATATTAGTGATTTCTGCTCTTCTTATAAACCTGAGTTTGCCATCATAGCAAATGGTCAGCACAGCAGGAAATGTTTGTGTTGTTAATATTTGCTCAAACCATGTCTCCCTGCAGCAGGCCTATGGCATGTTCACACAGGTGAGCAGGAACCCTAGAAATCTTTCTTCTGGTGTTTTTCAGAGTCAGTAGAAAGGTCTCGTTAGTGTTATTGTAACTGTGACCTTAATTGCCTAGCGCCTATAAACTGTTCGTGTCTTAAGGACTGTTCCACAGGTGCATGTGCAATAATTGTATATGGTTCATTGAACAAGCATGAAAAACATTCTTTAAACTCCTTCCAATAAAGATCTTTAAAGCTTTGGATTTTACAAAATTATTCTTTCAGTCTCCTGGAAAAGGGACGTTTCTTTCTTTGCTGAGTTTATCTACAAGATATTGTAAAACTTGAAATACGAAGGAATAACATCTATTTAGCTCAGGATTGGAACTCTTCCACATATGGTAGCGCCATACTTAAAGCAACCCCAGACCACTGTTTTCAGGTGGACCAGAAATTGGTTGCCTAGACTGCACCCCAGTTCAAGAACAGCTTTCACACACATATTGCACACATCCAACCATACCATGCAAACAGCAGTGTTAGTCTGAAAACACTTACACTACATTCATTAAAGGTTTAATTGCACAATCAGATTTTTTTGCTCAAATTGTTTGCCTTGTTGCTTCACATTGGTAACTCTAAGTGACCTATATCCATCTTTAACGTGGTCGCACACAGAAATCCCCCCGCATGTGCATATCAATATCAATTTTGCATGATTCTCATAAGTCACAAACAACAAAAAAATTATTCTTATTTGCTTGCATCGCAATGAGTTCTGAAGGTCAGCAAACATGATCAGGGGGTTGCACGATTATGGCTAAAATGATAACGATGAATTTTTATCAATATTGAGATCACGATTATTTATCATGATTATTCATTGATTTTAGGGACAACATATTTTTACCACACTTTCACATTTAAATAAACAGACCGCTGTTTTCACCTCCATGTTGTGCTACATTCCAGTGTGCAAATCTTTATGTCAAATTAGACAGGTCCTTAAAGTACATCATCTCATTGAAACAAATTCTAAATAAAATTGTACCCAAAATATACGATAAGTAAAAATAGAGTGGGTTGTCCACCGCACTTGGTAGAGCGGGTTGTCCACCAATCGTAGGGTTGGCGGTTCGATTCCGGGCCCGGGTGACTCCACATGCCGAAGTGTCCTTGGGCAAGACACTGAACCCCAAGTTGCTCCCGATGGCAAGTAGCACCTTGCATGGCAACTCTGCTACCATTGGTGTGTGTGTGTGTGTGTGTGAATGGGTGAATGAGACACAGTGTAAAGCGCTTTGGATAAAAGTGCTGTATAAGTGCACATTTACCATTAACAATATGCAACCAAATGAAAACAATTTAAGCGTATGCAGAAAAGACAATAACAGTGTTTACAGGAGGAGAGACGCAGCCAAATCACCCAATAGAGTGACGCAGGATGTCATGATGTCATTTTGTACCGGAACCCGGAAGTTATCATCACACGGTTTCCCTCGACAAAAACCCAACAGGATTTTGCCCATAGGCTTTTGGATTATTGCAAAAAATAAGCTCTGTGATCAAGAACAGTTTACAATACTAACACACATTGTCAATCAAGTTAATTTTCACAAATGAACACAACTTTTATGAAGCCTAAATATAATCGGCAGAAATAAACAGCTAACCGTACGCTATAAACGAACTACACCACGGTCACTCGACTACAACCTCACCATCACCGAACTTCCGACAAACTTTATTTAAAAACATTTTCCATAATATAGATTTACTCATCCACGTTTTTGGGGGGGAATTGTGCACAGCATTCCTGAACCAGATTATCTGCAAAGTTTTTTCCTGTTCAACATGATGATGTTTAATGTCCCCGACAACGTGTGTGGTCACATTTAGCAACATGTTAGTCACAGTTTCCCCTCACGCAAAGCGCTGGAGCACACAGTGCGCTCTGAAACGTGAAGCGAAGCTGGCAGCTTGAGCACTAACATGCTAACTCGTTTCCGGGTTTTGGCATACAAAATGACGTCATCTCTGCGCCACTCTATGGTGACTGGCTATAAGTTTAGGACGCGCTTGATTTGATCAGCAGCGCAGTTTTCTATGAGTGGAAGTTGAACTTTAAAACGTCAATGTCGCATTTGATCATGTTCATGTAATCATGGGCAGTCAAAATCGTAATCAAGATCGATATTCGATTAATTGTGAAGCCCTACCAGATGGCTAGCTTTAGCAGCTATTGCTGGGACTGAGCGATGTGTGAGAAAGAGAGAAGAGCCAGTGGTGCCATGGTGATGGAGTCACAAAGTATTTCTACAGGAGAGTATATCTTTGGCATAGTTCATTTTTTTATGATATTGGTTGACCGACGATTATGTACTGAGTACCAGATGAAGATAAAATTTGAATAACTGAATTTATAAATTAGTAGACTCCCATCACAGAATATCTGACAGTTTTAGAGTTATGAATCATTTAGATAACTAAATGAACAAACACCGACATAGTTTCCAAGGGACACCCTAAAATCACGAGGTGAAATAAAAATCCAACAATAAGACAATGAGAAGATAATATTGACTAACTTGAAAATGCCATCCCTTTTCTCAGTGGACATTTTGCGCACCTGATTAAATATGCTTGAAACAGGGCGTACTTTTGTGAATGCTAAATAGGCAGACATACACTTATCTCAGTGCAAGCTGACAAGTGGCTCATCTGTATAAGACTACAGAGCCTAATTGTTTAGATACTGAATCACTACTGTGCCCGCATGATGAATGGATTAGGCTACCTGTAAAGGTATAGCAATTTATTTATTTTTGAGAAGCTTCTGTATCCATTACTTTTAATTTTAAAAAATGGATCAAGATAACCTAATAAAAGAAATCCAGTATGTGATTATGTATGTAACCTTTGATAGTGTTGAGGGTCTCCTTAAGGTGACTGAAACTGCTGAGAAGCGGGTCCTGCTCTTCATCCTGGAAGAAGGTGAGCAAAATCAGTCATCAGTACAACACTTCTGAGAACTTCATAAGACAAACAACGAGGCACTTTTTCATAGTTTGGCACAAAATTCAGGCAATTCCTGAATGGATTCCATACATTATCTTTACCTCTAATCCTACAGGGTCGCAGGGAACCTGGAGACTATCCCAGGGAGCATTGAACACAAGCATCGGGCTGTCAATCCATGACAGGGCACATTCAAATACACATTCACACACCCATTCATACACTATGGACATCAGCCTACTTTGCACTGGGGAAGGAAACCGAAGTACCCAGAGGAAACTCCCGCAGCACAGTGAGAACATGCAAATTCCGCATGGACAGGTCTGCTGCACAAATTGAACCCACAACCCTGGAGGTGTGAGGCGAGCGTGCTAACCACTAAGCCAGAATTTAATTTATTTATTTAGGTTAAAACATTTGACTGATTGAATCTGATGAAGCAAGGTCCTCAAAGTTTAAGTCTAGTCATTGTCATAAAAAGGGACCATCACTGAAAGCAAAACTGAATCCAAACATAGACGCGTGAGATTTTCCTCATTCTCAACGCGTTTGGCATAAGGGAAAGAAACTCTACGGTCACAAATCCGTCCTGATATTAAGTGCACTTATCCACATGAGTAGGTAACCCTGATTTGCATGGATGAACACATCTTTCAGAAATAGCTGAATAACACCATATGAGTGTGACTACGCTCTTTAGTGATGTGTGAAATTTTGATAATTTAAAATGTCAATCATAATCATTTTGCTCAACACTGAAATCATAACTATTTAACCAGTTCTGGAACTCAGTGTGTACATGTGTATATTATGTGTGTGTGTATGTATGTATGTATGTATGTATATTATGTATGTGAAGATTATACATGTTTATAGTATAGTGTATGTGATATGTAATGTTGCTCCGTGCTGCTACGGTTTCTTCATTCATTCATAGATATCCAATCAGAAACAGCAGAGCAAAGGCTGTAGGACACTGACTGGTTGACGCCTTTTTGAGGACAACACTCCGTGTTTAATTGATCAAGGAGGTGTTAGTGCTTCTTGCTTTTATCCAATAAACATTAAAGACAGGGTATCTGTTCCTAATGCTGGAGTTGGGATGAAAAAGAATTGAACCAAAAATGAAACCCAAAAGGACACAATTATAACAGCCAAATATATTGAATTCAAGCCAAAATGTGATGATCACAGTTGAAATATTATTAACGGTCTTCTCTTTATGCATCTTTCTCTCCAATCTAGAAAGTCTGGGTACAAATGCTTCCACTATTGAAGTTGAAAATGAAATGGTCATACTGGCTCTTTAGCACATCCTTATAACTACCACAGTTTCAAACTAATCCCATGAGAAACTTGAATCCAATTAAAGCAGAAATGAGTTAAACATATAAATACAGAGTCACTTTACCATCGGCGTGTGTGTGCTCCATCTCGAGTTTCTCTTAATAGCACCAACCACTGTTGCAATCTCCCCTTGGATGATGTATATATTCTTGTCCACCATCGCGAATCTGAAAATAAAACAGGAGAACGTGTTTAGTCCACACACTAAGGATTAAAAAAACAGAAAGGTGTGTGTTTAATCAAGATTTAAACCGTTTTCATATAGCTTTCAGTCTGAATGTAATACATTGTCACTAGTATATCTACCATTTGTTCATCAAGAAATGTAAGTAACTAAACCACACCAGCTGAACGTCTATTTAATATTTGAGGAAGGGTTATGTCAGATAACAAAAGATTTCTTGATTCGCCTCATGCCGCTGGACTGAGGCAGCGAACTGAGATTCCATAATTCAACTGTCCTCCTCAGTCATAATACTTTAATAGCATGTTTAACATGAATCAAGAGGCATAAAGGTGCATCCAGAGATTAGAGAAAAGTTTGCATTCTTACTAAAGCGTTACATGATTATTGAGTTAAAGTTTCCTGAACTGCTGATTCGCCCAATATTTTTGTAATAGTTATGATGCATTTGATAAGAGGTTATAACTTGTAATTCCAAAACTCCGACCATTAAAATAAAATAAATAACCTCGGGATGGTCTCCTCAACTCTGAATTCCTTTGAGTTCAGCAAGAGACATCAAATCAGCATCTCTGCTCACAGCTTCAGATTTCAACAAAGAAGCACTTCTTACCTTAATGCTGTATGTACACATTTTTGCTTTAGAGCAATCATCACACAGACATATTCACTTATTAAATCAATAACATTGACTTCTTTTATTTTGCTCCAAGTTGATGCAGCATAATCCACAGTCAGCGCTGTTACAGGGGTATCAGGTAAGAATTGGCCAGATATTTGTGGGCATGTGTCATACGCCAGCTCAGATACGTCACACGTCATGACAGAAATGAGCTCTGTGAACACAGTGACTGGGAGTAGACACAGCCAATCAGAGAACTGAGCAAGTGTGTGAGAGAGTAAGCAAACCAAACGGCAGCAAATGAGTCAAAAGTGGGTAGAATTTTATACTGTATGGGAAAAATAAATTCAGGTTTGACATAGGGATGGGCGATATGGACTTAAAACTATAGCACGATATTTTCTGGTATTTATTGCAATAACGATATCAGTGACGATATAAATTTAGTCACATTCACACTGTTTTTAGCTACAAGTGACAGCTTCATGCAGTCTTGATGTCACGGTTCTCCCGGAGTAACAGCGCGAGCTGTGCACTGTTGCGCACGCGCAGACTTCTTCCGGGGTGACGTCATGTTTTCGCCCCCTCGCGTCATGTGTGACGTATGCGGAAGTGCCCGCAGCTGGAAGATATTGCGGGCTAATGACTGTGTGGATATATACCGTGAGCCGTGCTTCACACGACGCGGTTGAATGCTTGGACTTATGAGTGCATTTATGTATGCCTGCCATTTATTTCAGTGAGTATTTGTTTTATGTCCGGTTTATGCCATAGCCTTAGCATTAGCGTTAGCTTTAGCCAAAGTCCAAGGCTAGTTTAGCTCAGTTGTAGAGAGAGCCTTGTTTCTGTCTGGTTTCATCACCTGTAAATAAAACTCACCGTTTGAACTGCGAATGCATCCTGCCTGCTTCCTGCCGTCACGCAAAGTGACCGATTCAACTGCCTCCAACAGGGATGCAGCACGAGAACGGAGGAGATGCCGAACTACAACCGGCACGCTCAGTATCCCTGCTTTTGACTCCATGCGCTTCGCGCAGAAGACCCCGGAGTGCCTGCCTGCGCGGTATGCGCGCCAGGATTACCCGGACTATTTCGTTATGGAATGTCAACAATATTTTGTCAGCCTTTGCGACCCAAAACCCACGGAAGGACAATTCATCATGTTCATCATGTAACTTTTTGGGTTCCGCTCGCACCTGGGCACGACAACTAGTGGCTGAGATACCCGCAGTGCTGGAGGATGTTCGGTTGTTTCTGGACCTATTTTTTGAGGAATTCGGAGAACCAGGGCAAGAGTTTAAAGTGGATAAAGTGCTGCGGGAAGGTAATTGGAGGACTTATGGGGAGCCTCTTCTCCATGTGTACTACGAGCAAGCGAAACAGAGAGGGGAGAAGAGCAGAGAAAGCTCCAATCAAGGTCCCAGTCCCAGCCAACTCAAGTCTCCGAGTCCCGAGTTCAAGTCTCCGAGTCCCGAGTTCAAGTCTCCGAGTCCCGAGTTCAAGTCTCCGAGTCCCGAGTTCAAGTCTCCGAGTCCCGAGTTCAAGTCTCCGAGTCCCGAGTTCAAGTCCCCACCATGCAAGCTCAAGTTTCCGAGCTCAAGTCTCCGAGTCACGAGCTCAAGTCTCCGAGTTCCAAGCTCAAAGTTCAGAGTTCCGAGTTCAAGGTTCCGAGTTCGAGCCTCCGAGAGCAAAGTTCGAGCCAGTCCAGACCAGTTATCAGGTTCCTGCCGCAGCTCAGTGTCAACACCCCGTCCAGTTTTACGTTTCACTCACCATTCAAGCTCCAGCCATGACTCTCATCCAAGCTCAAGCCAGGCTTCTCGTCCTAGTTCACGCCATATCCCATGTCCCGGTCCCTGCCATGCCCCAGGTCCCGGTTCCTGTCATATACCCGGTCGATGTCCCGTCCCCTGGCCGTGCCACGGCCCTGTCTCAAACTCCAAGTCCAGACCCAGTCCCAGGTCCATGTCCCTGTCACGGCTGAGGTCCCGGTCACAGCCCCGGCTCACGTTCCCGACACCACAGCCCTGCCTCATGCTCCCGACACCACAGCCCTGACTCACGCTCCCGACACCACAGCCACGACCCTCGCTCAGGCCATGTATCTAGGCCAAGCCACGCCTCTGAGCCCTGTCTGTTCTGCTGGGGACGCCGCCCAGCCTGCCCATTCCGCTGGGGACGCCGTCTTCCGGAGTGACGTCATGTTTTCGCCCCCTTGCGTCATGTGTGACGTATGCGGAAGTGCCCGCAGCTGGAAGATATTGCGGGCTAATGACTGTGTGGATATATACCGTGAGCAGTGCTTCACACGACGCAGTTGAATGCTTGGACTTATGAGTGCATTTATGTATGCCTGCCATTTGTAGCGCGAGTGCGATTTCAGTGAGTATTTGTTTTATGTCCGGTTTATGCCATAGCCTTAGCATTAGCGTTAGCTTTAGCCAAAGTCCTAGGCTAGTTTAGCTCAGTTGTAGAGAGAGCCTTGTTTCTGTTTGGTTTCATCACCTGTAAATAAACCTCACCGTTTTAACTGCGAATGCATCCTGCCTGCTTCCTGCCGTCACGCACGTGACACTTGAGAGCCTCAGAAACCCAAACATGGATCTAAAACGCATCTCTTCTTGCCTGTCAGACATCTCGGTCTGGATGAAGAAGCACCATCTTCAGCTTAACCTGGGAATATCGGAGATTCTCGTCATCCCAGCCTATCCCTCAATCAACCAGAACTTCACTGTACAGCTCAGCTCACTTACACTCATGCCAACCAAGACGGCCAGGAACCTTGGGGTGATTCTTGATGAGGGCTTGACCTTTACAGACCACATCTCAGCAACTGCAAGGTCCTGTAGGTTCATCCTGTACAACATCAAGAAAATCCGACCATTCCTCACCAAACAGGCTACACAGATACTAGTCCAGGCTCTTGTCATCTCTAAACTGGACTACTGCAACTCACCGCTTTCAGGCCTCCCAGCCAGCTCCATTAAACCCCTTCAAATGATTCAGAATGCTGCAGCGCGCCTTGTCTTCAACCAGCTCAAGACTACTCATGTCACACCCCTCTTCATCTCCCTCCACTGGCTTCCTGTAGCTGCCCGCATCAAGTTCAAGGCCTTGATGCTCACCTACAAGACCTTGTCAGGAACAGCACCCTCCTACCTCAACTCTCTCCTGAAGGCATACATTCCCTCTCGCAATCTGCGATCGACTAGCGACCGACGTTTAGTAGTTCCCACTCAGCGAGGCGTAAGGTCCCTTTCCAGATCCTCACACATACCGTTCCCCAGTGGTGGAATGCTCTTCCGATCTCAATCCGGACTGCAGAGTCTCTCACTATCTTCAAAAAACAGCTAAAGACCCACCTTTTCCGTGAACACCTAACCAACTCCTAAAAAAAAAACACCACAGACTTGCACTTACACCTCTACTCTGTACACTTTGCTTCCTCTGGTATTCAATTAATGGATCTTGTATAGCAGCACTACTTGTATTGTTCCCTGCTTGATATATCGCTTTGCTTATTTGTAAGTCGCTTTGGATAAAAGCGTCTGCTAAATGAATAAATGTAAATGTAAAAGTAAAACTGAATGGGTCGCACACAGAAATACTTCATCATCTAGGCTTTATAGTTATTATAGCAGGAAGACTCCTTATTGTGGGGACAATTTCTACTGGTATATCGCAAACAATAAATGATCGCCCATCCCTAGTGTGACATGGTTTTAGCTTTTTTCCTTGCTGATTAAATGGGAAGATAATGAATATCAGTCAGCCAACTTATCTTCATTGGGGAACGTGCATCATTGCACAGTTGTTAAGCTGTTTTAGCTCAGGAATTCATGATGGATAACTAGAGGCTAAAGGGGATTGTTTAATGGGTTTTTGCATTTCAAAGTTAAATTAGACAAGAGAAAGTTGTCTTTACTTCGAAACTTCTGTTTGCTGTGGGTGTGTCATTTTTTACAAATCCGTGTCCATCCTCTGATCTGTTTTAGGTGAGATCGGGTGACAAGTATGTCTATTTTTTCTGTATATTTAAATTTCATATATACACAGCACTCAAGGCTTTTGCGTGCCTATCACGTGTGTTTTATCCAAAGATCTTTGCCTTTTTATTTTCTGTTCTGTTTTAGATAGCAAGCTAACATTAGCCAGCTAGTGGCTAAAGCTGCATGCTTTGTTACACTGTACTTTATGAAGTTCAAACTCGGTTGAGTCAAGCGTGTTCACAGAAGTTCTCAATTCTCTAACCACTTCTGTAAATCTGAGAGGATAATGATAACAGTAGATAATTATATTTAAAATTTCAAACACACTAGTGATGCCATTGCTATTTAGAATGAAGTTTGAGGCACAGCCTTGAATTCTAATTAAAAAATGTACTGCTTGGCACTTGCTGCCTTAAGATTAACATGAATGCTGGAGAAGGAGATAGCACAATGAAAGCCCAATGAAAAAGTTCTGCATTATGAAAATATATAAAGAAAAGTAGCTGTGGGGGACACAACAATCCTGGAAATCGTGCTGTTTTTGACTTTAACATCCGATCCAATACAAGTTCACAAGTAACAATAATTACAGAACCTTTCCACTGGAGAGCACACTATGAAGGGTCCAGGGTCCTACATTATATTGTTGCTTCCATTAGCAAGTGAGCCATACTGCACCTGTAACTGTGTATTATGCCTTGTGTTGCCTTTGTTGTGGCAGCTAATCAATTAAAAAATTCATAAGCAGCATTTTATTTATTGATTAGGTCACAGGTTCCCAAATCTGGTCCTGAAATTTTTGAGTTATCCCTGCTGTAACACACCCACAACAACTCAGTAATAGATGCTGTTAAATAGATGATTAGTCATGTCAGATATCATGAGAGAAGGACAGGGACAGGATGTGTAGGATTCCAGAGCTGTGTCCCAAATGACGTACTATACACTATGACCTTACACTATGCACCATCTAGTTAGGAATTTTAGAAGGTTAGTATTGTCTCAAATGGAACACTTGTGGTCTTTTACTAACGGGTAGGGCCGCTCCGATCGATCGGCAGCCAATCAGTATCAGCCGATACCGCATCACATTCTATGACTCGAGTGGTAGTCTCGAAATTTGACCGATCTCACGAACCGATCACAGTTTGTTGACGTAAAACGTGAGGACATGAAACACAACTTTAGCGCTGCAGTCATGTCATCACCAGTATAGCATTATTATGAGGTCTCAAGAAACAATTGGAAAATTCGCCATTTGCCAAGTACTTTTAAAGGCCTATTAAAATGTTCATTGTAAAATGAATATCTGTTGTGCTTATTTATTTGATTCTCATTTAAAACAACAATCTACAAAACACTACTATAAATAATATAACCAACTACAATCTACAACACTACTGTAAATAATATAACCAAGGAAACATCAGTAGTATTACTTTATCGGGGGTGGGGGGGGGGGGGGTTACATTGACTGACAGAAAGCTTACATATCACTTATGTAAACGATCGGGATTGGCTGATCATGATGACAAGAAATCGGTATCGGCTGCAAAAATCCTGATCGGAGCATCCCTATTAAATGGAAGTGCAAGCCAGTAAATGACAAATGACCTTAAACACACTACAATGCTGCTAACTTTAGCAAAACGTACTGCTTCATTCTACTGTTTGTCAATGTTATGTAGCAGAAGCCCCTACCCTCTTCTGCTACATAAACATAGCTGCGACCGTTGAGTGCATGAAGCGTCTTCGTTTGACTTTGTTTTTTCCGGTTGAATAAGTGCTTCATCCGGGCACCTGAAGAGCACTTCTCCTTGTTGGAATTTTCAGTGTGAACACACTACTCACACTATTTATACTACAAAATGGCGTAGAATAGTGCATGCGATTTGGGACGCACCTCAGGACTAGAGTTAAGACCCTGTATTTTAGGTGACTATGCAACAAGTGTTCCCAATATGAGAAATCAAATCACAAAAAGAGCCTTGGTACACATAGTCCTGGATATTAATGCTGTATCAATGTATCGAGTAGAAAAGCTCTATAAAGGAGTCATCAGAGGTCAAACTCCAGACCTACAGGTAAAATAAATGGAGAGTGAAAGTTTATAGGAAGCTTCCATATAATCCATTCTAGCAACTCGGAATAAACTCGAAATGAAAACACCATCAATCAGTATGTTTACATGGACAACAATAATCTGATATTAACCTGATTAAGACAATACTCTGATTAAGAAACCGCCATGTAAACAGCTGTTTTTTATTACCTTAATCTGACTAAAGTCATACTCGAAGTAAACCCAAATCGAATTAAGACATGTGGAGTAATCCAATTTTAGTCGCGTTATCCTCGTGCATTATAGACACATACACACCTTAACTACACCATCAATGTCGTGCAGAATTTTTCACCACATTTTGCGACAGGACACACACAGCAGAGCTCAACCGTTTTACCACGTACTTACCTACTATAAAACCACGTACTTACCTACTATATATTAGGAGAAATACACGTAGGTAAGTATGTGGTTTTGGACGAAGCCCATGGCTTCAAGCCATCGTCTATTTGTATGTATAGCATGACAAATAATTAACTTCACTTGAAGCTTTCAGAAAATTAAAAATAAAACTATATACGGTACCATAACAAAGACAAACCGTATGTTGATACATAAAATTCTGGAGGAACGTCGGACGGCGTGGCGTGGGGACGTAATGACATGTGCTGTTAATCGATCTATGTTCTATAACATGTAAAACAGGAACATGAAAGGAATATTCTAAAAGCAATTCATGTAAACATCATAATCACAATATTGTCTTGTTCAGAATAAGGTTAATAATTAGAGTATTGCTGTCCATGTAAATGCAGTCAGAGATGGTGTATGTCTAATCAAAAACCGCTCACTCTCAGAAATAAAGATTCCAGATTTGTACTTTTCCTTCTACCCTATCTTTCTCCTCGAAACTTGAATATAATGTTCCTTAAATTAATTTAAAATACATAACTGGACCTCAGGGACCACTCATGTACATTAAAAAATTTAGTCAAACTGCAAATTAAAAACTACACCCTATGGACCTTCCCAAGTAAAACATACAGTATCTCACAAAAGTAAGTATACCCCTCACATTTTTGTAAATATTTGATTATATCTTTTCATGTGACAACACTGAAGAAATGACACTTTGCTACAATGTAAAGTAGTGAGTGTAGAGCTTGTGTAACAGTGTAAATTTGCTGTCCCCTCAAAATAACTCAACACACAGCCATTAATGTCTAAACCGCTGGCAACAAAAGTGAGTACACCCCTAAGTGAAAATGTCCAAAAGTGTCAATATTTTTTGTGGCCACCATTATTTTCCAGCACTGCCTTAACCCTCTTGGGCATGGAGTTCACCAGAGCTTCACAGGTAGCCACTGGAGTCCTCTTCCACTCCTCCATGACGACATCACAGAGCTGGGGGATGTTAGAGACCTTGTGCTCCTCCACCTTCTGTTTGAGGATGCCCCACAGAGGCTCAATAGAGTTTAGTCCATCACCTTCACCCTCAGCCTCTTTGGCAAGGCAATGGTCGTCTTGGAGGTGTGTCTGGGGTCGTCATCATGCTGGAATACTGCATACGGATTAGTACACTTAGGGGTGTACTCACTTTTGTTGTCAGCGGTTTAGACATTAATGGCTGTGTGTTGAGTTATTTTGAGGGGACAGCAAATTTACACTGTTACACAAGTTGTACACTCAGTACTTTACATTGTAGAAAAGTGTCATTTCTTCGATGTTGTCACATGAAAAGACATAATCAAATATTTACAAAAACGTGAGGGGTGTACTCACTTTTGGGAGATACTGTACATACATACCGAAAGGTACAGGACGTTCCGGTGACTAGGAAAAGTAAAGAAGTGATCCCTTTATTTCTGAGAGGGCAAAAGGAGAAAAACAGACTAATAACTTTCGTTATTTCACGAGCACTGTGTAGCATTTAGCCTGCCATGGGGTCAATCCTCAGAAAAATGCCTGCTGTGTTATATAGGGAGAGAAACCTGTGAGGAAATCCTGCAGTGTATCAGAAGCTTTATTCAGCTAGCTGCAGCTCAGCTCGTCTGTTCGGACAGCTGACACGGCCGTGCAGCTCAATGTGATCAAGTCTATTCAACGTCTTCAGCAGCATACACCTAGTTCTGACTTTTAATAATCCTACTTAATAATGTGTGAAGTCGAAAAGAACTGTGTTGCCTAACAGAGTTCATCCTAGCTCGCTAACGAGAGAGCTAGTTAGCATGCTAGGTGTTACGCTGTGGTTAAAACTTAATCAAAGCGCTACTTAATGTTAGTACAGAAGTGCAGTTCTCTTTCCCCCGACATGACACACGGCGTCCATCAATTCTGAACATGTCAAACTGGACACAAGATACATTACCTGTACAGATGCGACTCCAAAATGGCGTTCAGAGGCTAGCAGGCTCACTAGCTAACTGCCTGATGAATGTGAATGTAAAGGTTTGCTGCTATAACGCACATTAAAGTAATGCCACTGGACAAAGTGTTGAAAATCCCGTCTTACGTTTAAGGAGTTTCACGGCATGCCCGGGTTGTTCCGCTGTGTTTGAAGCTGGAACGTTATCTAACGTCGCTAGGGTTAGCAAGCCGGTAACGCAAGTAAACTTACTGACGTGGAAAAGCATGAAGTGCAAGCTAGCTTGATGTTTTCATTTTGACATGATCCCGTTCCCAGCCAATCATATGCGTCGATTCGCTCCTAGCCGACATTTCTAACAGAGCGTTTCAACACGTATATTCCTAAAGAATATATATTTATAACCCAAACGCGTGAGAACATTAATGTTTCATACATGAATGAAGCGATAACGGAGGATTATTTGATTTGACAAAGTTAAGGCGGATTACTGCAACATGCAAGGGAACTATTAGTTAGGTTGCGCCCCAGTGACGTAGCAGGGACTGACTCTGACGTCACTGTTGAGGTCTTGTCCAGTGGCCGGCGAGTGGGTTAGCTTGTCGGCCGTTATTTGGTTACTGTGATTTTAACAAACTGTAGAACGAATGTAAGCTGCTCACAAAAAAGTGTACTGTGGACTGTAAAAGTGGACAGTGCACTGTCCTTTCTAAATAACAAACCAGTTTTCGTCAGCAGTCTGTCTGGTTATGAATACTTGCAAATTCCCTTAGTATCGCTTTAGCTAATTTTGTGATTAACTGTATAAGATAAGAGCGTCTGCCACATGACTAAGCCGTAGAGGTCGTATAGGTGACTGGAATGAAGCCAGAGTGTGCAGCCTCTGTCAGTGATGAACCCATGCTATGGAATGAACTACTTCTTCGAAACCTTAACAAAACATTTTCCCTGATTTCATTCATCTTCAATAGGTGCTTTATCCGGGTCAGGGTTGAGGTAGATCCAAGGCCTATCCCAGAAACTCTGGATGTGATGCAGGTTTACAACCTGGATGGGGCACCTGTCGATTACGGGGCATCATGCACACATACAAAACATTCATTCACACTTCGGGGGTTTATCAGAGGTCAGAGAAAACCAGAGAACTGAGAGGAAAACGACAAAAGGATACCGTACATGCACAGCAACTATACACACACAGTAACCTGGGTCCAGGATTGAACCACAGACCCTCAGTCTTTTACACTACCCACTGAGTGTAGTGTAATGTTTTTATTTATATATATATATATATATATATATATATATATATATATAAAATTTTATTTTTATTATTATTTATTTATTTATTTTACACTGTATGGCCAAAAGTATGTGGACACTGGACTATCACACCCATATGTGCCCATTCGAAAACCATGGACATTAATACAGAGTTGGTCACTTTGCTGTTATTAAAGCCTCCAATCTTCATGGAAGGCTTTACACTTGATTTTGGAAAATGGTTGTGGAGGTTTTATGCTCATTTAGCCAGTATTCATATTAAAGTCAAAATCGTTTATTGTCATGTACCATGTACAAAGTACAATGAAAAACTTTCTTGAATGCTTATTAGTTAGTATTAGTGAGGTCAGGCACTGATGTCAAGTGAGAAGGCCTGTTGAGCAGTCAGCGTTATAATTCATCCAAAAAGTTCAGTGCTGTTGATGTCAAGGCTCGGGTGACTCAAATTCTACCACCTCTATCAACCTTGGCAAACCATGTATTTATGTAAATCACGTTGTGCACAAGGGCATTGTCAGGATGAAACATGTTTGGTCCCTTTAGTTCCAGTGAAGGGATGTCTTAATGCTACAGCATACAAAGACATTCTAGACAGTTGAATTCTTACTTTGTGGCAACAGTTTGGGGAAGGCCCAGATATGGGTGTGATGGTCAGGTATCCACATACTTTTGGCCATATAGTGTATATTCTTAGGTTTGAGCATGTGGATTGCCTACTTAAATTCAGACCACAAAATATTGATTTTGATAGTGGGAACCTGCATGCTTGTAGTCAGTTTTCTGCTCAAGAGCCTGTCTATGGTCGATCAATCAATCTTAACTTTCTGACAGAGGCAATCAGGTTCGGGGATAAAATATCCTGGTAGTGAGCGAATAAGCTGCTTAGCACAAGACCCCTTGAATACTGGCAATAACAGCCCCCAAACAACAATATTGTAGCGTAGTCATCATAGTTTTTGGTGAGTGTCAGGTAATTTTTCAGCAAAACATGTCAGGTTTTTTTACCTTCTGCCAGGAACATCACTAGGCCTATTTACATGCATGTTAAAAGTTTGATTTCAATCCAGCTAAAAATTCATCTTTTTAAAGTGTCATATAAACACTTTAATCCGACTGAAATTGTACTGAAATCGAACTACCGAAATTGGATTTGTAGCTTGACTACATCCAGCATGTACACACTTTAATCAAGCTGTTCGGTTGGTCAGTGAATGATCCACACACGACACAGTTTACTGTTTTTTGGCTAAATAGCACAGCCATTTTTGCCTTTTGTTGGTGTTGGATGGATGGGGACAAAGTGGACTTTAATTTCTTTATTTTTATATAATTTAAGTAAGTCACATTAGATCAGTCTCTAACACAAATTATTAGACAGGTATACCTTGAACAAAAATAACCTTATTTCTATAGATTTTTACACCCATTGTTATTCTAAAATATAGAAAGATGTTATGGTGGCTTTAAAAAAAAGATTTCATAAATCTCCAGTGACGTCATTTCTTTCTGCAAAGCCAGAAAGTATTTTCTGAATTTAACTGAGCACAACACACAGTTCAAATTGTAATTTATTAATCTTTTAGTAAAATACTTTTGCAGGCCAAACAAAACTAAAACTAAAATAAAATAAATGAATGCCAAAGTTACAAATGTTTTGGTAATGCCGATTTTCTTAATAATCATGTGTATGTGCTGATGAATGTTAATCACATCTATGTTACCAAGAAAATTCAAGACACAGATTATTTATATTTAGCCAACAAAACTCCATAAAAGGCAACACATAGAGAGAACTGAAAATTACTAGATGACTTCTCAGCAGTGAAAGAGCACATGAAGGCCATGCCCTTAATAATCCCTGTTATAATTACTGAGCACCATTCACTGCACAGTATGTGTGAGAAATGTCTTTTATAACAGAAGCATAGTCCTGGAGGCTTTCCTGGTCTGAAGATTACTACTTGTTCCTGCATGTTTAGACTACACATTGAGTCTTACATTCTACATAGACTTTTTTTTTTTTTTTACAAATGGGCCTTTTATATAGTCTCAAGTAATTCATTGCATGATACTGAAAGGACACACAAGCCGTACTCAAGAAGGCTTTGAAAATCAAAGGTTTTTAATTGTTGGGCATTCAAAAAAAGAACAAGATTGTGTGTAAAACGCCTTGCATGTCCTATGAGTGCTCCTATTGTGTGGGCTACCTGGGAGTCCTGGCTAAAAACTAGGACTTCTGGAGAGGAGAATCATCTGAATTACTAAGTAACCCTTTGCAAAGGAGTGTGCCGGGCGGCTGAATGTGTGGCGTGGGCATGTTTTATTTCTTAATAGGGATCAAATAACTTCATAATGATAGGAATATGTGACAGTTTTGACCCTGTTGGTACATTTGTTTGGAAAATTGCTGTTTTTTAAAATTTATTTTAATTTAATTGTATTTATTTTTTTACTTGTTCTTTTCTTTGACAAGCACTGCAGGTTGTGTTTCGGGGGGAAAAAGAGATAAAAGATTTCTAAGTTACTAAAATTAGGGTTAAGGGTAAGTATAGGCATAGTAAATTTAGCTACTGTAACACACAAGCGAGTGGAAACACCCTACAAAGAAATTACAAACGTCTTTGTGTGTGTGTGTGTGTGTGTGTGTGTGTGTGTGTGTGAGAGAGAGAGAGAGAGAGAGAGAGAGATACAGAGAGAGAGAGAGAGAGAGAGAGAGAGAGAGAGAGAGAGAGAGAGGTCTCTGTGGTCTCTGTGAGAGAGAGAGAGGTGTGTGTGAGAGAGAGAGAGAGAGAGAGAATTTTATATATATATGTGTGTGTGTGTGTGTGTGTGTGTGTGTGTGGTGTGTGTGTGTGTGAGAGAGAGAGAGAGAGAGAGAGAGAGAGAGAGAGAGAGAGGGGCAGTCCTTTCTGCTGCGGACCTGTCGCACAAGGTTTAGCATAAAGTCAGTCCCTCTCTGCGTGTGGGGATCGAGCCTTCACTTTTTCCGGCACGCTTCATGACAGACAAATGTCAGATAAGGAAACGTGAGCTTTCTCATCTTTTGTGCAGTCCAGGGAACTTTCTACATGACGGTTGATCGGTACATCATTTCAGGACAGCAGCTCAGCTACAGCAAAGTTGCATTGTTCGGGGATTACTTCAACCAAAGAGGTATTTAACGTAAGTCAAAGCTACATTCTCCATAAAAGTGCGCAGGGGTAGCCAGTGAAAGCTTTTAAACCCGCAGTGAGGAGCGCTGCTCTGTCTGATCAGACCCTGAAATCTAGCCTGCGTGTGATGTGGAGCTTCGCTTGTATGACTGGAAACCGGGAGCTAAACAGCATGCCTTCATCATCACAGTCAAGCAGGAATGATCATCTCTAGGGACTGATGAAATGCACAAATTCTGGAGTGATACATGCTCGCAAGAGTAAATTTAAGCTCAGCCTAACTGCTTCAATTATTTTAATGAGCACACATTGTAGAGCGCTTAAACCAAGAGTCCGGCTATATCCGACCTTGTTCAGATGTTATAACATAGGATGCTACTGAATTTATCTTCAAAAAGAAAGTTCATTTAAATGCATCAAGATAACAGTCGGGGTGACTTGAATTCGAATCACAAACTTTAAAACAATAATAAATACATAATTGTGCATAGACCTTTTTTTTTTTTTTTTTTTTTTTTTACCGTTTGTGCGGGCTCAATCATGAGCACTAGCATATACTTTGAACATTTATTCTGGGATTCTCTGGGTAATTATAGTTATGGGACGAACTAGATAACACATGAGGGACGGACGAGTCTACCGGCCCAGGTTCCACTTTAATCCGGCCCACATAGTACTGTATGGTCACTGCATCCGGATCTTCCTGTCAGGATACAGCCATAACCCCACTTTGAAGAAACCGTGTCTTAGGTATGATATGGACCCAAACTTAATGGCCCAGAGTTAAAATGACACACATCATTAAACTGGTTGCATTTGGCCCTTTTTTTTAAATATTTATTTATTTATTTATTTTTGCACAAGCTTCAATAACATGAAGACCTTAAATTGTGACTGTTACAGGTCGGTCATACTGACATTTTCATAATTTACATTTATACGCTTAAATTCAACAATGTTCGTGCCTGAATCGTGTGCTCTTTGGGTCATTTGAAATGACTAATCAGTTTCGATTAGAGACCTATCATCTTGTCTAGTCAGGCTGTATTTTATCTTGCCCCCCCTTCAGTGTATGTATATTATACTTTCAACTCTTAAAGATAGATTTATAGGGGACAATAATCTGATATCAAACTTATGCTATAGGTCTTATTTCCGTGTAGACTACCTAAAATATTATAGCAACATATAGGCCATAACAATAGATCTGTTATTTTTTGTTTTTGTTTTTTTACGTAGGCTACATTATATTTATATTATACTGTATACAGAGCTGTATAATATATTTTTGCGAATTAGTCTATAGTTGTACACACAAATACCCAATAATACTTCAACACATCTTTTTTTATTGTTTCCATTATTTATATTGTTTTCGTTGTATAGGTATTTTTTTCTTCCTTTCTTTCTTTCTTTGATGTTACTCATCCTACTTGTGCTGCTGTGTCGATCTGAATTTCCCCTACGGGGGATCAATAACAGAACATCTTATCTTATCACATGGGAAAAATATTTAGGCTACAATTGAATTACATTAGTATATATACACAACAGCGTATTTAAAATGCCATTTAGTATTTTGTTGCACTTAAATAATAGATGTTAATTGGGCCAAATCCACCGATATTTCAATAATTTGTAAATTATTAGATACTTTATATACCGAGGACTCTAACGATTGAATGAACCTGTTGAGTTTGTTTTAGGCAAGGATTACTCTTGTAACGAAGAGCAATCTTCATTTTCTATTTAGCGAATTTGCACAGTCCCATTAATATTATAAAGTACTCTAATACTCCTATTTGATGGCCGCAAACTAAGCAAATGATGCATGAAATGCGCAGTGATCTAGATTGTGAAAGCGATGAATTTTTCTAAATGAACCTTTAGTAGAAGTCACATCTGGCTGAGTTTAAATGGAGAGTTGGAGAGTAGGCTGGACATAGTACAGGTCGGGCCTGTTTAAGCTTTCACGCGAGGGTTAAGCGACCTCATGGACGTTATCATGCGTGACGTAATGAATAAATCCCTGTCAGCTCAAGCTCAGCTGTGGCCCATCAGTTTCCCTGGACTGCGGATGGGCTTCTCACTGGGCTACAGCACACTTAGCATTGTAAACTTTCAAATTTAGGTTACACTATGAATAAATTCACAACTAAAGCACATTCACAACTATTCGATCATGGCATTTTCACCAAGATAGTTAGAAGCAATGCGCATGTTATAACAAATTTATAAGCCCACATTAGACTAGAAAACTTCAAGTAAACTGGACTGAGTTTCGAGTTCAGATTTAACAGAAAGCTCAGATAGGATGCAATAAAGTAATAGTTTAGTGTAGATTATATTTCACTAGCACTCAATCATTTTCCCATAAAAAAAACGAATCCGCATTTGCAATGTTTTGATATGTTTTGTTTTTTGGGATGTGGTGTTTAACGTCCCTACAGCAAAAACATCTGTATCCCAGCACCAAGATTAAAACTGCCTGAATAAACATTGGCAGTGTTATATTGCTAGCTGTGCATCTCCCAGTTCACAGATATGTAGAGCCGCAGCTTTAACACACACAGGCAAATGCAAATGGATGTTAGGAGGGTGGAAATTAACATCTACAAACATTGGGTAGAAATTCCATCTGCCGCCGGCTCGAGTGGGCCCGTAATAAGTTCTCAGACAGCAAAGTGACACACATCTTAATCAACTCTTAATCCAGGGAATTAATTCTGGACGCGTTTATGAATAATTCCCAGCCTAATAACGCTGCCAATGGAAATGTGCTTAGTCTGCCTTGGTCGAACCAACAGATGGACTCAACAATCTCCAGAAAAATTAGAGGATTTCCCAATCTATTATATTCTCAGCTCTTATATCTATTTTTTTTTAACGAGATCGCCATATAGATTGTTGCCTATTTAAATACGCGGCACCACTATCCCGCGCTGAGCTGCATGTTTTAAACTATATTAAGAGCCCGACGGCTGGATGATCTTGGGCTAAGCTACTTGTATAGTTTCCATTCTGTATACACATGCTGCTTTTTAACCTATGCGAGTAAATCGGTGTTTTGCTTATGCAAATTATTGTCAAAATACGCTTCTGAAAAGTCGGGAGAGAAAAGCACGAGTGCCTCATTGAAGTCTTAGAATATTTGTCCCTCTTTCGGGACCCTTGATTATAAACCTATAGGAAGTGTAGTTACTGCCTGTATTACTGGCAAGTTGTAAAATCAAGCGTGAAACGTGCTTAAGGCCAGCTCAGTGGAAACCATTACAATAATCCTAATAAAAGTGGCCGGCTACTGAATTCCAAATGGCGATGCTGACCGTAATACCGCCTATAAAATGCTTGGAGGTCGGAGTGTCCTAACATCTTAATCAGAATATTTGCGCCGTATGAATGTTGGAGACACGGTGCAATGATTTAAGTTATAAAACTGGATTTAACAGAGAAAGCGTAAGGCTTTATTTTTCTTCTTCTTTTTATTATTATTATTATTATTATTATTATTATTTTATTATTATTATTATTATTATTATTATTATTATTATTATTATTATTATTATTGTACACATATCCTTCCCATATGGTCGTATTCATTTGATAGTTTATTTACCTTTAAAAAAAATAATAAAATAAACTAGTCTACAACATGTTCAGCATGTGGAGTTGAATGTGAATGTTATGTCTTCACCCGCGGAAGTCCGTGACATTTTGTTCCGACAAAATAACTAAAGTAATCAAAAAATAATAACTGACATGACATCCAGTAACCCTAGCTCAGCGTTTGAACAAATTTCTATTCATTCTGGCCAGTCATCGAAATGCATGATTTGTATTTGTATGTCGTGTTGGAATTAAGCATTTTTAATATTTTACCGACAAAAATACAGTTTGCGTTGTCCTTTTGTCTTTTATGTTGTCTTCACAGTGGGTTTTTAATAAAGTCTTAAAACCGTAGTGTCTGATTGTGCTAGGTGTGTTCCTGTTGCTGGTTTAGAGGCTTAGAGATTTCATTGTCAGAGGTAATAGTTGGTACTTGTTTCAATAGATTTTTCCTGTTTACACACACATCAGTCAGGACATATTCTATTATAATGGCACCACAGAATGAGATTAGAACACACTGTCCGTACACAACTTTTAAATAAATAGTAGATTTATGACTACAGTTGAACACATGGTATATACAATAACGGAGTGATTATCAGCATCTGTGTGTTGTGTATTTCAGGACTGGTCTTAGCACCACAAATCTCCGAAATCTATAGTAAAACAAAAAACAAACAAACACAAACAACAACAACAACAACAACAACAACAACAATAAAGTCAGCATATATTTTTCACTGTTGTATTGAACATCAAACATCAGATGGGCATCAGACATGAACTGCATATTTAAGAATGATTAAAAATAAAGAAAGAATTATATAATTAAATAAATACTAACGATTGGATAATTATATATTAATTAACTTTATTTATTGAATTTGCAAATTAATCCCAAGCTTGGAAAAGGCGCTATAATAGGCCCACGTAAAAGGCGCTATAATAATAATGATAATAATAATAATAATAATAATAATAATAATAATAATAATAATAATAATAATAATAATTGTATAGAGTTTTCTTGTCTATCACGTGTCATCACTGGTTGTTTCTGTCCCGCTGATCCACCGTTCTCATTAAAATAATCGTCATCATAGTAATACAGATGCTTGTCTGACGAGAAGGTATTTAATGGTGAGGGTGTATATTAAATATGATTGTTATAATAGGTATAATATGTTTCGTTTTGTATTCTATTTGTACACAAGGATACTGACTTTCTCTTCAGAAGTACACACGTGTAAGGGATCATATTCTATATGCCCCATGATCATTATATATTTGATTTTTTTATGTTCATCTTATCTTGAAACCTACTTCATTGGAAGCAATGTTTTCATTCATGAAAGATATTAATTTGAATATAAAATTGGTTTGCAGAATCAGAATGATCTGGATTCTGGCATATAAATCCTTGGGCACACTCCTGCTCTTTTCCAGGCAGATGGAAGGACTGCACTTATAGACGAAGATTGTCTTCCAGTCTCGCTTTTTGGCAGGATATAGGCGACACTGAAATATTATAGCACTTCAGAGGTTATGGCAGTCCACGCGTTAAGGGAGTGACTCTCTGATATGTAAGGTGTTAACTGCTGTTGTATAAATAAACGAGCTGTTATTTTATTCTATTCTATTACGGTGTGATGGATTTGCGCTTCGCCTTACAGATGTGTTTTATTGACACAGCAAGTAGACAATCCTTTCTCTTATAAATATAAAGATTAATTGTGTTTATAGGTTTGTTCGTGTTGTTTGATCATGGCTGGGTTTCCTTAAAAGGATTGCAGCTTGTTAATTGGTAGAGTGAGCATCACATTTAACTCTCTCTCTCTCTCTCTCTCTCTCTCTATCTATCTATCTATCTATCTATCTATCTATCTATATATATATATATATATATATATATATATATATATATATATATATATATATATAGTGCGAGAGAGAGTATTTTGGGAAACGGGCCTCGTTTGTCTCTGATGGTGTTTTGTTGCTGTTGCTGTTGTTGATGTTGTTGCTTTACATAAGTATATTCTCTAGGCATATTGATTGATTTAATTTTCCACTCTTTGATCTCGTCGGTTTGTCTTTAATCATGATAAACATATTTCGCACAGTCTGTTATTATTATTACACTGATATTATCAAATCAAAAGTCGAAAGTAAATTGCCTAACATTTCTGCACAGTGTTTTGCGGTATGTTGTTACTGTAGCCTACATATTTTACAGGCATAATCTCAGCCAAGGCTACATGATATTAAAAATGCACACGATTTTCATTTTACAATATTAGCGAAACAACGAAGGTAAAGATAAGTATCTATTTGGGGAGCACTGACTGAATTGCAAATATATATATATATATATATATATATATATATATATATATATATATATATATATATATATATATATTATTATATATATATATATATATATTATATTTTATATATATATATATATAGGAGAGGAGAAATAGACTACTTGGAACTTCAGGGCTTTTTTCAGATTGAAATTCTGACATATACCTGACATATTAGTAGGACATCGAATAAAAATAACACTCGCTCGTTTAATAATAGGCCTACTTCTTATTATTAATATGATTAGGGTTGTTATTATTATGAGGATGATGATTATTATTACACGTTATTTAATGCAGTGAATTCATTGCGCATATTGCGTTGGGTTGCATATTGATGTCCTTTCATATTCTTTCCCCCCCAAAAAAAATGCATTGTTTTATTTACTGTAAAGTCCTGATAGTCATGGAAAGTCCGTGTGTTTTGTGGTGTTTTGCAGAGCCTGTGGGTCGGGGGGATGGAGTTTAATCTGCTGGCGGACGCCGAGGCCCGCAGCCCCGCACTGTCTCTGTCCGACTCCGGCACACCGCAACACGACGCGGCGTGTAAAGGCCAGGACACCAGTGGTCAGTCTACTCAAGCTGAACTATCCACACTAACACCGTATCTACAGGCAAAGTTATGCCTCGAAAGTCAAATGCATTCATCCAGGATGTTTACAGGCTGTGCGAGCAAAACATATACTAAAGTACCGCAATAAATAGAATAACAAATTAATGAAGAATATTTCGCGCGCGCACACACACACACACACACACACACACACACACACACACACACACACACACACACACACACCGCACTGTTGTTAAATCAGGATTCTTTATTATCTACATCCCAAATTCACCAATAAAAACACAGAAATAGTCTTAGCTAAATAAATCAGGCCGCTGAATGGCATGATTTTAGTGCACGACAGGTGTAAATAACCTAAAGTTCCGGATGGTTTCGGATACCACAATCTATAGGATTTTGTTTAAGATAGCCTGAGCTGTTGTTGTGTTTCTCTCTCTAAGAGACTCGGACAAGAACAGGGATATATATATATATATATATATATATATATATATATATATATATATATATATATATATATATATATATATATATATAAAAAAAAAATATATAGAGAGAGATAGAGAGAAATATATATATATATATATATATATATATATATATATATATATATATATATATATATATATATATATATATATATATATATATATATATTACGGCAGATTACCTTTCACCTTTTTACTTTGCAGTAAACATAATCGGAACCCTCTGATCAGTTTAACACGTATAGCCTGTTCATTTTCACTAGCAGTTTTAAATTAGTTGTTGAGTGGGGATCTGTGTCCCATGCGGTAATGTTCTGAGGTTAGGTCTAAATGGTGCAAATCCCTAAAGAAGCCATTTTCCACATCATCTGTGAAATGAAGTGGTTTATATCTGAAAGTCCGTGACTGCAGGATAGTAAAACAAAACTGGCAGCATTTTAGCGCAGAGAGCTTAATTTTATTTTTATTTTAGATCTCTGAATCTAACCCCCCCCACCAAAAAAAAAGGTTTTTAAAAATTGTTGCTTCTAATTTTGTATCAACACGTTATCGTTTATTCCAAACCACTCATTTCCAAAAAGAAATGGAAGAAGCATAGGCCTACATACAGTATTTTCTGAAGTCTATACATCACCGACGGACTAAATGAATGTTATTAAGCAAAAGTATTGCAGGTTAATGTCTAAAGGGAAACATAAAATAGGCTACTTGAGAAGGTAGTTAACTGTCAGTTTAAAGTAAACAGTAAATAGTCAACAGACAGTTTAGAGTAAAAATACTCACAGTTAATGTGATTAATGTTTTAAAGCTCAAGAAGTATAAAGCTCAAGCAGGAAAACTGATATGAAAGTTGAAAAGTGGAAGTCGGCTGTATTCGAGTTTATGGAACAAGTGGAGCTTTGGAATGCAATGTTGAAATTGCACTTTTACCAGTGGACACATTTTTCAGTTATTAAAATAAACAAATAAATAAATAAAATACAAAATATTGTAATTTAACTCATCTCATCTTCTTTTGTCTTTATTTTTTTATTTTTTATTTTTTTTTACCAGAGATCACCATATTTGTTGAATTATTTGTAACAATATGTGTTCAAGTTCAAAAGACGTTACACTTCATGAATAAATAATCACTGTAAATACATCTGGAAATATTTTGATTATCCCCTCTGCTCATTCTCTCAAGACATTTTCATTGACTTGCTTTAAAACAGGTCATGCATGCAGTACATTTGCATCCCACAGTGCACATACAAAAGCCACTTAGCATGTTTTTGAGGGTTGTGTTTCTTATTTTGTCATTATATAGGTCAACTGAGAGTTTCAAACCTGCCCTTATGAGACTTATATTCACTTATGCTGTAATCTGAAGGACAGCCAAGTGGCTGCAGATAAATGTATATTTAATTGAAGCCAAATGTGACAAGGGATGAGGCAGACACATAAATCAATTTATAATAAGGCTTCAGGCCCCAGAGCAAGCCAACAGTCTTCCAATGAAGTGGTAGGTAGTTTTTCCACCCGACAAAGAGAAATCAGTGTGGAAGAACATGTCATAATCTTAGCAATGTACTGTAAGAGTTGACTGTTATCAGTCAAGATTTGAATACGTGTGTGTAGGAGTTTACATATGTTAAGTAAAACGATTATTAAAATTGCTGTAACAATTTTTATTCTATTTAAAATATTAAATATATTTCTATTTACAGTAATGCACATTAATGCGCTGAAAAAATCCTACTGATGTATGGAGAATTGTGATGTGTTGGAAAGCTGGCTGGTTTAGAAATGCTCCTGCAGTTAAGCCCATGCCAAACAGCTCCAAACCTGCCCTGTCACTAATGCCTGATCCAGGGATTATGTGGCCAACTAATTTAGCTCCTTCTGTGAGGTCTTCAATTTGCAGAACTGCTCTGGTGAGGGAGGATTTTCCCCAGACATAACAAATGCTGTTTGGTCTTACTGTTTACTTTGTTTTGTGGCACTCTTTATTTCTTGGTGTTCATGAAAAGGCAATTTTCCCATGCTTCTTTTTTTTCTTGAAAAAATGAATTTGTCTGGGAGTATTTATTAAAAAAAAATTGTAATATGCAAATGGTGCACAAGTAATCTGAATTTCAATGACAATTTTTTCTTCTTCTTCATTTTTTTTTTTTACTGCAGACACAGAGAAGTCCCATCAGAATCAGACAGATGAATCAAACCCTGAGGATGGGTCTTTGAAGAAGAAGCAGCGCAGGCAGAGGACACATTTCACTAGCCAGCAACTACAAGAACTGGAGGCCACTTTCCAGAGAAACCGTTACCCAGACATGAGCACGCGAGAGGAAATTGCTGTATGGACAAATCTCACAGAAGCACGAGTGAGGGTATGTGTCTAGTAGACACTTTGAGATGCAGAAACTGAGCATCACTCAACAACACTTACAGATGTTTAATGATGTAATTTTAAATAGATAATTTTTTGTGCTTTGTGATCAGAAATGTAGTGAAAATCTACCAAATATATCAGCAACTACTTTGTCACTGTGAGAAGATTTGGAGGATTTTACTCAAAACGCTTATTCTCAATTTGTCTTATAGAAACACTGATATGGTAACACTACTGTTTCACAATTTAGAATTTGTTAATCATCAGTTTCTAAATTTTGCAACATTAAATTTGAAGTTATATACATTCACACATAATTATAAAATGATAAAATACTAAAGTGATCAAATATCAGTTCAGACACTGTTCCAGTTTATCAGAAATCACAATAGTATAACACAAAATGTGATCTAATACAAATGCCATACAACATACAGACACATTTATTAGACACGTATTACTCATATGCAAATTCAGTGCTATTCCTCTCAAATCTCAGCCAGGACATTTAGTTATCACAGCGTAGTAGAGAATAAAGCAGGTGGGCTGCTAGCCTGATGGATGACAGCACATTCACTGGCTTCATGCCTGCCCGACATCTAAAGGATCAAATTCATGCTGGACAGAGGAAAGGTCACATAGCATGCAGTCTTGGCTATTTTGAAAGAACAACAGGGCTGGCGCTGTCCCTGTCCTAATGTCTATCAGTGGCCCCCTGAACCCTGTATGTATCCCACTAATCCTAGCAGAACATTCGCTCCTGCAACATATTCTGAATGCTTCTTCTGTCATGTTGATTTATGCAATTGAATGACTATGTGTTCCTAATACACTCTCCAAGCCTAAATCATGACCCTGACCTGAAGCCAAGCTGACCTGGGCTACTTTTAAAGCCACGCTGGACAAAGATTACATTTTTTTTTTCAGGAAAATCTTTGTCATGTTACTATTACTGTTCACTGGCTATTTTATGGGAGGCTTCCTCATCATATATTAAAAATAGGTGGATTGTACTGTATAGAGTTTTTTTTCACAGTCTTTCAGTTGTTATGCTATGTTTTAGGCTCCTGGGAATAAGAATATAGACATTTATTGTTATTACAAATAATTTTATGCAAATATAGTGTTGATTCAGTGAATCATGAAACAGCTGAGAACCTAAATTAAGACCAGAGAAACCCTGGCAATCCAGATAGCATAAAGTTACAGATAGATATTCAGTTATTTCTGTGAAGCCTTAAACACCATTGATATCATTGCAAACATGTTTCAAAGAGTGGGGGATTCCACATCCCTTAAAATAAACTAGTGGCATAATGCCACTGTGTGGTATATTACACTATTTACTGTCCAAATGAGCTTCTCATTACTTTAGCAGGACTTAATGTCACTCAGACAAGTATTAAAGCATGACAGATTTCAATCATATGCAATAGTTAACTTTTCTACTTGCCCCTTTTAGTATCTGAAAGATCAAAGACCAACCTGTAATGTCATCAAGGGGCCATCTATTAGTGAGAATTAGACGGATTTCCAAATATTCACTGTTTTATTATGAATAACAAATGGGGTTTTACCCATTAAATTTCCTCTGCAATTCAGCTCAATGTATGCTTAAGAAAACAGATTTTGAGGAGCTAGATTCAATATTATCCTTTAAAATTAGCAATTAAAACGTTAATCCACCTACAACCTCTAAAAATAGGACTTTAAATTTGACTAATGTGCAGAGAGATCTCTCCCGACATTTCTGCCAGACTTAGCTCATAGTAGGGGGATAATTTAGTTTAATTAATCAGGCCTAATGTAATGCCTACAGAACTTGCCTTTCATTTACTTTTGTAATTTTCTCGTGAAATATTAAAAAAAGAAAATATTTTATCTTTGATATACTTGCCAAATCTACAGTTTTACTGTGGAATTGGGAGATTTCTGTCTTCCCGTTGCACCTTAACTTTTTTGTCCATGGTATAGGAGTTGGAAATTTTACATACATTAATTATATTAATGATGTTAAAAGTGAAATATACAAGGTGGGGATGTTTTAATGCAATGCATAAATACATGGGCTGTTATATTGGTATGTGTATGTATGATTATAATGCAGTAAATTAACAGATGGAATTGTATATCACTATACATTGATAAATGTAATACGGTCATATGAAAACAGGAGTAAAACAGGAGGCTGCTTTTTAGCGAGTGTGTTTGTTGTGTGATGGAGAATTAATTTTGTCACTTTGGCGTTCTTTATTTATGACATATGTGACAAGGTAAGATCATTTTAGGGCCTTCATTTAAAAAACAGGATATAATACTGTTTCATTGAAAAAAAAGAAGTTAAACAAAAGTAACATATTATGTTACATATAAGATAATACATTATATTTGTCAGTGGTAATAATGATTACAATACAGGATCAGGGCTGGTTTGGGGGCTGGTTTTTGTTTTTGTTACATATAACTTGCAAGAAAAAAAAATACATTGTACATAAAAATCAAATGACTGATTTTGTGTATAACTGATATTGTGAAACTAAAAACATACTGTATGTAGCCTGTAGTTTTGACTTTTTTTCCTTTCTTTGTCTCTTGATCCAGGTATGGTTTAAAAACCGTCGTGCCAAGTGGAGAAAGAGAGAAAGGAACCAGCAGGCTGAGCTGTGTAAGAATGGCTTTGGTGCCCAGTTTAACGGACTCATGCAGCCATATGATGATATGTACTCTGGCTATTCATACAACAACTGGGCCACCAAGAGCTTGGCTAGCAGCCCCCTATCAGCCAAAAGCTTCCCTTTCTTTAACTCTATGAATGTTAGCCCCCTGTCGTCACAGCCCATGTTCTCACCACCTAACTCCATCCCCTCCATGAACATGGCCTCCTCCATGGTGCCCTCAGCAGTGACAGGGGTGCCGGGATCAGGCCTGAATAACCTGGGCAACTTGAACAATCTGAACAGCCCTACGCTCAACACAGTGGCAGTGTCAGCGGCCACCTGCCCCTACGCCACTTCGGCCAGCCCCTACATGTACAGAGACACTTGTAACTCCAGCCTGGCTAGTCTCCGGCTGAAAGCCAAACAACACACCAACTTTGCATACCCGGCTGTGCAAAACCCTGTATCTAACTTAAGCCCATGCCAGTATGCAGTAGATAGGCCTGTATGAATCTCTTCTGCTCATGTGAGAAAATCCCCATCCTGTCCTTAAACCCACTACTGATCTAATCTGCCATTTAATTCTAAGGCATCAACCAGCAATATGGACTAGCTGCAAACATTCAACTTTTGAAAATGACTGAAACCATAGGAATAAGATTCATGAGGAAATAGAAGAAAAATAAACTCAAAATGGACCATGACTCAAAAGGACTTGATCATGACACTTGGCTTTTGAACTGACCAAGTGGATTTCTAAACTTTTCTCTCCAGCATGACTAGAGTGAATTACGAAGACAAGGATGGAATGCTTTTTACTGCATTGGCAGCAAAGACTTGCAAGGAAAAGTCTCCAAAATACATTCGCTACAAGCCCACAACGAGGCACATGTGTCTGCAATACAGACAAAAGGATGTACATAATGGCTTTCTGTTTTGTATGTGGCAAAAATATCTATGAAATGTAGTATTTTAAAGAATGATTTAAGCATGTTCCTCAAGAGCAGAACCTGGATAAATGTGGATTTTAAAGGAATTTTAATCTTTGTTGTGAATTCCATTCACCTAGGGTAAGAGGTCATGTCAAAGGTTGCTGTCAGACGAAGAATTAGCATTGAGTAGTTTGAGAGAAAGACAAATAAGTTCAAGAGTAAAAATAAGTTCCAGCTCTGCTGAAACATAGAACATTCAAGGTTTAAAAAAAAAAAAAAAGTAACTAAAAAGCCATTGAATATAGTTTTGTGTGGTGTTCTAAAAAGGGAGTCTATGACTGTAAAATAATGTATGTAAGAGTGCAGTTGTTGAAAAAAACTTTTTTGGTGTAGCCTGATTTGTCTCATTAAAATGAAAATAAAGAATTATTTGTTTTAATGAGTAACACCCTGAACAAATATAGAGTTCAGTGATCCTATTAGCCCTCTAAATGATTATAGTCACATCAGGACAAAATCTGAGAGAGTGTTCTCTCCTTGTACTTGTCAGTCAATAGCAATGTTCCTTAAGTTCCATTACAACATCATACAGAGGGAACAAGGGTGAACTAGAGTGGGAGATGGAAAGATATAGATGTTCCTGGTGACTCGTCACTGATCTGTTTGACCTACACGCTTGTAGAGTCCTCCCCTAGCTGCAAGCGGCACTTTATCGTGAATACCCTGTAATGAGAGGGTGGAGGGGATTCTTGGGGCTGCGCCTTGTCTCTTAGCGGGAACATGGCCAACATTACGTAAGCACATAATAGGCATCACTACAGAGTGCCACAGTGCCCAATCGTCCAGTCACAGCCTTAACTAAACCTGAGAACCTTCAGCTGTTCACAAAAACAGTGTACCATTTCAGACCTTTCAATTCAGTTTCTCCACTTGTTTACAGTGAAAAGTTTCACAGAGAATACTTATACAGAGTATACATTTTGGTGGGAAAATTTTAACTATTGTTAATCATCAAACAAAATCTGTAATTATGCTCTGTGCATATACTTACTACAGCTACAACAACTACTCCTTACAAAGTACTACAAACTTACTCTGGACCGGATAGAGTGGATGTCAATTTATGTGTTTCTTTTAGCTATTTGATGTGTTATTTCTCACAAAAGGTGTCTTACATTTAAAACAAAAATTCACACCACACAACAATATTAGCACAATATTAGCTCATCTTTCAACTTTTCTGCATATTGATTCATACTAACGTCACCATTCCCACAAAATAATACCTTTACCAGCATCAGAACGGAATAACACAGAAGACAGGGTCAAAAGGCAATGGAGCACAATGTAATTAACAGTGAACAGAGTGTGCAGTTGATAACACACTGACTAGTGGAAATAAAATGACGAAATTAAGCTCTTTGTAGTACCAAGAAGTCAAACTCATTTGTAGAAAATAAATAGTTCCAGTGGTTACAGATAGTGTGTGTGTGTGTGTATGTGTGACACTGATGATCCTCTTTCAGCACTCTGAATCAATATCTCACTGAAGTGTAATTAAGCTCTTTGTAGTATTGGTAGATCAAGAAGTTAAACTCATTTGTAGAAAATAAATAGTTGCAGTGGTTACAGATAGTGTGTGTGTGTGTGTGTGTGTGTGTGTGTGTGTGTGTGTGTGTGTGTGTGTGTGTGATCTATATTCTCAGACATGGCTTGGTCACACTGATGATCCTCTCTCAGCACTCTGAATCAATATCTCAGTGAAGTGTAAATATCTTCTCATCTTCGATGTTTACTTCACACAGCAGACTGTGAACTAGAAAGAAAACGCATTTACAGTAGTTATGACCCCTGGCCCCAAAAACCTGAGAAGAGTAACGATCACCTCAGAGATTTGCGTCACCTGTACACCTATTTATATTTTCAAATTGAGCCAATAAGTAGTACTTGTTTGGTAAGTTATGTTTGGTAATTAACAGACTCATATTGTATAGATATAATATATAATTTAAAAGTTGTCTTAGGATTTATTCTAATTATTTTATAAACAAAATTGCAAAAGAATATATATAATTATAGCACATTATATCCAATCAGGCCCTCCACTAATGTTTACTGTTTATCCTCTATCCTTGTTTCACATGGTTATCTTTATTTGGTTAGCATGTTTGTCTGAAAAAGGCAGATTAGGAGGGATACCATTCAAACTAACCCAAGGCCAATTTACTTTAATTATAATAACACAAGCTTTTTTTTTTTTATATATTGTTCTTTTACTGCCCGTTAAGAGACAAAAAGTAGACAAAATATAACATTAAATAAGGCTAAATCCTATTTTAAATAAAATTCTTAACCTATTTTAATTGTGTGTGTGTGTGTGTGTGTGTGTGTGTGTATGTATGTATACACACACACACATATATGTGTGTGAGTGTGAGTGTGTTTGCGTGTGTGTGTGTGTGTGTGTGTGTGTGTGTGTGTGTGTGTGCATACACACGTAATCATATAATAAAAGTTAGTAAGGAATATTATATATAAATAATATAGAAATTATTCTTCAGTATACAAAAGTGTAGTGTCAAGCAATAACACAGAAACTAACATTTTTCTGTGATTACAAACTTGACATTTCTAACTTTAGCTGTTAGTAATAATTTATATCTGACATATAACTAGCTCCAAAAGACTACAAGAAGAGAATATTATGAAACTTGTTAGATGAAGCTTGCAATCATGGAATAATGAAAGCCTTTTATCAAAAAACTCATAATCAAAAGTCATATCTTACATAACACACTCAAAAAGATATGGGTGCTTCATATGAAGAGCTAGTGCCCTAATTCACTAATTGCATACATAGTTGAAGGTCTCAGCCTAATTACATTTTTTTAATCAATGCTACAGTGAAATCATGTCATGGGCCAGGCACTAAGACAAAATTAATATGAAAATTTAGATAAAAGTTATTGAAGCCTGAACAGAGTGTCTTAATCATGATAATTAGTACTGAAAATATAAAAGAAACACTGTGGAGAAATGTAATTTCTTTTCATTCTAAATTCTAAATGAGGATTAAAGAAATGAAAGTCTGTCAGGATGGTTCTTCAGAATTATTAACAAGACAAATTGATCAGAGACAGATGAAACTTCACATTCAGTTCCATCTGTCTTTGATCAGTCACGCTCGTGCAAACAGTTCATAAAACACCTATTATACCAATACATTGCTGTGTGTTTCCATCGATTTTTGATCAGTTTGTCTTGTTAATAATTCTAGAGACACACTTTGGCTGACTTTAATTATATATAAAACTCATTTAGAACATTACATTTCTTGCACAGTGTTTTAGCATTTTTTTTTTTTTTTTTAGCAAAAAGCAACATAATTAAGACACCATACCTCACAATGAATATAATTCAAATGTCTGGATTGTACACATAGTCTAGAATTTCTTCTATGTAAATCTGTCTTGTTCGCATTACCTCTGGTCATCTTCAAGTTAGCTCATTCTCCTCTCGTGGCCTTGGTTAGATCTCCTGGGACCATCTTCTGATTGTAATGTACTGGCAGGATTAAAATTCCAGAGGCAAAATCCAGAGACAGAGCGGATCAGTTTGAGCCCACACCCTGCTCTATAATTTTATTTGATATTATTATGGGTTACACTGCTGTATAAATAACCAAAGGCAGGCCTACAGTAGCATTCATAATATACAGTATAAATATTATACAAATATATAAAACTATATAAATATAAAAATATATATATATTTTGTGTTTGCCTTGCTTGTTAATGTTTAACTCTTATAGACTATAGCTCAAATTAAAGATGCCAGATAAATAAATGATAAAGATTGATATAAACTCCCAGTGTTAAATAAGACACACAGGTTAAATGTTACAGCACATACCATAAGCATAAATAAGAGTAAATAAACCAGTCAACCAGAAAACAAGAGTAAATAAACCAGTCAAACCAGAAAACAAACCAACCATATTAAATATTATAAATTATACTGCTTTCTGTGTCTTTAAACCTCTTGATGGTGTACACCATTCCATTCACGGTTTCATAACGAGTGATACTCATCACTGTGTTTTATATAGAAAGGTGAGGTGGCTTTTTCCCAGTGTAAGAAGAGATGTCCATGGTACCTGTTTATTTATAAAGCCATTCTGCATAAATTGCCTCCATACAGTATATCACCTCAGTGTTACAGTGAAAGGTCAGTTATGCCTATAATACCCCATACAAGACCTAATGCTCAGTGTAGCTTGAAGTTTATCCTGACCTGGGGATAAGTCTGTTGTCAGCAGTGGTTCCCAAAGTGGAGCCTGAGGACCCCCAGGGGCCTGTGAAGCATAATCAGGGATTTTTTTTTAGTTTAGTTACAGAGGTGGAAATCACAACTCACTATTATCATCATCATCATCATCATCATCATCATCATCATCATAATAATAATAATAATAATAACAATAATAATAATAATATATATATATATATATATATATATATATATATATATATATATATATATATATATATATATATTATGTGTAATAATACATAGCTATTATATTTATTATTGAGTTTCTATAGTTACAAGCCCGTTTGACTGGTCCCTTGTACTGAATACCTCAATAACTCAAAAACAAGTAGGCCTATAAATAATGTAAATTTCATTTCATTTCATCCAACTGAACACTGTAATTCCATATTTGGATAAAATCTATTCCGACATATTAACTGTACACCTGTACCAACGTGACAGATCAGGGCTCTTCAAACCTACCCCTCAAGGTCCTAGGCTCATCATAAGCAGAGATATTGAAGTGTCCGTAAACAGCTGTATAGCCAAATTTTGTTATGTGCCATGACACAAAGAAGGCCATTATAATTAAGTTTTTGAAAATACATAGAGGTAATCACTCAAAAAATTGAATTAGGTTAAGCAACCTGTATTGAACCACTTTAGATGGAATGACCCATAAATCTGTGGATAGGGGGTCTGTGGAATATATATTTTACTGTTAAAGGTGTACCTGGGTACAAGTTTAATATTTAATTACAAACTTACAGTAGTGTGCATGTACCTCATTCTAAATGAAAGCACTCTCCACGTGTTTCCATAGATTTAAATCTGTGCAGGCATTTCCACACTCATGCTATTTACAACCAGGATTAGCCTGAACATTAAATGTCCCCACTGACCGGGTTCAGCATTCAACGGCAGTGTATGTAAAATCCAACTGAATAGGAGTTTATTTATATTTCTTTCCATGTTTTAATCATATTAACGATTAACTTCATGTTATGAGAGACAGTCTCATAAGAAATGGCTACCCGACTCAAAGCGCCCGTGTGCACTGATCTAAAACTCTTTGCTGCCATCTGCTTGTGATAACGTGTACTGCGGTTAAAACAATGCTGGAGGTATTGGTCCTTTCCTGCAAGTCTGTCTGTCTGTCTATCTATCAATCTAGATATCAAACAGACTTTCAGGAACCACACAAAATTAGATAGCTACCAATTTTGTGTGGTGAGAATATGATCACCTGTAGTTTCACAGCATCAGATCCTCTCCAGAAATTGGACATATGACAGACCTTGTTATTGTCAATATGTTTAGGAATAGCCTACTGTGTACTTTAAGATCCAGCTAAAGTCGACACTCTAAAAAAAAAAAAAAAATCTTGGTTATGGGAATATGTCAAACTAGCGATCAAAAACTTCAGATTTTGGCCTAGGATTATAGGAATATTTTAGGATTCTCAAAATTTGAGAATCGTGGCCAACATCGTACAGCATGAACTGGAAGATGTTCAGCTTTAATTCTTACATCTGTCAAATGTTTAAATGATTTTAATAAATGTCACCTTGAATTGCAGTTGTTTGTTTATTTTGTGAGCATTTCAGTAGCATTTTATCAGGCAAACAAATAGCATTTTTTATAATTGTATAATAATTGTAGGGAAAAAAAAGTATAAACAACATATCTGTGTTATTCTTGTGTTGTTATTTAACCCATATTTGTGTGGAAATATTTAACACGTGGCATGTGTTAAATGTACTAACACACTGATTGTGTTAAATGCAATACAAAATGTGTTGTCCTTAGACCCTAGACACACAGGTGTGTTAAAATTAACACATGAAGTTTCGTATCAATATATTTATCCCCAAACCCATTACTGTACAGTAGAAAAAGCAAAAATGTGTGATAACAGTCCAGTTTATGTGACAATAAATGCACAGCTATCTTCATTCACATTGGCTTACTTGTGTGTAATTCTCACTGGATTGTAAGTTGGTTATACGTGTTTTTTTTTAGGATGTTTTAAACGTCACCTTTGATCAAAATCTGACGTTTTCACCTTAAATATGACTTATTTGAGTCATTTACTTCAAAGTCTATATATAAACACCACTTTAGCAGCTCTAGCAATACATTTCTGTACACCTTCTTGTGTATAAACAAAGGAGATACCATGGGGACATATTTGTTCACAATGTGATATATTAAATGTGATATATTATATTTGGTATTTTTTAAAGGGTAAAATTAACCCTGAAAATATTAACCCATTCATGAAATAAAAGTAACCCAGCATTTTTGTAAAAATGAAACCATCCATTGGGTTAAAAAAACAAAACAAAAAACAACCCATTTACAACCCAACTTGATGGGTTAGTTTAACCCAAAATGTCCTATATTTACCCAGCCATTGGGTTAAGAATAACCCAATTTGGGTTGTTCTTAAGCCAGTGTTTTTTATTAGTTTGTTTTTTTAAAGAGTATATCTAGAGGACAAGCCTCTTTTATGGCATGTCAGTTTCCGAACAGCTCGAGGACAATCAAACAAGCCAGCTGTAAATCATTAGCCCATTTTACTGCTTAGGTGATGTGAGAATGTAACACATGGTTAAATAAGCAAAAGAAAAGGCAATACCCTTTCTTATAAGATATCAGTGGGCACCAACATTAGTAAAAACATTACATTTATACTTTATCTTTATATAGATCTTTATACATTAATAATGATAATAAAAATAAAAATAATAATAATAATAATAATAGTTGTTGTTGTTGTTATTATTATTATTATTGTAGTTGTTGTTGTTAGTATTATTAATGTTGTCCTATTATTTTAATATAATAAGAGCAAACAACATTTGCAGATTATCATGACATAATATTTACACCATAAACTATTTAAAGAATCTCCATGTGAATGATCATAAACTATTTTAAAATGACCCTTAGCAGACAGAACAAGCAATAAAACTTTATCAAAGAATTGTGAGTTTAACAAGAAAAAAAGTGTAGTAATTTTATTCAATAGCATTGAGTCAGCCTCATAACCTGAGATAAAAGTTAAAGTGCATTAAAAGTGCATTAAATCATGAGTTTCATTGTTGTCTCTTCACTTGCCTGTTCGTCCTTCCACTACTGAATTCTTTTGCTAAATTTCCCATGTTTTCATTAGGGTAATCAATCAAGTTTTCTTTACAGAGGGTGTAAGCACTCTTCTTTGTTTATATGATGGTGTGACGATGCAGGAGCTTTGCAGACAATTTGATTACAAACTGAATTGTTCAGGCTTATGTTTCATTTCATTATTGCACTTTGATCAAAGTCTAAAATTCATAAACTAGCTAGCTTTTACTAACCTATTATTACCCAACATTGTCTTTGCAGGCAGACAGCCTAGGAAATTTTTGAGAAATATATAGGTCATGATATTGATTTCAGGGTGGATGCAAATGCAGAATACAACTTTAATAAGGTGCAAATAAAACACAAAACAAGACTTAGAGAAACCAGGACTATAATACAGATGGACATACCAAACAATGCAAGACAACCCATGCAGTGCAGAACGTGCAATTTATACACAAGTGCTAATGAGCCAAATGTGAATAAGGTGAAACAGACATGTAAGTAAGTGCAGTCGCTGATGGGAATCGTAGTCTTAGTCTTTGTCTGCTATTTACATGACAGACCCCCCTTAACACGAATCTTGAGGGGGACCCCCAGACCAGATATCCCTAAGCACTTCAGAGTTCCACTGTCTCTCATCCCTTGCGGGGCTGGACAGAGGACACTTGACGTGATCTCTGAGGTTGAGGTGTGGGGTGGTCACTTTCACACCACAGACAGATGATGTGATATCCCTGGCCTGGCTTGAACACAGTGACGCCTACTAAGAAGCCATTGGGAGGAACAAAGATCAAGACAGAGCCCAAGGGGGTAGCGAAGTTCTCCGCAAGGCCAGAGGGGGGAAGCGAAGTTCTCCACGAGGCCAGAGGGGGTAGTGATGCTCTTCATGAAGCATGAGGGGGGAGCGATGTCATTTGTGGAGCAGGAAGAGGGAGCAACATAAGGCGCGAAGCAGAGGAAATGAGCGACGTCTTCAGCCGAGCAGGGAGGCAGAACGACGTCGTCAGTCGAGCAGGGAGGCTATTCTCCGTTGACTTGGTGGGCTGAAAGAGATCCACAGTGGGGGAGGAAGGGCAGGAGATGACTTCAGCCTAGTTGGAAGGCTCCTTCTTGATATCAACCCTGATGATGTACATCACATCAAGCCATTTTCAATTAGCTTTGATTAGGAAGAATCTCCCTTCATTCTCCCAGCTTGGTTTTTCCCTTTCATCACGGACCTCTTGGACGCTGAAAAATTCTGCTGCATCCATTGTTTTTGATTTTGTGTCACAATATTGATTAAGAGGCAGATCCAAATGCAGAATACAATTCAAACGTTTTATTAAGGTACAAACAGAACAAGATTTACATGAAACCGGGACTAGAATAACATGATACAGATGGACATACCAAACAATGCAGGACAACTCCTGCAGTGCAGAACGTGACTATTTATACACAAGTGCTAAAGAGCCAAATGTGAATCAAGTGAAACAGACATGTGACTAAGTGCAGCGGCTGATGGGAATCATAGTCTTAGTCTTTTTCTGCTTTTTACATGACAATATATGTATATAGTTTCATAAAGTAGAGAGTTCAACATTTAGACAGAACAACTCAGTTTTACCATACAAAATGAATGAATATATTTTCAAGACTCTTTCAGACAGTCAGTATTTCAAAATATATCTTTGATCACGTTCAGAGTCCATCTGGTGACATTAAGTGACCCTGCAAATTCAGTTAGTATGTTATGTAAAATCTTTTCTCTTGAGCATTCCCTAAATTTCTCTGTACATAATAAAGATCACAACGGAAAGCTCAGAGGAGGTGTTTATTTGTGCAGCAACTTGTGCCAATTCTTCACCTGGACTTTTCCCACTTTCACATCTGATAACACAGACACATAGGGTATATAAGGAGCTGGGGAATATATCTCAGGTTGCTGACACTATTAAAGTATGTACTTGTATAGTTTAGATGCTTAACAGATAGGGTTTGATTTGTATTCTGCTGAAGTATGTTTTGTTTTATGATTTCAGATGTGGATTTTATGGATTGGAGGACTTTTAAACTGCCTTGTTGGGGCGGTATATGGTACGATCCAAACCAATTTAATTGACTTTCAGTAAAGAATTGCCACATTGTTGCTAAATAAAAAACAGCATGTACCTATAAATATATTACAAATGAGACACTAACTTTATGAACCATAAAAACTGGAATTAATCTTCTGCGCACTAAAGCAACATCTTTAGTTTTCATTTGTATGAATTGGTTGGCAGGTGCGGAGGTATGCTTTGACAAGCTAGGCTGCTTTTCTGATGAGATGCCATGGAGTGGCACTACTGAAAGACCCATTGCACGCCTACCATGGAGTCCTGAGAAGAACAATGCCCGCTTTCTTCTTTTTACGCGACAGAATGCTGATTCCTACGAGGTAAGTCTAGACTTCTATGCAAATATGCATTGTGTCCTTCTGTACTCTGCTCAAAGTCTAAACAGGGCTTAAAAGGTACAAAATCATATTCGGTGCATAAGCACAAATTTGTTGGGATGTCTAGAGCACAGTAACAGTCTGTTCTGAGTTGAAGTGGGTGTGTTAAAGTAGGGAAAACACTAGCAAGTGCAGGATATTGGATAGTCCAGGACATGGATTGGGAACCAGTGGTGTAGAATATGCACTTGTCAATACATCATCACATCACTGATAAATATCCTTTATGTTTGAAGTGAAGTGATTTTAATTAATAATCTCCCAATGCTTATATAAGACCAACAGGGTATGAAAAATGAGTTTCTTAATGTGACATATCCTCCCTAAAGTATTAATTAAGGAATAGCAATAAAAATGATATCTCTTTTGAGATAATATAAACATTTTGTTAATTTTTAATTGTGGTTTTTCCCCCCCAGGAAATCAGTACAAATGCAAATGTCATTGCAGGGTCTACATATCGACCAAGCAGAAAGACTCGTTTTATAACCCATGGATTTATCGACAAAGGGGATGAAAATTGGCTTATTGACATGTGCAAGGTAAAACCAAAGCAGTATCTAGTGTATTAAAGTTTAATGCTTATTATTTTTATCTCAGTATATTCTTAAATATACTCTAGCAATACTTTGTTTCTTTTATTTCAAGTCTAATCTTTAATCATCTGTATGTATAATATCTGTCTCTTAGCTTATGCTGAGCATCGAGGATATAAACTGTATTTGTATAGACTGGAAATCTGGTTCAAGGACACTGTACACACAGGCAGCGAATAACATTAGAGTGATCGGAGCTCAGATAGCTTATATGATTTCCATTTTTAAGGTAAGTTGGATATAAATAACTCATAGATGCCTTATGTATGTCTGTGATGCTAAGAGTTTATTTTTGTTTTCAAAACATATAAAAAATAATTATTCATTATATAACAACTTTATAATGCCCTAAACCCTGTGCTGTATGTAACTGGTTCGGATTCTAACCGAGTACCTGCACTCACAGCCATTTAAAACAGGAATCATCACATGTAAGGAGTACGAACAACAAAAACATAAGTTTCACACATATAAATTTAATTGTTCAGTGAGAAATAAAAGATTAAATGGATTGCCTTTAAAACATGTTTTTACAGTGCTCTAATTCTTTTGAGTGGCACATACTATAATAATAATAATAATAATAATAATAATAATAATAATAATAATAATAATACTGTTATATTTGTCATTTTATATTTTTTGTAAAATGTTTATAAAATGTTTGCCATATTTGTTTATTTCTTTTCCTGGGTATTGTGTCCTGTGTTTTATTTGTGCATTTATGGCAATTTGGTCTTCCTCTGCTGTTTTATACACACACACACACACACACACACACACACGCACACACACACACACACACACACACACACACACACACACACACACACACACACAGTATATACGATATAAGTGCAGACATACAAACAGACACTATACAAAGGCATATTTATATATATATATATATATATATATATATATATATATATATATATATATATATACACACAGTATCTCACAAAAGTGAGTACACCCCTCACACTTTTATCAATATTTGATTATATCTTTTCATGTGGCAACACTGAAGAAATGACACTTTGCTACAATGTAAAGTAGTGAGTATACAGCTTGTGTAACAGTGTAAATTTGCTGTCATCTCAAAATAACTGAACACACAGCCATTAATGTTTAAGCCGCTGGCAACAAAAGTGAGTACACCCCTAAATGAAAATGTCCAAATTGGGCCCAAAGTGTCAATATTTTGTGTGGCCACCATTATTTTCCATCACTGCCTTAACCCTCTTGGGCATGGAGTTCACCAGAGATTCACAGGTTGCCACTGGAGTCCTCTTCCACTCCTCCATGACAACATCACGGAGCTGGTGGATGTTAGAGACCTTGTGCTCCTCCACCTTCCGTTTGAGGATTTACACTGTTACACAAGCTGCCTCTGTATAGTGTCTGTTTGTATGTCTGCATTTATATCTGACAGTAAGTTTATTATCTGTCTCTTCAAGGTTGAAAAGTAAACAATGAGGTGTTTCAGCAGTTATATTTGTTACAGTGTTTAAATTGCAGGATATAGCAGGCAGGTTATATACAATATATGGAATGGCTTGGTAATGATATCCCTCCATGATGTAGAACTACCCATCAGAACCCACAATAAAGTGGTGGCTCAGTGGTTAGGGCTCTCTCTGCACTACTGACTACACAACTAGGTTGTGAGTTTGAAACCTGTTTCTGTCAAACTGCTCTTAAGAAAGACCCTCAACATTCATCTGTGATTATTTGCCACAGGGCAAATCAAAGCCCATTCTGATAAACTCTGTAACGAGCGTGAGCCTTTTGATTAATCAAGTCAAAAACAACCCCATGTTTTTTAGTGAAAACCTTGCTGAGAATCAGGAAGTTACTGCACCATGTCAGCAGTAGAAAATACTTATGACCGATTCACAGCTTTCTTTGTTCTTTTGCTCCCAAAAATTGATCTGTATTGGGATTTCAGCATTCACAAAATAATACAAAATGGCCAGCTGCTGGACACATCTGTTGGTCATAATTTTGGATGATGATATTGCATGGTTAAAGTGTAGATTTTATCATGTCATGTGTTGTTGAAGGTTTTACACTACAAAACTTATGTCTGATTTGCATTAAAATTGTCAATAACCTTTTCATAAGTAAATGTGTATATAGGAAGTTTCCACTTTATAGTGCAGTCATGCTATATTTATTTCGGTTATATTTAAATGCTTTTAAAAATGAAAATTCTTAAAATATATATTTATATATATATATATATATATATAATTATTATATAGAATATATCTCCCATCTAAATATACTGACATGACTGCAGGAAAGTTTCCAGCAGAATCCTAATAATGTGCACATTATTGGGCACAGCCTGGGTGCACACATGGCTGCAGAGGCTGGTCGAAGGACACCGGGGCTGGGAAGAATTACAGGTATTACCATTTGGCTGCACTGATACATAAATATTTAAGAGAAATTATAAGAAATTACTTAACTGTGAACAGTGTGTATCATATCTGCACATTTTGTAAATACCAAGAATAACTGTGAAGGTACAAGAAAGTTGTGTAATGTGTCTTTCCAGAAATCTTTTCAAATACTTTTGTTTAATTTTAAGGTTTGGACCCGGCTGAACCTTATTTCCAGGGCTGTCCTATTCTGGTAAGACTGGACCCCAGCGATGCCCTGTTTGTTGACGTCATTCACTCAGATGCACTTCCTGTGATCCCCTACCTTGGTAAGATTTTGGACAGGATTCTGTTTACTTACTGCTTGTAACAGATTTGTTGACAAGTCTGGTGTTTAAGTGCTTTAGCTCACAGTAAGTAATATAAAGTATATACACATAACGCAGACTGCACTCATATTGTTAAATATTCCATTTCCTTTTAGGATTTGGAATGTCTCAAGCTGTTGGACATCTTGACTTTTACCCAAATGGAGGAGAAAGCATGCCTGGTTGTGATAAGAATATAATCTCACAAATTGTTGACATTGATGGCATTTGGGAAGGTGAGGCACCATATTAATAATATTCCAGACTTCTAATATGCGTAATCAACCTAATCTCATAGACAATTATGATTATTGATGTAATTATTATTAGTGAGTTTCTTTTCTGCTCTTTTGTTAGGTACCCGTGACTTTGTTGCCTGCAATCATCTGAGAGCCTACAAGTACTACAGTGATAGCATCCTAAACCCCAAAGGCTTTCTAGGATACCCCTGTTCTAACCAGAACATGTTTGAGTCTGTAAGTACGCAGTCTGAGTAAGATGAACAATTGCAAGAATAAGTAAAATTATTTAATTCCGGAAGAATGAAAGATATTTATAATTTCTTATTTAATAAAACAAGTGGTGAAGGAGTTAATGTCTGTCTGTGACTGAAGAGCTGTACATGTAAATCCCAGGGCTGCCAGTGATGGGCTTTTGAGCAAGGACCTTAAACTACTTAGCTACTATATATCTTTGATGTTATTGTGCCTCAATTTTATGTCACTTAAATGTGATAACCTAGAGAACACCTGTAAATATTACTAGTTTTAGACTGGCTTTAGACTTTTTAAAGTGGTAGTGAAAAGGTGCAGAACCTGTCACCACACATGCCACTGATATAGTTGTGAATTGTTTCTATTTAGCAGTCAATTTGGGCAGAGCTTCAATTGATTAACTTGTTTTTATGAACGTTCTTTCTGCAGCAGTCCCTGCTAATAACATTTTCTATAAGGTTGGGATAAGCAAAACAGTCCTGCAGACATAGGACAGGATCTCGTATGACTGTATCTCCTGAGGGACTGCTGGTTGTTCACTTACTTGTTGTTCACCTGACTTCTTCTGTTTTTGTGTATATCACATACTAAATAGTTTTAGCCCATGAAACGAAATACAACATAAAACAAAGGCAACCTGAGTAAACACACACAATATATATATATATTTTTTATTGAAGTAAAAAAAGTTATCTAACATCTATCACCCATGTGAAAAACTAATTGCCCCCTTAAACTTAAAGTCTGGTTGTTCCACCTTTAGCAGCAATAACTGCAACCAAATGCTTCCGATAACTGGAGATCAGTCTTTCACTTACTTCTAGGACTAGGACTTACTCCTAACATTTGGATCATTGTCTCGCCGCATAATCCAGTTGTGCTTGAGTGTCAACTAACGGACTGAAGACTGGACATTCTCCTTTAGGATTTTCTGGTAGCGAGCAGAATTATTATTTCCTTCAATTATTGCAAGTTTCTTAGGCCCTGAAGCAGCAAAGCACCCTGACACCCTTGCACTTCCACCACCATGCTTGACCGTAGGTATGATGTTCTTTTTGTGGAAATCTGTGTTTGGTTTACACCAAATGTAACGGGACCCCTGTTTTCCAAACAGTTCCACTTTCGACTCATCAATCCACAGAACATTCTCCCAAAAGGTTTGAGGATCATCAAAGTGTGTTTTGGCAAAATTCAGACGAGCCATAATGTTCTTCTGGGTTAGCAGTGGTTTTCGCCTCACCACTCATGGATGCCATTTTTGCCCAGTGTCTTTCTGATAGTGGAGTCATGAACAGTGACCATTATTGATGCAAGAGAGGCCTGTAGCTCTTTTGATATTGTCCTTGGCTCTTTTGTGACTTGCTGGATGAGTCGTTGCTGTGCTCTTGGAAGAATTTTGGAAGGTTGGCCACTTCTGGGAAAGTTAATACTGTGCTGAATTTTTGCATTTGGAGAAAATGGCTCTCACTGTGGTTCTTTGGAGTCCCAGCGCCTTTGAAATAGCTTTGTAACCCTTCACAGACTGATGAATTTCAATCACCTTCTTCCTCATCATTTCTGGAATTTCTTTCAAATTTGACATAGTGTGTTACTGGGTAAGACTGGGTAAGTTTCATACATTTGGGGAATTAGTAACGATGGGGGCCAATACATTTTCACACAGACACAGTTGGTATTGAATAACAATTTAGTATCACACAAAAACAGAAGAAATCAGAGCACTGTATTTAAAAAAACAAAAACAACAACAACAACAACAACAAAAAGCCTTGAACATGTTTTTCAATAGAACAGAGAAAAGATTACTACTAAGGAGTGAAATCAGAAATTAGTTCTATATAAACTATAAAGAGCATGTACTTCTTGCAGATAAATGGTTTTTACTAAATTTCTCTTTTAGGGGCATTGCTTCCCATGTGCTTCCAGCAGTTCATGTCCTTTCATGGGACACTATGCTGACCAATTTAAAGTGCCCAATGGAGTGGATAAGATGAAGTTCCAACTGAACACAGGCGATGCTCGGCCCTTCTCACGTACATATTTGCACTTACCACCCTCACTATACAGATGCTTACATGTGAAACTAAATGCATGTCTCATAACTAACCATTTTTACAGATTACCAACTGTAGATTTTTGGGAGTTTTTTAGCGCACTGACAGGTCATTTTTTGCATTAGGTCTATGTTGTCTGTTTATTTTGAAATATGAAACCTAGCTAACTTCATGTGCCATTTGTGCTAACAAACTAGTTACTTAATTAGTGCAATGTAATTCAAAAATATGAGTTTGTGAAACAGATTTGGCCTGCTAGCCAGTTTTCACAAAAGCAAATGAATCCATGTTCACAATTTGCTATTTCCCACCTTGCATGTTGCTCTGTATATATTGTCAATTTCATTATTTTTACTGTTAGATGGCAGACAAGGTGAATTAATGTCAATACTACTTTTAAACCATCATGTAAAATGCATCCAACTAATATTATTATTTACTTTGCTATAAAGGCACTCTATAATGGATGTGAAGAACAATATTTGACAGATGTCTGTTGACGATAAAATTATTTTCCCTTTTAGGTTATCGCTATAAGGTGACCGTCACTATTGATGGCTCTCGAACCAATGTAGGGTACTTCAAAGTGGCTTTATATGGTGTTGATGGAAATACTCGCCAGTATGAGATTCACAAGTATGCACCATGCACCCTGTAACATGCTCCATTGTTTTTTATATTGTATGTAAAACTAATTGTAACATTTAAAGAACTAACATTGCCATATAAACAACTGTTTTGAATCTTTGACATAATTTTTTAAAGAAATAACAGTTATAGACAGCTCTGACTTATTTGTTTCAGTGGAATGCTTTCACCTGGTAGTACCTATGAGCTCCTCATCGATGTTGAAAAGGACGTTGATGAACTGACTCGTGTAAAGTTTATATGGAACAACAATGTATTAAACCCTTTGCTGCCTAAGTTTGGTGCCACTCAAATCATAGTGCAGAGAGGCCGGGACCGGAAAACGTGAGTCCTTTTCTATCTTCTGATCTGCTTAGCCAATACAGGACAGGGGTTTACAGTAAAGCAATGGTAAGAATAAATAGTAATTGATGATATCTGATGGACATTATGTATGGTTAAAAATGAGCAGAGAGGACCAAGCTCAATAAATGCCCAGCACATTAATAGTAATAAAGGAAATTCTTACAGCACTCAAACCCTGTCAAATCCAGCAGAACTGGGTAATTGAGTTCTGAGGACAATCAGAGGCAACACCAAACACTTATATCTTTGTTTGTCTGTGACAGGTTCAAGTTCTGTGGAAGTGAGCAGGTGCGAGAGAATGTCCTTCAGACCCTGTCTCCCTGCCCGTGATGTAAATTCAGATAATCACAAATTTAAGGTTTGAATATAACATCTCAATAAAGCATCTACCATATTATGGCCTTGTATTCATTTTTTAAATTAAATTCTGAGCTCGGGTTACTGTCTGTAACCTAGGTTTGCTCCAAGTTCTCCAATTTCCTCCCACCGCCAGGTATGTGCAGGTAGGTGGATTGGTTACTCTAAATTGCCTATTGGTGTATCGGAGTGTGTGAATTTCTGTGCATGGTGCCTTGTGATGGTCTGGTGTCTCATTGCACTATTTTCCTAGATAACAAAAACGAAATCTCACTCTTTCTCCAGCAGTGACAAAGTTTTGGTACTTACAATGTCCCCACCTCCTCCTTACTATTCAACAACTCCTATCCAAGAGCAGAAGCTACCTAAGACTCCAGCACAATTTCTCAGCATTCTGAGTGTCCCCACCTTTTTAAAAATTAGTTCCACAATTACTCTTCATGTCATTTAGTTGAGGATGTGGTCTGCACTCACACATACAATAGTGTACATTAAATAGTGTTCAAATTCAGCCGAAGTATACCAATTAATGCTATTATTTAATAAATGTTGCATCAATCAATTCAATTGAATTTTATTTGTATAGCCCTTTTTAAAATAGACATAGTCTCAAAGCAGCTTTACAGAAATATCAACACAGTATATAGATATTAAAGGTGCAAATTTATCCCAACTGAGCAAGTCACTGAGTGGCAATGATGGCAAGGAAAAACTCCCTAGGATGTTAAGAGGAAGAAACCTTGAGAGGAACCAGACTCAGAAGGGAACCCATCCTCATCTGGGTAACAATGGATAGTGTGAAAAAGTTCATGATGGGTTTATATGAAGTCTGTTTGGCCTTAGAAGCAGCCGTAGTTCCGGCAAACTAGAATTGGAGTAGATGAGAGCTCCATCCAGAGGTAGGACATCCGAAACGGATCAGGCAGGTCCATGGAGCAGAGAGGATCAGGATCTGTAGTATCTCCATAAAATAATGTGTGTCTCAACAGAAGAAGAGAGGGAGAGAAAAAATTATTAGGACTGTGCTTAGCGTAACAGAAAGTCTAGTCAGGGTAGGCTTGAGTAAACAAATACGTTTTTAGCCTAGACTTAAACACTGAGACTGTGTCTGAGTCCCGAACACTAATTGGAAGATCAATTAGCCAGTTCCATAACTGTGGGGCTCTATAAGAGAAAGCTCTTCCCCCTACTGTACTTTTCGCTATTCGAGGTACCGTCAAATAGCCTGCATCTTTTGATCTAAGTAAGCGTGGCGTATAGAAAACCAAAAGGTTGCTTAGATACTGTGGCGCAAGACCATTTAGTGTTTATAGGTTAATAATAGTATTTTATAATCAATGCAAGATTTCACAGGGAGCCAATGCAGTGTTAATAAGATCGGGGTGATGTGGTCATATCTTCTGGTTCTAGTTAAGACTCTAGCAGCTGCATTCTGGACTAACTGGAGTTTGTTCATGCACCTACTGGAACATCCAGACAATAAGGCATTGCAGTAATCTATTCTAGAGGTGACAAATGCATGAACTAATATTTCTTCATCATGTAGTGACAATATATTTCTTATCTTAGAAATATTTCTTAGATGAAAGAAGGCTATCCTAGTAATATTATCTACATGAGCATCAAATGATAGGCTGGAGTCAATAATCACACCAAGGTCTTTTACTGCTGCACATGATGAAACAGAAAGACCATCCAGAGTAACCATGTGATCAGAAAGCTTTCTTCTAGCTAAACGTGGTCCTAATACAAGTACTTCTGTCTTATCAGAATTAAGTAAAAGGAAGTTAGTTAACATCCAATGTCTGATGTCCTTTACACAATCCTCAAATTTACTAAGCTGCTGTCCCCGGGCTTCGCTGAAACATACAACTGTGTATCATCAGCATAACAGGGGAAGCTAATTCCATGTTTACGAATAATTTGACCTAGAAGTAGCATATATAAAGTAAAAAGCAGTGGGCCTAAAACAGAATTTTGTGGAACACCAAATTTAACCTCGGTATGCATGGAGAAGTCTCCATTTACATCTACGAACTGATAACGATCAGTCAAATAAGACCTGAACCAGGAGAGGACTGTTCCCTTTATGCCAACAAAATTTTCTAATCTACCAAGGAGTATGATCTATAGTATCAACAGCTGCTCTAAGGTCAAGTAACACAAGCAGCGAGACACAACCCTGATCAGAGGCCAGTAGTAGGTCATTTACTACTTTAACTAACACTGTCTCTGTACTATGATGAGGTCTAAATCCTGACCAATACATTTTATGAATGCTGTTCCTATGCAATTATGATCATAACTGCTGTGCTACAAACTTTTCTAAGATCTTGGAGATGAAGGGGGGATTTGATATAAGTCTATAACTGGACAGTTGAGAGGGGTCAAGGTCAGGTTTTTTAATCAGGGCAATCAATAACTACTCATTTAAGTGATTTAGGTACATAGACAGTGCTAAGGGAAGAATTGGTTATATTTAAAAGTGGTTCAATTACTCCTGGACAAATCTGTTTAAAGAAATATGTTTTTTTTTATCATTTGTAAGTCGCTTTGGATAAAAGCGTCTGCTAAGTGAATAAATGTAAATGTATGAAGGTACAGGATCTAGTATGCAAGTTTATGAATTTGCTGAAGAGATTAATGTAGCTAGTTCGGTCTCTCTAAGAAGAGTAAAACATTCTAAACATAGATCTGATATTGCTATATTATCGTCTATAATGTCAATCAGTTTGCAGTATACAGTATATCAGTGTGGATATGGTTGAAGGCATATTTAAAACTGATTTTGCAATTCTTGTGGCAGAATGTTTCTAAGAGCAAAGAAGTCACTAACACATTTTGACATCTATTAATGGTCTCAGCTAATAAACTCCATTTGCAAAATTCCATCAAAACATGACTAGCTCCTAGTTTAATTAGATGTTAATTGTGGTAATATTTAGATTGCATTTCAAATTCTTATGTTTAATGTTAGAAATTAAGCATACTTTGTTACATTTTCTGATACAAATTTGTTTGTTTATTTGTTTGTTTTGTTTTCAATACAAGCGTAAAAATAATTCTAAATAAAGCCGAAATGATTATTATAAATCCAGTGGTTTTCTTAACTTGGAATTAGGAGCTATGCCTATTTAAGTAAGGAATTAAAAAAAAATTATTGGTTCAGTGGGTAATATTGCTGCCTCACAGCTCCAGTGTCCCTGGTTCCATCCTGAGCCCAAAGGTTTAGAATTTTATATGTTTTCCCTGTATCCATGTGGGTTTGCTCCAGGTTTCTTCACTCCTCCCAAAAACATGCATATGGGTGGGTTGGCTAAGCTAAATTAACTACCGGTGTGAATGATATGTTAACTATAGATGTGCTTGATGCCCTCTGATTGACCATTCATGCTATTTACCCACCTTGTGCCCATTGTTCCCAGGATAGACTCCAACTCCATCACAATACTGTCCAGGATAAAGTGTTTCTTGAAAATGAATAAATGATTGATTGACTGACTGACTGAATGGATAAATGAATGTGTGTGATATATAACTTTGACTTAAGCCTCCATTACAGATATTTATTTTGATTGCTTTTTCTTTGTTACCAGCCATTTATATTGTATCTGTTGAACTTTTTAGTTCATTTTAAAAATTAAATACGCCCCGCAAATCTTTACATTTTGTTTACTGCACTCTCTCTCTCTCTCTCTCTCTCTCTCTATATATATATATATATATATAAATGGTTTGTAAAAGTTGAAGCTCCACTCCTACAGTGGTGTACAAAAGTGTTTGCCCCCTTCCTCATTTCCTGTTCCTTTGCATGTTTGCCACACTTAAGTGTTTCGGAACATCAAACCAATTTAAACAATAGTCAAGGAAAACACAAGTAAACACAAAATGCAATTTGTAAATGAAGGTGTTTATTATTAAAGGTGAAAAAAAATCCAAACCATCATGGCCCTGTTTGAAAAAGTGATTGCCCCCTAAACCTAATAACTGGTTGGGCCACCCTTAGCAGCAACAACTGCAACCAAGCGTGTGCGTATAACGTGCAATGATGCTTTTACAGCGTCCTGGAGGAATTTTGGCCCACTCATCTTTGCAGAATTGTCCTAATTCAGTTAAATTAGAGGGTTTTCGAGCATGAACGGCCTTTTTAAGGTCATACCACAACATCTCAATAGGATTCATGTCAGGACTTTGGTTAGGCCACTCCAAAGTCTTCATTTTGTTTTTCTTCAGCCATTCGGTGGTGGACTTGCTGGTGTGTTTAGGATCATTGTCCTGCTGCAGAACCCAAGTTCGTTTCAGCTTGCGCATACGAACAGATGGTCGGACATTCTCCTTCAGGATCTCTTGGTAGACAGCAGAATTCATAGTTCCTTTTATCACGGCAAGTCTTCCAGGTCCTGAAGCAGCAAAACAGCCCCAGACCATCACACTACCACCACCATATTTTACTGTTGGTATAATGTTCTTTTATGAAATGCAGTGTTCCTTCTACGCCAGATATACTTGGACACACACCTTCCAAAGAGTTCCACTTTTGTCTCATCGGTCCACAGAATGTTGTCCCAAAAGTCTTGGGGATCATCAAGATGTGTTGTGGAGAAATTGAGATGAGCTTTGATGTTCTTTTGCTCGCCCGCAGTGGTTTTCTCCTTGGAACTCTGCCATGCAGGCCATTTTTGCCCAGTCTTTTCCTGATGGTGGAGGCATGATCGCTGAACTTAACTGAGGCAAGTGAGGCCTGCAGTTCTTTGGACATTGTTGTGGGGTCTTTGGTACCTCTTGGATGAGTCGTCGCTGCGCTCTTGGGGGAATTTTGGGCGGCCGGCCACTCCTGGGAAGGTTCACCACTGTTCCATGTCTTCGCCATTTGTGGAGAATGGCTCTCACTGTGGTTCGCTGGATTCCCAAAGCTTTGGAAATGGCTTTATAACCCTTTCCAGACTGATAGATCTCAATTACTTTCTTTCTCAATTGTTCCTGAATTTCTTTGGGTCTCGGCATGATGTGTAGCTTTTAGGATCTTCTGGTGGACCTTACTGTGTCAAGCAGCTCCTATTTAAGTGATGCCTTGATTGTGAACAGGTGTGGCAATAATCAGGCCTGGGTGTGGCTAGAGAAATTGAACTCAGGTGTGGACAACCACAGTTATAGTATGTTTTAACAAGGGGGGCAATCACTTTTTCACACAGGGCCATGATGCTTTGGATTTTTTTTCACCTTTAATAATAAACACCTTCATTTACAAATTGCATTTTGTGTTTACTTGTGTTGTCCTTGACTATTGTTTAAATTGGTTTGATGTTCCGAAACACTTAAGTGTGACAAATATGCAAAGGAACAGGAAATGAGGAAGGGGGCAAACACTTTTTCACACCACTGTATGCTAGCTTATTTTATCATCATAATAAGTCATTTTGGCTCCCTGGGATAGGCTCCAGGTTTCCCGTGACCCTGAAAAGGAGTAAGCGGCAGAAGATGGATGGATAAGTTATTTAGCTTATTTTTTTATGTCCTGTCAGCCTAGTGCATACTATACATGCACCTTGCACGTTAAATCCGAGAGAAGTGTTATTAGCACGTCACTGCTTCAAAATGCCACAATGCCACTGTATTTTTCAAACGGTAGTATCATCAATATGGTAGTACTGTAAGTAATGTTGTATGTACGGCAGTTAATACTATTTTTTTTTTATACCTTAAGCTTTAAAGATTTCCTGTTTGCTAGTAAGTAAGCTTACAATACGCTAGTATTTACTGTGTAAATACTAAAATTAGCCATGTTTGTTAATAAGCAAGCTAATGTTACGCTAATTGCTGAGTGTAAATAATAAAATTAGCCATATTTGCTAGTAAGCTAACATTGTGCTAACTGCTTTGTGTAAATACTAAAATTAGTTTGTAAGTGAGCTAATGTTATGCTGACTTCTGTGTGTAAGTAATAAAATTAGCCATGTTTGATAGTAACCAAGCTAATGTTCCCGATTTTATGATTTTTTTTCAGAGTTCATTTCCAAATTCAGTCTTTTATTCCTAATGATGTGTTCAATCTTAGTACTCTAAAGACAATTTCCATTTGCATGATTTCATAGTTCTAGGGAATAATAAATTAAATATGTGGCACATTGAATTAGCTGCTTGCCAATTGTACATATGATTGTTATTTAGTTCTTCCAAAATTCTCAAAATTATATTTCATTCTCAATAATAAAGCATTTAGAGGAAAATTCGCTTGGTCTGTTTTCATTCATAGCTATGTATTTCTGGAAGTTTGGTACATTTTGTAGATTTGAATTATGAATTAACACAATATTGCATGGTATCATGATACTACTTGGTACCGTGATACTTCAGCTGGTGTAATATTGAAAGATATGTTTATGGTATTGTGACAAACCTACATTAAATATCTACTTGATTTTACTTTAACCGTGGAGAAAGAAAGAAGTGAATGTGCAGTATAGCAGACTTCAAAAGAATATTCCCCTGGACTACATTGTGCAACACTTACAAGAGCTTTTATTTAAGGATTTTTCCAATGATATTATGGGTTAGAATTTTTGCTTTTCAATTAAGCAATGTTGCCCAAGCAAGTGTGATGTTGTACTGAATACCACCACGGCTGTTTTCATGGCTGACTGTGAATGTGATGTTGATTTTATACAACAGTGCTATAAACAAGATATTACTATGGAGTAACTGAAATTTCAGACACAACATGGCTAAATATTTTGGTTATTTTTGCTCCATCAACGAAAATTTCTTCTTAAAGAAGCCACAGCTTTAATGTACTACTGTTAGAATAGGACCGTTGTGTGGAAAAAAATGAAGAATAATTAAGTCTGACATGCTGAAGTCGCTCGTCCAGAACCACAAACTGTATGTGTGGCCACTCATTATTTTTTAAAAGCTTTTACATGTATTGAAAAAAGGCGGTCGCTAATAAGTTGCTAAATGTGAATGTTGCTAAACCTACAGAGGTTGTCGGGGACGTTAAACGTCATCACGCCGAACAGGAAAAAACTCTGCAGAGTTCAGGAATGTTGTGCACAGTTTCCCAAAAATTTGGATGAAGATTCATCCACAGAGTAAATCTGTTTTATGGAAAATGTTTTTAAATAAAGTTTGGAAACGTTTGTCAGAAGTTTGGTGATGGTGACGTTGAAGTTGAGCGACCGTGGTGTAGTTCTCTTATAGCGTACGGTTAGATTTTTATTTCTGGCGATTGTATTTAGGCTTCAAACTTCAAAAAAGTTGTTAACTTTGTTAAAGTGTGTTCATTTGTGAAATTTATCTTGATGGAAAACAAGTGTTAGTATTGTAAATAGTAACACTTTTGTTGGTCACAGAGTTTATTTTTTGTGATCATCCAAAAGCCTATGGGAAAATCCTACTAACCAGTATGATCCTAATTTCCGGGTTCCGGTACAAAATGACGTCATCCCTGCACAACCCTATTGGCTGTTTGCTGCAAACGATATGGCTTTTGTGTGCATGCTGAGTAAACCTTGATCCTGAGTAAACCTTGGTCCTTGATACATCCTTGATCCGGGATGACTAAGAAAGTTGATAACCAGCGTTATGAAATCTGTAAACCTTAATTCACCCGGGTTGGATTTGTTTGGTTTTATTAACTCAAAACTTACTCTGCAACTCTGAGTTTGTTCAACTCGCTTTGTGAAACAGATATGCGGTCAGTTGTGTTTGCGTTATCCCTCTAGGCTTTCCGTACTTCTACGGTCACGTGGTGCAAACACCACATTCTGCCGGGAAAATTGGCTCTTGTCGCGCGCTCGCTATACGTGTACTAATACGAGGTTTTATAACAAGAATACACAACAGCACATCAGAGAACATATTTATTTGTTTGTTTTTAAGTGGATAAATTCGGTAAATAGCTGCTTAGCAATGTTTTGCGAAAAGGCAGTGGAACTTGTAAGAGAACTTCACCGGATGAGTGATGGCCAGTTACCTGCTTTTAACGTATGTACCTCACTGTTATTATTGAACCTTTAGCTTCCTGACATCACCGCTGGCTTAGCAGGCATGACTGAGCACATGTTAACTAAATACTGACTTATCAACTACTAATGCAGCTACAAATATCTACACTGTTGTTGTTTTTAAGGTTTGCCCTAGCGCATTACATTTCAAATCGTGCAGTCCTGGTTTAAATACTCCTCGCAAACAAGAACTTCTAACAATTCCCCACTCGTAGCTAACAATCCGCACAAGCCTTAGAGTTACTGATGAGTTGCCCAAATTACATACTGTATACTTACACTATACACTCTATCGTAGTGGATGAGTTTTAAAAAGGTTGTATTGTTCTAACCGGAAGTATATCATCTTTCCCGGCCGAGGACAAATGACGTCAAATACACGTAATGCGATGGCGCTATCATGAGAGAAATAGCCAAACAGATTTTTTTAATGAACTCCGTCAGACGAAGGCGAAATTTGCTTGCACGTTTTAAACTCAACATTGTGGCTGTGGCTATGGTTATAGCCCCTCCCCTTCCGTTACGTGGGGGAAACTGCGACCGTTGAGCGCGTGAAGTGGCACAGCATTCCACGCTTCGGTTTTTTCGGTTGAATGAGTGCACTTAAAGTGCACTTTGTTTTTCAGTGTGAACACACTAATCACACTAATTATACTACAAAGTGGCGTAGAATAGTACACAAGTGTGCGCTTTGGGACGCACTATAAGTCTGTGAGACTGAGTGGAGCGATATCATTAAAATACCGAAACACAACATTCAACATCCGGGAATGGGACTGATGTTACCAGCTGTTTTCAGTGGAAAGTAGTAGTACTGCATTCAATCCACCTGAAGCCGCACACTGATTTACATATTTATTGAATCGTCATGATCGTCACTTTATGAAACTCTGTATGGAGTTTCTTTGTGATTGATGCTGTTAAATTTTTTTTGATTTTGCTGCAGCCCCCCCCCTCCTCCCTAGAATTTGCGATACAATTTGCTGAGTCTTTTTGTGGAAAACTACTTGAATTAGCAAAATTGCAGTGATTGTTGGTAAATGAGAGCTGTATTCATGTTCGACACAAATCAAAGAAGGCTTTAACTGAATGTAAGCGATGACGTCACATGATGTGTCTTTTTGGATAAACAAACAATTGCCAGCTCCTCTGAATATTGTGCCATTTGCTTGATTTTGCGTTCATTTCTCTGATCGCAAAATCCTCGAGGGACTGACTACCCAGTCATGGGTATCTATAAGCTCAAAATTTTGCTAAAAACATTTTTGGACTCAAAAACTGTGGGACAAACAGTGTTAATTGGTGACTGCGTTTACACGGACAACAGTAATCTAATTATTTACCTTATTCTGAATAAGACAATATTGTGATTAAGGTGTTTACATGAGTTGCTTTTAGAATATTCCTTTCATGTTCCTGTTTTACATGTTATAGAACAGATCATAGACATAATGGCAGACATCATTCCGTCCCCATGCCACGCTGTCCCTCCAGAATATCACATATCAACATACAGTTTGTCTTTGTTTAGGTACCATATACAATTTGGGGTGTTTTTATTTTTAATTTCACAAAAGCTTCAAGTGCAGTTAATTATTTGTCATGCTGTGCATGCAAACAGACGACTTCTTGAAGCCATGGACTGCGTCCGAAAGCACACATTTACTTACTATAGAGTTTATAGAGACATGTATTTAACCTAATATATAGTAGGTAAGTATGCGGTTTCGGATGCAGCCGTGCTCTTGTTTGCCGTCAATCGGTTGAGCTCTGCCGTGCGTGTACGTACAAAAAGCGTTGAAAACTCCCACACAACGTTAATAGTGATTAAAGTGTATACATGTCTATAATGCACAATGATAACACGACTAAAACAGGAATACTCCACTTCTTAATTCGGTTTGGGTTTATTTCAAGTATGACTTTAGTCAGATTAAGTTAATCAGAAATTGCTGTTACATGGTAGTTTCTTAAACAGAATATTGCCTTAATCTGGTTAATGGATTATTGTTGTCCATGTAAACGTACTGAGTGATTGGACGTTGGGAACAATGGTTCTTGCAAGTGCAACTCAGTCAGTTGAGGAAACTTGCTCTCTTAACTCATGTAACCAGCTCTGGAGTGCAGCTGTGCTGTGTGCTGGAGAGCTCGGTTCACTTCAGACAGTTACGAATTCACAAAGTTAAAGTAACACTGAATGTGATTAAGTCTTTAGGACTGACCCAAATTAGCGCACCTTGTGGAATAAACTGTGGTTTAAGATTGTCTCAATGCACACTTAATCAACTCAGTGTCGTGTCTCAACAGGAGGATGGCATTCGGCAAGTGCTTGAAGAAATGAAAGCTTTATATGAGCAGAACCAAAGTGATGTGTAAGAATTTAACCATATTCTCATATTATAGCAACTATTCATAGCTCTCCAACAAACCGTTTCTCATGATCTAAAATAGCACCACAGAAAAAAAAAAAAAAAAAAAAATATTATTTTTTTTTATTTTTTTTTTTTTTTTAAAAACACCTCTACAGCCACCTACCTTAAATATTTATATTATTTTTTTTTTTTTTTTTTTTTTTTTTTTTTTTTTTTTTTTTTTTTTTTTTTTTTTTTTTTTTTTTTTTTTTTTTTTTTTTTTTTTTTTTTTTTTTTTTTTTTTTATACCATCTTATATCCATAATTTCCTCTTACATCTTGTTTCCCACAGTTATGACCGGCTCCTGCGAATCCGTGCTCTCAGATGGGAGTATGGAAGTGTGTTGCCCACAACAATTCGGTTCCACATGTGTGCAGAGGAGGTGTGATTAATTTTTAATGCTAGTAGTATCAGGGTTGTATCCCAGTACTTTAATCAATGCCTCCTACATCTGTTAACTCGCGTTCCCAACCCTGGTCCTGGTGTACCCCCTGCCCTACTCGTATGTTTTCTCTGCTCTCAACACACCTGATCCAATTAATCAGCCAATCAAAAGCCCTTGATGAGTTAGTATGGATGACTTGGCGCAAGGAAAAAAAACATGCTGTACAGGGAATAGTCCAGAGCCAGGTTTTTGAACCTGTGCGTTAAGTAATTAGCTGAAAATTGATCTAAGGATGCATCAATTCTTCAAATGTGATCAGAGGAATAAAAATAAAGGTAGGCTGGTGGGGGGTGGGGAGGTTTTGTACTGGGGGGAAAAGAATACTAAGTGTATAATATTAAATTAAAAAACAAGGGCTATAAATGAAAACTCTTGACTCTCATGTATCTGTATATTAATAAAATATGCTCAGGTGAGTAGAGTGGTGTAAATGTTAGAACATCAACTTAAACATTGATTTAGTCATAGGATGTACAAGTACAATAATGTTCTGATTGAAGTTAATTTAGTAATCACACTGTGTATGTTCAGGTCCATTATGGCCAGTGACTGGCAATACAGTTGTGCAACAAGTCATCAATAATTGACATCACTTTAACCCTCTTACCCCGTATGGCCGAAAAACCAGCTTGCCTGTCTATGCCAAATCCCTGTAAGGCCGATATAGCAGCTTTACAGTGTAAACGTTATCCCTGTAAGGCTGGTATACCGGCATTACTCTGCTATGATTCCTTACTTATTTAATTATTATTTTTTGACCTGGAAGGTTGATGACGTGATTACATTATTACGCCGTCATTACGATGAAGCTGATCCAAGCGTGAATATTGGTGTAATAGTATAAGTGAACTAAAAATGCCAAAGTGAAAAGCTAATCATGTTCCAGCTAAAGTTACACCTACAGTGAACACAGGTACATCTAAAACAGTGGAAAAAAAAGAAAACCTACGCGGTTACACAGGCGAGAGCGAGGATTCTAGATAGTGACAGCAGTGAAAGTTCAGGCGATGTTGAAACTGATAGTGATGCAAACTCTCATGATTCAGACCCTGATCCGTCTTCAGCATCGACCAATGCGACTGATACTGCAGGGGTTTGGTGTCGTAACGTGACCATCTCTGTGCACTCGTGAAAACACTACCTGCTGCTCTGATTATCACCAGAAAGATGACTTTTGGCGCTAAAATGCATTTATTTATTTATTATTTACTTGAATTTATTCAAAGGCATTGACGACGCTTCTGATGGTACTTCTAAATGAGTAGAAGGATTTTAGCGAGCATTTTTCGTAATTTCTCTAGTTAAGAATTGTGCACTAAGTTTAGTAAAAACACTGAACTGCTTCATTTTCAGAGTAATATTACATAAATACATTATTATAAGTTGTTTCAAAGCCTAAGAATGTTAATATTAAAATGTTGATTTTGGGGCCAATTTTGGCCCGGGAACTCAGGGTTGGCGTGCTGTTTCTATGGGCAATATAGGATTGTGGGACATAATACTGTGGGAACTTAGGGGTAAGAGGGATAAAGTAGGGATGTCTCCTTTGGCAAATATGTTTACTGCTGGATCTTCTCATTACCCCATTATTGCATTTCTAAACATCCTAAGTGAAAACATAAAGGTAGAGATGCAAGGAGGACGAGGAGGCACAATTAAAGAAATCAGGAGCACTCCGGGTTTGTTCCTGATTTTCCTGTTTTGAACTTTGGATAATTGCTTTTTCAATCATCTGTTTAGTTGGAGTGGTTTAATCAGTACAAGAAGTCACTGGCCACATACATGAGGTCACTTGGAGGAGAGGAAGGTTTGGACATAACACAAGACATGAAACCCCCTAAGAGCTTGTATATTGAGGTGAGTTATGTAAGGGATCATCTACGGCTAAAAGTGTGCATTACACGATGCACACCTAGCCTTGGATGATCCCGCTTATACTGGTTAAATCTGGCATTGAAGTTTACAGTGCAAAATTTGACTAAGGATATAATTATTAGTTACTTTATATACACGTGTTGTTAGATCTAGAATTCTGCATGCTCTAATTCATACACAGAGAAAGTAGTATGATTAGATTTATTTGAATGAATTATAATAAATAGTTGAGAGAGTAAGATTTTGCGTGTGTGAATTGACCCGTGTTTGTATCGCATCTCTATTAATGAAGAGCTGTGAGTTGAACCATTGTATGCAATTGTGTATAGACTGCACATTAACTTAGAACGGTGATTAAACTGACTGGAACTACCTGTGCATTCAGTGGTTTTAACACACCTTCCAGCCAATCAGGATCAAGTATTTAGATAGAACATGGTAGAAGTATCATGTAAATGTGAGTCATGGCTGTAATAAACATGTTTCAGATCATGCCTTAATAATTACTACACACTGCTGGTGTTGATTCACCTTTCTCCTTGTCCCAGGTGCGCTGCTTGAAAGATCACGGGGAGTTTGAAATCGATGATGGAACAGTTATTCTCTTAAAGAAGAATAGCCAGGTATTAAGACTGATCTTACTACATTTGTTAATTCATAGATCTTTAAAAAGTCAGATTATGTGTTGCCTGTTCCATTTACACGCCACTCTTTTGTCTTCACAGCATTTTCTGCCCCGATGGAAGTGTGAGCAGCTGATCCGGCAGGGAGTACTGGAGCACGTCATTTCTTAACATGACCTCTTTCATTGGTTTTGATAGTTATTAACTATAAATTAACATTTGCGTTGGTCAATTGCATGAATTTCAATAAGTCAAACAATTTATAAAATCAGTGTCCAGGTGTTTTGCTGCATGAAATTTTACTGTCAAACTGTACAGTGATATCATGTGTACATCATCTATATCACACTGCTGCTATGGCTTAAGCAGGTCCATTTTTCTTTTTTGAATAAATGCTGTGAAGGTGATGATATATAATCAGTAACATTACAGCTTTTGCAAGACTTAACACAATTTATAAACATCACAGTGGATTGAACAGTAGTGCAGCATGATTGTGCAAATTTAAGGACAGCCTGTGTATCAAAATATGTACATGTGAAGGATACTGTGCTTTGAGTTGATGCTTCTAAATAGTCAAAACACCTTTCAAACTTTTTTTTTCTATTTAGAAGAATATTTACCATATACAGTCCATAATGTTTAAATTACTAATGAATAAACAAACTAAAAGGAATCCCATTTGCATGATGCCATTATATTTGGCCTTTTACATTTCAAAATTCCCCTTAATATTTTCTGAATATATTCAGACACTTATCTCAGAAGAGACAAAATTTCTATGGCCTTTTACAAAACTGTCACATTTACATAGTCATATAAACTTGTATATCAGAATTAATAGCAAAATACCCTGTCAGTATTATACCTGTGGTGTTAGTTTTAAGCCTAGGCTTGAATCACCAATGATTGTTCTTTAAAGTACCACACTAGGAGTTTTCACTCTCTTAATGTGAACCTGGTCCCCTTTATAGATCATACATTACATCTGTAACAAAAAACTTAAGTAGATCACACTTCATTACTGTTAAAGGACATTTGTGGCTGACGCATTCTAAGCAGAAAGAGAGGCAGGGACAATTTTATGCAGGAGTTTGTTGAGAGCGGTCACCTTCTCCTCCAAGAGAAATGACTTCTTCTCTGCACTTTTCTGACGCTGCTCAGTTATCTGTAGAGCCTTCATGAGCTCCGCGTTCTCTACGTAGAGGTCCTTTAGCAGCAGATCCGACTTAACATTCTTAGACAGCTAATAAGTAGAAACATTGAACAGAGCGTCAGACAATTTCATCCCCACAGCCAAGTAGTAAGATCACCACATAGTATACAGTACTTGGTGTTAACATTATGGACGCACCTGCTCCTTCAGCTGGTTAACCTTCTCCTGCAGCATCAGACGTACCGCCTTTAGCTTCACTTCCACGTCGTCCATCCGCTCCTGCATGTTCTCTATCATTTTCTCATACTGCTCCTGTTATATAATATGTATTTAAAAAGTGATGTGATAATCATTAATTATGATTATCATGTCTCACAGCTCAAGAATCTTTTCTAGGCAGAACCTATGAGAACAGGTTACCAATCATTTATTTACTTGGCAAAGGAATAGTACATTTACAGCAGTATGACTAAACATATGCAGATTCATTTTTATTCTATACTGTATTCATGTTACTTCACTGTAACCTTTCAGTTTAACTACTGTGGTACATACACACAGTATTCTACGGAGTTACACCACCATAATCATCCCAAACGTCTGAACTTTAATAGTCAGTTTTAAAAGCAATTATACGGAAAACGACATTTTGTAGTTCCATAATAGCAATATAACATGATCTGATTTAGAAGGGTACCGTCATAATAACCAGTGATACAAGTTACAATATTTATCCACAGTAAATAAACCTAATTTTGCTTTAATAGGCTGTTTAGTAAGCAGATGTACAGCCATACAAAAGTGCTAGTACTGCAGCTGTATACTTAAGGAGTTAATATTACAAATGCAAAGTAAAGAAGCTAGTTTTCTACATCTGGTTATACATGAGCACATCATCTCAAAGAAAAGACGTTCATTCACAGCAAATATAGGTCACTGCAAAAAGGGACTTCTATGCATGAAGACATTTGAAGAAACACATCCACCACAAAGGTTCTGCCGTACGTGTGTACATGTGTGTGTGAGAAATGTACTGTTGAAGATTCAGGTGAATCCTGGCCTGCTGGGCCTGAGAGTGGAGCTGCACCTCCAGCTGCTGTGCTTTACTCTGCTGCTCAGCCAGTTGCATGTGTACATTAGAAAGCTGCTCCTGGGTATTCACACCAATCCTTTCCTGTAACTCCTTCACCTCACGAACATGCTGTGCCTTGCTCAGTGATAGAGCAGTGTTTGCCCTCAAAACCTATGAATGAAAAATATATTTTAGTTAGAATTTTTCATTTTAATTTTTTGTCCTCAAGAGGCACCTTATACATTTAAAATGCTATGCCATGTTTTAGAACACAATAAAAACCAAGATCTAAAAACACAATCTTGCACCAGTATATACATACAATATGTTATATTTAAATGCTTATTTATAGGGTGCAAGTATAAAGAGTGTATTGATCAGTGATGGTCAGGTTTTACCTCTTTTTTATTTATTAGAAACTAGAGATTTGTGGACACTTATGGGAATGATAGAAGATAACAGGAATAATTAACCAATAAGGATACTTTGTAAAATAAATAAATAAATAAAAAATTTAAATGAAAAAAGAAAGCGATTAATGGAATGGTAAGGTTTAAAGAATATACAGGGTGTCCCAATGTCTCCATATGATAAATGGTAAATGTGCACTTATATAGCGCTTTTATCCAAAGCGCTTTACACTGTGTCTCATTCACCCATTCACACACAGAGTCATACACCAATGGTAGCAGAGCTGCCATGCAAGGTGCTAACTTGCCATCGGGAGCAACTTGGGGTTCAGCGTCTTGCCCAAGGACACTTCGGCATGTGGAGTCACCCGGGCCGGGAATCGAACCGCCAACCCTACGATTAGTGGACAACCCCCTCTACCAAGTTTATTTATTTATTTATTTTAGGTGAAATGTCTTCCAAAATTGTTCATAATTGGTTTATATTATAATTTTTGTCAGATAACATTCTGAATTTGACACAAGAACATATTGGGGAAAAAAAACAAAAACCATTCTCATGGCTGGATCAAGAAGCTGTCGCAAGGTTGTGATGGACTTTAACGGGAAACACGGCAAGCACCTCTCTCACACACACACACACCCCTTATTAACGGATCCAAAAAGACTGGAAGTGCTGCAGACTGACCGAGAAGTCTACATCGACGAACACCCACTGACAAAGGCACAACCAATGTGGTGGTGGCGGCAAACATAGTCCCCCATGTATGGACACTTTTGGGGAAACCCTGTTTTATGAATTTTACTCTTTTCAGTGTCACCATTATCTACTTTTGTCATTTTAAATGATGCATCATAAAAACTTCTTGCCTGAACTGTTCACTGAACAAAATGGACTGACTAATAAAATACGCAATTCATAAAGGACTTCCTTACCTGCTTTTCTGCCTCCTGCTTGGTGGTCTCCAGTTCAGCCTGTTTGTTTCTTAAGGTGAGGCGTTCATGCTTTAACTTCTGAAGTTCTAACTCCTGAGCATGTAGCTTAGACTCAGAATCTTTCAACTACAAATAAACAAAACAAACCCATATTACGGTCATGGACGAAATTATTGGCACCCCTGGAACTTTTCCAAAAAATGCACCATTTCTCCCAGAAAAGTGTTGCAATGACAAATGTTTTGGTATACACATGTTTATTACCTTTAAGTGCATTGGAACAGCACAAAAAAGCAGAAGAAAAAAGGCAAATTTGACATCATTTTACACAAAACTGAAAAATTAGGTGGGACAAAATTGTTGGCACCCTCAACTTAATATTTGGTTGCACACCCTTTGGAGAAAATAACTGAAACCAATCGCTTCCTATAACCATCAACAAGCGTCCTACACCTCTCAACTGGAATTTTTTGGACCACTCTTCTTTTGAAAACTGCTCCAGGTCTCTCAGATTTTAAGGGTGCCTTCTCGCAACAGCAATTTTGAGATCTCTCCATAGGTGTTCTATGGGATTTAGATCCGGACTCATTGATGGCCACTTCAGAATTCTCCAGCGCTTTGTCTCCAAGCATTTCTGGGTGCTTTTTGATGTATGTCATAAAGGGTAGGTCATGTGTAGGTCATTGTCCTGCTGAAACACCCTGACCTCTGACGCAGACCCAGCTTTCTGACACTAGGCCCTACATTATGGGCCAAAATCTTTTGATAGTCTCCAGATTTCATGATTCCTTGCACACAGTCAATGCACCCAGTGCCAGAGGCAGCAAAACAACCCCAAAACATCCTTGAACCACCACCATGTTTGACTGTAGGTACTGTGTTCTTTTCTTTGTAGGCCTCTTTCTGTTTTCTGTAAAAAATAGAATGACGTGCTTTGCCAAAAAGCTCTACCTGCAGGGCTGTCTGAATTTGCGTGGAAGTTGACTAAGGTTGTTTAACCACCATTCGAACTATCCTGCGTGGCATTCTTTCATCAATTTTTCTCTTCCGTCCACGTCCAGGGAGATTTGACACTGTTCCATGGGTTATAAACTTCTTGATTATATTGCGCACAGTGGACAAAGGAACTTTAAGATCTCTGGAGATTGACTTGTAACCTTGAGATTGTTGATATTTTTCCACAATTTTGCTTCTTAAGTACTCAGACAATTCTCGGCTCTTCTTTCTCTTCTCCATGCTTGGTGTGGCACACACAGGCACACAACACAAAGGTTGAGTCAACTTTTATACACTCTAACTGGCTTCAGTTTTGATTTCTATAATACCAGCACCTGTTACTTGCCACAGGTGAGTTTAAATGAACATCACATGCTAGAAATGAAATTATTTACCCACAGTTTTAATAGGGTGCCAATGATTTTGTCCAGTCCATTTTGGAAGTTTTGTGTTAAATTATGTCAAATTTGCCTTTTTTCTTCTGCTTTTTTGTGCTGTTCCAATGCACTTAAAGGTAATAAACATGTGTATACCAAAACATTTGTCATTGCAACGCTTTTCTGGGAGAAATGGTGCATTTTCTGGAAAAGTCCCAGGGGTGCCAATAATTTCATCCATGACTGTACATGGTCTTCATGGTATGTATATTCAGTTAAAACCAGCATCTCAGATTGCTTTTATTTAAGAACTAGCCTCAATACCTCAGCTGTGAAAATATCCCGGAATATACAGATTAATTCAGCTTAAATCAATTTTTGTACATTTGGCTACATTCGCATTTCAGGTGAAGTTGACCAACCTTGTCAAGAAGCTCTTGACACTGTGCTTGCACACTTCTCAGTTTTTCCTGGAGAGCACTAGCTGCTGTCTCTTCCTGCATCCTGTGAACAAGCTGCATGTGTTCCTTCTCCTTTACAACTTCATGCATCATCGGATTCAAGCTCCAGAACCTGTGAAAAAAAATCAGTAGTATTTCATGAAAAGCACAGTAATGCTTCCTGTTGCAGTTAATACAACACATAAGCTTTATTTCTAAGCTTTTCCCCCACCTTGTTTTGAGATTCCTTCAACTGCATGTATTGTGTGGATATCTCCTGTACGTGAGCCTCCTTTTCCTTGCACATTGAATAAATCTGAGAGTGAAGCTGTGCTGACTGGCCTTCAAGAGTGTTAATACATTCCTGAAGTTTTTCGAGCTGGTATTGGAATATGATTTGTTTTATTACAAAGTCATGGATGACAATTTTGAAAGCAATAAAGTATTTCTTGACGAGGCTTCCCACCTTTTTGTTTCTTTCTTCTGCTTCTTTCAACAAGTTCTCCTTGTCCTGCTGAAGTGATTGGTTTTTCAGGGTTAGGCTCATCAGGACAGATTCAACCTCTGTTAAGTGTTGAAGCTGTAAAGTAAATATGAATACGGTATAAATGGCAAATTTACAATTAAAGTTGACATTTGTTTGTGCATGTTTATCTGCATAAATCGATTGCTTCACGTTTTTTCCCCAGTGAAATATAGTAACACAAAAAACAGGAAATTAAATACAAAATATAAATCCATTATATTTTGTCCACTTAATGTACAATACCTTGTCTTTGGCTTCGATTAGTTCTCTCTCTAAAATAGTTTTTTCATCCTGCTTGCTAGCTTGGAGCTGTAGTTTCTCTTTCCCAAGACTTCGATTAGTCTCCTGGAGCTGTTTGATGAAGACTGTCGTCTCTTCTTGTTCTCGACACACCTGGGAAAGCCTTTCAGTCAACATCTGCACTGCTCCTTGGTCAGACTGGAGGCGAGAATTTAACTCGGCATTCTCGTTGCTAAGCTGAAAGTTTCGTGCACTTAACTCCAACACCTCTTCTCGAACCTTAGAGTTCTGTTTTTAAAAGGAAGCACAGCTTAATGACGGCCAGGGCGTTCACACAAAATGTGTCTATATATGAATCTTAATTGAGGAAATTGTCTTGCCTCTTTGTGTAACCTCTCCTTTTCTTCCTGAGTTTTTATATACTCTCTTTCTATGTCCTCGAGTTTCTTCCTGGAAGGGCAGTTCAATATTAAAAACACAATAAGGTCCATATCTTCAGGCAGTTGCACCAATCTAACCATCGGTCATAAGGACATTGTCCAAAAGGCAATTTCCATTCAAATGAAAGTGTATACAGCCACAAAGACATACACAAGGGCTGAAAGTGGAACGCACAGTGAGAAAGAAAACTAAAGGAAATATGATACAGTGGCAAAAAAAAAGTATGTGAACCTTTTGGAATTTCATGGTTTTCTGAATAAATGTCATAAAATGTGATCTGATCATCTAAGTCAGGGGTATTGACAAATATAATGTACCTAAAAGAATAACACAAAAAGAAATATTCTAATCTTTCATGTCTTTTGAGAACAACCAAAAAAACCTCAGTGTTCACATACTTTTTTCTTGCCACTGTATGTATTTCAATGCCTGTGCTAAACAGAATGGAAAAACAGGTAATTTAATCTTCTGCTTTATACCTATGCTCCAGTTCTCCTCAAAAGGGTATATTATAATGTATTTATTAATCACATTACACTACAGTAGATTTGGTAGAAGAAGACTTTAACTTCTGTTAAATGACAAAGTGATGGGGAAGGAAGATGTAAAAATATGTATTATTCGAAGTAAAGGGTATTACTTTTTTTTTTTTTTTTTTTTTTAAAGATAAGTCAAAATACTTCCCACTTTTAGAGGACCATCATCTAATAAATATAAAAAGGAAGATCGCACCTCTTTTTGCTGACCTCCTCCTCCAGCCTCATTACATCCTGATGTAAAACAGCCAACCTGTCTTTCAGTGCATTGTTTTCAGAATTAACCTCATCAAGTTTGGCCCTAGAAGCAAGAAGAAAATGTTTCACATTTATTAAATCCTGTTTTGGTTTTAAACTATGGCCATGATTAGACCATTTAAATAAAGTCACTAATCTATAGAATATGATGGGGGGCACACCACAAAACCAATGGAGATCGAACAATCAGAAAATATTAGATGTGAGAGGATGCAACACTGCACATTTTGCCACTACAATGTGTTATTCGTCATTCACATAAAGTTAAAACATGCAGCAATTCAACAATAATGCAGCAGTTAGTAAAATGCAAGTGAAATGGGGACTCTTGTTATAGATTTATTAAAGATTAATGCACATGTGAAGGGTTAAATGGAATTTCATTCCATGACACAATCACTGGATCCTTCGCATCCATTTTGTAGAAGCAAAACAATCAACACAATGTGGATTAAATCTGTTTTCTGTGTCACGGTCATCTACCGGGCCGAATGTGACAAACCTGTGTGGACTTGATGGGTCCATCACTGTTTCCAGAGCAATGACCAGGCTCTCCATCTCTAGTAACTGCCTCTTCATCTGGCTCTTCTCCAGTGTAAATGCTTCCTCCATCTGCCGAACTTCTGCTTGGGTGTCCATCAAAGAATGCTGCAGCCGATTAGTGATGTTGTCTGCCTCGTCTCTCAGGGAGCACAGCTCCTTTTCCTTGTCCTCCAAACGCCGGGTCAAAAATTTAACCTCATCAGAGAAATGGTTGACGTTTTGAAACATCTCCATCTTCTTGTGTACCTCATTCCAGAGCAAGTCTATCTCTTTGGATTTGGTATCCAGCTGAGTCCTGAGTTCTAATAATTCTTTGTCCTTGTGCTGTAATTCTGCTCTGAGTTTCTTGAGATCTTCTGTAAGCTTGGTTGATTCAGTTTCCATTTCCACAATTTGGGATGAGAGTTGGTCCGAGAGATTTCTATAACTGGAGTTCTCTTGCAGAAGGTGGCTTTTCTCTTCTCGTTCCAAGTTTAGTAGGGTTTGGAGCTGAGTAGCCGTGCCTCGCTCCTGGCTTAGAGCATTCTGTAGGCTTTGTACAATATCATTCAACTGATCCCAGTCCACAGAGAGATCCTGAAACTTTGCCTGAAGGTCCTTCACGACATTACCTTGACTCCTCAGTTCCTCCATAAGTCTGTCCCTGTCCATTTCCACAGATCTTAGCTCAGAAGCCTGTTTTGTCAAATCGTCGTCTCTGCTTTTCAATGCCTCTTGGGTTTTGTCCAAGTTTTCTTGAAGTTCATCAAGTTCCTTCTCTTGCTCCTCAAGCAGTGTCTGTTGCTGGACAAGTGCAGATGACAGATGATTACAGTTTCCGTGCATTCTTTCCTTTTCTTTTTGCACCATCTCTAGTTCAATTTTCACGCAATCCCATTCCTCTCCAAAATGACAAAGTTTATCAAGAAGCTCTTCTTCTCTCTTTTTGTCCTGCACAAGTCTCTGTTCAAGCTGAGACACCTTACCAAGAAGTGTTTCCTCTTGGTTTTTCTCCACCTTTTGTTGAGAAAGCTTCCGTTCACATTCAAAATTCAGTTTTTGCTCTAGATGAGACACCGTACCAAGAAGCTTTTGCTCTCTCTCCTTCTTAAGGTCCATCTCTCGGTCTTTGGCATTCAGTTCTGAAGTCAGACTCTGGATGAGGGCATCCTGGGCTTTCATTGACATTGTATTATCCTCCAGTTGAACACACATCTCCTCCATTTTCTCCTCCAACTGCCTCTGCAGCATGAGCAATTCCTTCTCTGCTCTACATTGTAGCTCACCCTGAGCTTGCATCTTGCAAATACACTCCTTCAGCTTTTGAACCTCTTCCTGGTGCTCTTTCTCCAGTTTCTTCCTTTCCTGAGCAGCACTGCTGTAGATCTGAACCTGCTCCTCGCCGAAGTGCTCAGCACTGTGAAGGCGCTCCTTACACACCTCCTGCTCAAGCTTTTCCACTCTAGCCTCCCATGCACCCATTTCCCTGCAGTGTTGCTCGGTCTGTTCCTGCAGCCGAACTTGCTCCCATTGCAGCTGATGCAGCAAACTGTGCTGAGTCTCGCTGAACTGAGCCTTGAGTTGTGATAATTGTTTCTCCAGCTCCTCCCTGGTACAGAGGAAGGTGCTAACTTTTTATATACTTTATGCATATCTGCCATAGTGGAACTGCCATGGATACCAGTATGGAAATAAATATGAACTGAAATAAAAATAAAATGTCTAAAGTGGGGAAAGCATGCATACTGTAGTATTACATAAAATTAGGAAGGATAATCTGTTTTTTAATTAAAAATATATAAATACAAAACTACCTCAATAGCACATCATTAATTGAAGAAGTGCATAACTGAATCAACGTTTTGAAGAATCTAATCAGGAACCAACAGGGAGAGCGGAGATATGAATAATTTCTTTTGTTATATAGCTAGCTAGCAAAAAAAGCTAGCTAGCCTAATTTGTATAATCAAATGAATCTGTCACCGCTGCTAGCTATATCAAACAGAAGGCCCATTTTATGAGAAGAGGTTTTTTAATTAAATGTGCAATTACTATGGCTACTGTTTGGCTAAACTGTTGCTAGTTATTCTAAAAAGGCACAACCATCCATTATCCTATACAGAGTCGAAGGGAGCCTGGAGCCTATCCCTGGGAACTTGGGGCACAATCTTCTGCCAACCCATCGCAGGGTACAATCACACACACACGCACACACTATGGACAATTTGAAAATGCCAATCAACATACGTCTTTAGACCTGGGGAGTAAACCAGAGTACCCGGAGGAAATCCCCATGGCACAGGGAAAACACGCAAACTCCATGAACACAGGGTGAGAATCGAACCTCCAACTCTGGAGGTGCGAGGCAAACATGCTACCAAAAGCTGTCGTGCCCCCCTAAAAAAGGCACATTTGCAACCCAATTAGTTTTCCAGGAGGCTAGAAAATAGTTCATTCAGTCATCTTCAGTAACCACTTTATCCTGGTCAGGGTCGAGATGGATCCTGAGCCTATCCCAGGAAGACTGGGCTACTGGAATACACTCTGGATGAGACAGCTAGATAATAGTGTAGAATAAAATTGCTAATCAGATCCTCATTCAACTTAAAGGATGAGTGCTGGCCAGAGGAAATGACTATTTACTGCTTTTTTTGTCCCCCAAACAAGGTAAGATGATGCTTTATTGTATTATCTCTATTGCGGTCATACCTCAAATTAGTGTAATTCATTGTGTTTGCAGATTCTGAGACCACAGAACATCTGGGCACACCCACCTAACAAGTAGTACTTCCTGGTCCATTTTCAGCTTAAGCTCTGCCTCCAGCTGGTCCTTCTCTGAGGTGAGGCGATGCACGATGTTACCAATCTCACGGGCATAGTTCTGCTCCAGTTCTGCCTGCTCTCGCTGAACTCGTCGTTCCTGTTCAGGTCCCCAAGCCATGACCTCACTCTTAACCTTTAGCTCCCCTTCCAACCGATCCACACTCTGACGTAGCTGCTCAAGACGCTCTTCTGTCAGAGCCTTCTGCTCCTCCAGTTCACTAATTTCCATCTTGAAGCCATGGGCAATCTCCTTACGCTCAACCTCCATGTTCTGCTTCATCAGCTCTATGGTACGTTCATAGAAGTTTACCTGCAAAGCAGACAAAGCATAAGAAGGTATTGCTCTCGGTAGACAACTTTACGATTATTTAGAGCAAGATTTAATAGTTAATAAATTATTCCCCTTGCTTCACATGCTGGCATGTATTCAACTTTATGAAGCAAGAAATTTTAATGCATAGATTTTTACCTTGGTCTCCAACTGGATCTTCAGATCTTGGATCTCTTGTTCGTATCTTTCCTTGAGCTTCTCCATTGCTAGCTCCGTCTCAATGCTCACCGTGGGGGCTAGATTTACCAATGAACCCAAAGCTGTCAACATATGAAAGCCAGTGTACTTAATTTTCCCACTTCCATTTTATATAACTTATGACATTTCCATAATAGCTTACCATTGGTACCAATATGGGTGCATTTCTTGATTTTGGGAGAAGAGCCTTTTTTTATTTCAGGGTCATCTAGAAGGCAAACAGATAAGCAGTTTGTTTTGATTAAACATTTCTCAGTTTCTGGAATCTACTGCTGTTAAAAGGGACTAGAAATTAATTGGTTTTCAAAAATCATAAAAGCACTTTTTAAACAGAATTTACCAGAATCAGACTCGGTGGTTAGTGCTCTGCGGATAGACCAGGTGTGAGTGGAAAGTCTGTCCCTCGATTGTTTGGTTTTCCTTCCTGTACCTTGATTTTTTTGTACTTCCAGCTCAGAGCTCAACTCGTCATTCCTGTCCTGCAGCTCCTGTTGCACACATACTGTGATTGAGTGACATAGGTTTCACCAGCATATAGAGTGAAACCAACTAAAAGTAGGAAGTGTATAAGAATACATTTAACACACAGCTATCTTAATACAGTCATTATTACAGTTTTAAGGTTTTCGCTAGGGTATATAAAACACAATAGAACAATTTACTATGAAAAAAAAAAAAAAAAAAACAAACACTGTCCAATCAACATCATGATTCAAACTTTCAAGCGAGATGCCACTACTTAAATATGCATCAAAAAGGCATGCATTAGTAAACAAAAACAGATTTACCCTGCACTGCACTTCATACTCCTTGATGATCCCTGAGAGATGCTCCTCTCGACTTAGCAGTCCTAAGTCCCCACCATACTGTCAATCATAGCAAGCACAGTTGTATCACTAGACAACCACTCAGTCTGTTAACTCTTGAAAAATTAAAGCTGAACAAGGTCAAATATATGAGAGCAACAAGAGACACAACTGCTGACCTTGTCATGCAGAACATGGTCTAGATCCTTCTTTAGTTTAGAGATGGTGCTTTCTGCCTCAGACAGCTTCCCTTTCAGAGCACTGTTCTCCTCCTCTAGACGACTGTTCTCCTATAAAGTCAGATTGCCAAATACTTAACCTGACACCACACCGCACAGAAATGTACACCACTCAGCATGAGTGAATAGCTTCTAAATGAAGGAAGCCAGAACAGTATGCAAACAGAGAGAGAATGAGGGCTATACAGTAACATCTAGACAGATACTGACTAGTTATTTTCTTAAAATAAATAAATACATTTAAATAAAATAAATAAATAAATAAATAAATAAATAATAATAAAAAAAAATATTGCTGAAGCCAGTGATTTACAGACTGAATTTAGCTTTAATCCTTGGCTACCTTGATGACAGTAGTAGCTTCTTCCTGCAAACTGGCTTCTTGGTCTTTGAGGAGTTCTACTTCCTCCCTCAACTTGTCCCTCTCCTTCTCCACCTGCTGAAGCAGCACCTCATTCTCTTGCTCGGTCTCACTTCTCAGGGCACTTAGCTTTTCCCGGAATTCCTGCTCCAGATCCCTAAACCAAGCAGACATACATATCCTATACTAATGAACTGATTTTTAGCTAATTTTATATTTTACATGTATAGAACATGCAGCTTACTTGATCTTAGACTCATTAAGTGACTCCATGGTGGCATGGCGGTCATCAATCTCTCTGACCAGCTGTAGGTTGCGACGGTCTGCAAGTTCCAATTGTGCCTTAGCCTTGTCTCTCTCCTGAAAGGCCTGATTTGCCAGCACTCTAAATAATAGACAGATACAAGAAACATCCCATTTGGAGACCACACAATCCTAAGGACAACAAAAACTTTAACAAGGAAACCTTCATTTCCATCATCTTTACATTCTATACATCGCTATTTATATATCTATATGTTCTAGGAATAGGGCGTAGCAGACATTATTTTTCCAAATACAGGGAAACAATGTGACCTACAAGCAGTTTATCAGCTTTAGATGAAGAAAAAAAACACCCCATAAGATGCAATGCACTACATGGCCAAAAGTACATGGAGAACTGACCAATCACACCTACTGTATATGTGCTTATTGAATATCCCATTTCAGATTTGGAGCCTCCTTTTCTGTTATAATAACCTTCACTCTTCTGGGAAGGCTTTCTACTACATTTGTATTTTGACCGTTTTTGATTTGCCCATTCATCCACAAGAGCATTAATGAAGTTGGATGTTGGGCGAAGACGTCTGGTGCACAGTCAGCGTTCTAAATCATCCCAAATGTGTTAAGTGTGTTTGAGGTTATGGCTTTCTGCAGGCCATTAGAGTTCTTCCAAACTACCTTAGCACACCATGTCTACATGGAGCTTGCTTTGTGCACATGGGCATCATCATGATGGAATAGGTTTGAACATCTTAGCTCCACTGGAGGAATGTTTTACTGCTACAGCATACAAAGACATTCTAGACAATTCTGGCCCACCACCTTTATGTCAACAATTCGGAGAAGGCTTACATATGGGTGTGATGGTCAGGTGTCCACGTACTTTTGGCATATAGCGTATGTATCAGTAATTTTGTTGAGAGCTGATATAAAATAGATATGAGTATCAGAAACCTACTGTAGGAACTGAATCTCATCCTTGTAGGAGATAAGCGCAGCCTGGTGGATGCCATTGCCACTGACCAGCAGCTCATTGTCCAAGGCAAGCGTGAGATCAGCCAGGCTCAGCCGCTCTTCCAAAGAGAAATCCAAAGTCTGCATGGGGGATTAAGCAAGTAATACACTGGAATTACTCTAAAAAATAAAAATAAAAATAGTTTTAAATTTTATATGAGAACACTGACCACATTGCAAATCTTGCAGTTATCAACAAAAGTTATTTCCAAATAGTAAAGAATGACATTTGACTTTTAAGACCAAATATACACTATAAAAATAAAACATCCTAAATAACTCATATCATCAGGGAACACACACCATAACTTATGTTTGCCCAATATTTTAGGAAATAAGTGGTTATCAATACCATCATACTAGCATACATCAACCATCAGACAGATCTAATTCCAACTGTAGGGGAAACACATTTACATAAATTGAATAGATGTCCTTATCGAGAGTGAAAACATATTCTCATGCTAGTACAAAAACATTCATAGTCTAGTGGTCTTGTACAATAAGTTTTTTTTACAGTGAGAACTCAAAAAACATATAAAGAAATGTATCCAGTCAAATCCAGCTCTGACCTGAAGGATATCTCTGCTATTACGAATTCCTTCCTCAGTCCAAACGGTGGCAACACTCTCGGGACTGGCGCAGCCTGAGCCATCATCCAGCCGAGTGAGCAGTCTCTGACCCACTGTGGCGGAGAGCAATGAGGGTGATGTGGAGCGCAGAACTCGCTCCTCAAGGTCCTGAGAGATCACAGGTAATGACATTATAAACAGCACAGTTTCACTGGTTCTCAGAAAGAAAAAGAAAAAAAAAAAGGAAACATAAAATAGTTTAGTGTCTAATCAGTATCATGCCTCCAAATAACACTGGGCAATTGTCAAGCGTGAGACATGGAGTTTCAGCTATGAATAACATTGTTTCACATAGCACTAATAATCTAAAACATGCTGGTGTTGTAAGCTCTTTATAATGGCTTGGCCTACTTTTTGAACAAATCAAAGCATTCATATTACATCCACACCAAGAGTGAATTGCACTTTTTTTTTCCCTTTTCTAAATTTGTTCCCTTTTCTCTACATTCACTTCTAATCTCATTATTTAGTACTTATTTTGGATTATTATACACGTTCTTCTTTTGGAAGGATCTGAGAGTAAAAATCACTTTCTTATTATGGCTTTTGATTTTTAAAAAATGCTTGGATTAACAAAATCACCTCAGGAAAGTCCAGAGTGCTGTCAGTGAAAGATTCAAAATTGTCTTGAAGGTCCCACATTATTAAATGCAGCCCAGATAAAATCCCTGAAGTGCAATACATTGTGCTCATGCTCCACATGACTGTGGTTATAGAAATCCATTCGTTGTTATGTTCAGAGGGCTGCAATCCAGAGAAAGCTCCACCTTCCCAGTTAACTTAATTACTTCCAGCATCTGCTGGCCTCAAATATTTGGCCTGGTATTGGAGCTGTTTAAACAGTCCTATTTGGCACAGGTAAGTAGGTAGCTGCCTGTGTTTTCTGCCTGTCTGAAAATAGATCCAACATACTGAAGTCATATTAATAATACACATTTGTAGTGCATTAAACACAGATTAATAACTTTAAAAGAGCATGTAAAAGTAATAGAAAATGTCCTGGCCACTGTCAACACTTGTGTGGTTTAAATGTGATCAGCTGAAAACTATATTTACTTAACTAACTTCTAAAGCAAATAGTTAAATGGAATACGCATGCCTAATTAGTGCATAAAAATCTATGTATCCATTATCTCAAGTTATAAATCTAGGACTTTGTGTAAAATTGAATAACTAAACCAAGTTTTGTAATGGTTGTCTGTAAGTGTACTGACCTGTGAGAAAGAGCACTGGGCAATGAGACGGGCAGGGGTGGATGCAGCTTTGGGTTCAGGCAAATCTCCATGTATAAACAAACCACTCTGGAACTCAGTAAGGCTCACTCTCCCATCCTGGTCTTTATCCAGTTTCATGAAGAGATTGTCTAACTCCTGTGTTTAGACACAAGGGTTAAACTAAGCCAGAAAAAAACATTATTGTAAATAAAATTAAAAACAACATTTACTTCTTGTAGATATACTGGAATTTATGTTCTTAAGACAGGTGTCATTCTTTATATCTGCTTTATTCTTACTGTAACATTGTGAATGGCTGCACACTGTAAGACAAGTAACATTTTAAGCAAAACTTTTTCTTTTTTAAACAATATTTTTAGACATTGCAGTTTCTACCCACTAACTCTTCCTTTATGTATACTACTACTAATCATGATAGGGTGGAATAACACACTTGGGGGAATTCACTAACTGCCATATTCTGTATACACAAGCTACAGTAACGAATACCTGGCATTGGATCATGTCACTCTAAACAACAGGGGAAGATGGAATGCCATTCTGCTTATGCATAGAGGAGGGCTATGCTCTGCTGGACTCTGCCACAGATGCTTGTGGCACCGCAAGGAAATTTTTTTGTAAACTCATGACAGTTTGGCAAGCACATTATTTGCTGCACTGGGAGCTGGAACAAGACCTTTTATGAAGAAGTGTCAGGAATGTAATGGCCTCGTACATGTGTGAGACATGGGCAACGTCGGCTGGAATCTCCACTTGAGGTATTTCCACAAAGAAGGTAGATTCTGCTCGCCACAAAAGTGAATCTATCCCAAATGGCCTGGCTGGTAATTTCCCCAAAACATACGGGAAGGAGTGCACACAAATTCTTTCTATTGTGATGTAACAAAATCCTTTTTTGAACCAGACAAGGTGCATGTAACCCAAAATGTTTTTTTTTCCTTTTCCTATCACCAGTGGCTGTATCATTCATTGCATTTTATGTTGCTCTGGTTCTGTTCTTTCGTATGACTGTACCTCAGATTGTAGATCCTTGAGGCCGATGTGGTCGCATACTAGCAACAGCTCTTGCTTGTTCAGCGTGCCTCCAGCGCCAACTCCCAACTCCTTCCAAACCGCTCTCACCTGCCCATCTGTTATTTCCTGGCATGGCCCAATGGAGTGTTTCCGACTTCCTGAGCTGTCTGGCTTCCAGCGCTTTAACTGGCCTGAAAAGATTTAGAAATTTGTGATATTGACCATGTTAACTGCTTTGTACAGAAATTCAGATGTTCCTCATGCCTAATCTCGTCTATTTGAACATGTGTTCAGATGATACTCCAGTGGATTTGATCCAAAAATAGATCATAAGGTTTTGCACAAACTTGTGGATTCCATGCCAGCTTGAATGCACTCCATCATTAATGCAAAAAAGGACTTACTAAATACTTAGAAACTCTGAAATTCATGTAAATATTTCAAAGATTCTACTTTTCACTTGTTGTCAATAATATAATTTGTAATGAAAATTGTTGTATTCAATACGAAAAGAATGCAAAAAAAGAAGCAGTTTCACAAGCGCTCTCAGACTATTGGACCCAACTATACAGTGTTTTAGATTTCTAATTCGGTGTACAGATAAAACAAGACAATATACTGAGACTGTTGTGCAAAACTACTGAGAGTAACCACAAAAATTACCTTGTGCCTCAAAATGAAGTGAGTGTTGAATGGCATTTTGTTGCTCCCTACTTGTTTCCTTGTTGCTCCCTGTGTCTTCATCAGACTTCAAACTCTAAAAATATGGATGTAACAGTTCAGCAAAAATCCTTTCATACTAAAGCTTACCACTGCTGTATTAAACCTTTGTTTTTGATGCCACTGCATCTATATGTGGATCTTCTGGGTATAAAGATGTGTTTCTATTATATAAAAATGGGAAAAATAGCAGCAGCACTGATTAATCCAGTAATGGCAGAGTGAAATATGGCCATGAGGAATTCCAAACTGCCAACATGGTGAGCAGGAATAACTGAGACAGCAGACTAGAGAGGTGTCTGTTGTCTTTATCATGAGGTTCCCACAGCCTAACTTATGGTTTCATTCCTGACTATGGATTCAGTGGAATTGGTGGATTCAGGTGCAAATAATGTAGGCCTTTCTATTAACATTTCAATGTGTAGTACAAGTTACATACATACACTTGTATGGCCCAAAGCTTATAGACAAATGACCATCAAATTCATGTGTTTTTTGAACATCACATTCCAGATAAAAGTCCCCCTTTGCTGCTCTTTTGGGAAGGCTTTCCACTAGATTTTGGAGTGTGGCTTTGGGGACATCACTTTTCTGAGAAATATATTGCCAACAAAAATATTACAGTCACAAATAAGGCAAACTAATATATATTACACAGGAAAAATACACAGTGCTTTTCAAAAGTATTTGCAGTGGTTTTCACCTCGCCACTCTTCCATGAATGCCATTTTTGCCCAGTGTCTTTCTGATAATGGAGTCATGAACAGTGACCTTTATTGATGCAAGATAGGCCTGTAGATCCTTTGAAGTTGTCCTTGGCTCTTTTGTGACTTGCTGGATGAGTAGTTTGCTGTGCTCTTAGAGGAATTTTGCAAATACATTTTCACATAGGCCCAGTTGGTATTGGATAACTTTTTTGCTTCAATATATAACATTATCATTTAAAAACTGTATTTTGTGTTTACTCAGATTGCCTTTGTTTTATATTAGATTTTGTTTTAATTTCTGAAACAATTTTGTATTTTGAGATATACGTAAAAACAGAAGAAATCAGCAAATACTTTTTCAAAGCACTGTAGCACTGCTGACACTGGTAAGGGTGGTACCCTTTAAAGGTAGCTTTAGCATGCATCTTTCACATGGAGAATTTCATGTAGTAGTCAACTAAAGTATATACAGTATCTCATAAAAGTGAGTACACCCTTCACATTTTTGTAAATATTTTATTACTACTTTTCATGAAGATTGTTGCTCTACATAAAGATGGCCTAGGCTACTCACTTTTGTTACCAGAAGTTTAGACATTAATGGCTGTGTGTTGAGTTATTTTGAGGGGACAGCAAATTTACACTGTTACACAAGCTGTACGCTCACTACTTTACATTGTAGCAAAGTGTCATTTCTTCAGTGTTGTCACATGAAAAGATATAATCAAATATTGACAAAAAAGTGAGGGGTGTATTCACTTTTGTCAATATTTGATTATTGTAATAGCACCTGAGGAGCACCAATTTAAAGGTATGCTACAGTCATATTTCAAAGTAAATACAGTATATGTATATGTAACACCAATGACAATTCAGCACATTTTCTGAGACTTTATATAAGCAACACAATACAAATGTGGGTTTTACACATGCAGCTTAATCACTGTGTCAGTGCAGTACATGAAGGAAACACTCATCAATGCAATCATTCTTTACAAACAGGGCTCACTGTTCAGCTTCCAGGAATGCATAATAAAACACATTGAAGCCAAAATCAATTTTCATCAGCTTGAGGTATTGAAAAGCATTACATAACTGTTCACAAACAGTTTTCCAGCAGAGAACAGAGTGTTTGTCTCTTCTGTCCCTCTCATATAGTATCTTGCTCTCTCCAACATCTCTTTTCACTCATTCCTAATGAGACTCTCTCTTCTCTCTCACATTCACCTTGGCACTGTACAAACTAAAGCCTCTACATTAAAATATTGATAAGAAACTTTTAGTCTACATAATGTATGCCATAATAAAATGTATTATTCAGTTTTCTCTACTGACCAATCATATCCACTGAACAAAGCGAAACCTAAGAAGATTACGCAACTGTACAGTAAACAAGCGTACTAATGAGGATCCTGTTTAAACCATTCTAAAATACAAACAATACTTAATTACTTCCAGCATTTGCTGGCTTCAGTTATTCTGCATGGTATTGGAGCTGTTTAAACCATCCTGTATGGCACAGATAAGTATTTATCTGCCCATGTTTTCTACTATACCTCCCACATGCTAAAACTGTATTAATACTCAGGTTTGAATTTTAATCACATATTGATATCTTTAAAGAGTGTGTAGAAGTCACTAACATTGTATTGGCTTCTATCAGAATGTTTGCAGTATAAATATAATTAGCTGAAAACTATCAGTTTACCTTACCTTACCTTTTTAAACTACCCTAAAATTAACAATAAAAGATGATTATACACTCCAAAGGATGATTGTATGCTGCATGATGACAATAAAGTTTAATCTCTTGGACAGTTAATAAAATGCTTGCACAAAAATATGGTACAAAATGTCTGTGTATACTTGTAACATAAAATCATACTTATAGCAAATCATATTGCATAAAAGACTGGAAATGTCTTACTTTAACAAAAAAATGTACCACTTCAGTTATTTACATAACAAGAGCAGCTCCACTGAACATTCCAAAAAGATGTGAAATCTCTGATTGCTGATCCCCTTCTTCCACAGACACTCACAGTAACTCGCAGTCATTACCCATTTGATTCGTTTCTGATTCCTAGTTAAGTTAAACTCATATTTGCCCATATATGTGTTAAGGCTCTTTATATTATGGTCAAACAGACTTATTAGCTATTTAGATGATCATACTGTTTGAGGAAATATGGCTTTGAATTCTCCAAAGAAAGTGACTTAAAACCATGTAGTCCCTCAGGCTGCTAGAATAACCTGTGCCAGCTGGGTTACATAAAAGCCCTACATATTTCAAAACTGCAGAGATGGAGAAAGGGAGAAAATTTGGTATGCAAATATGCGTTTCTAAAATGAGAGACCAGCAAACCCGATTACAGTGTATCGCAGGATAGTTACTCATTCAAAATTTGTGTGTCTTCACCCTGGTCTCCACCCAAACCAACCAAACAAAACTTCAAATCTAAATATTTGAAGCCAAATCACTATAACTACCAGATACAGCGCTAAAATTACACTGCTCAAATGACGCCTGTTATATAAACAACAGACAACTGGTGTTCCCGACCAACACAAATTGCAATGTGATTTACTTGTGCAACAGCATGAGCTCTGAGAGAGACACCTCTCACCACAAGAGACACTTTTTCCATAAGAGAAGTGGTTTCTAATGACCACTATTGGGTTAAGAATGTGTCTTAACACCCTGAACAAAGGTTTGGGTCTCCCACACCTTGGATCTCAAACAAAGAGGTTGTTACAGTTAGCTTTTGCTCTAGCAAACTCAAACAATGGTAATACAGTGCCTCGGAAATGAAATAGAAAGATAGCAGAGCCTGATCGCAGGAGGAGTTCCTCCACACTTTTTTCTCTCCACAATGCAGACTGACAGTAAATAAAATATTTCCAAAAGAAAAAAGTAAGTAAGACAGAGGCCCCATTTAACTAGAACTCCTGCACTGTAGACGGAGTGTGGGAAAGTGTATTAAACCATTCTTTGATCCTAAGCCAACAGTAACACTGAGGGCTGGTGAAAGTTGGAGGTTCAAGAAAAGGCAGCCACTTGCACATTCCACATTACCACATTTCCTGAGTGGCGAGCAGCTGTGCTCACAGTCCTGTAGTGCTGGAGCCAGTGATTCAGGTACACTGTGCTCTAACTCTGCTATTGAACTACAAACACTTCTAAAAAGCAACCTTGAGCATTATCCAACAGACTCTGACATTTAAACATGTAAAAAAATAAACTGTTTGAATACAACATACTATCCCATTTAGAGACAGACAGAGCTATAAATATATATGCAGTCTCTGATAAGGTAAGAATAACATCCTTGAAACCAGACTGAGAGTGTGAGAGTGAACCTTCTTACCTCTACACTCTCTAGTGAGGTGGAGCGTTTGAGCGTGGCCTTCCACACTCCTGTAGAGGGGGTCTCATCCTTCTCCGTATTGTCCGTCAGCTCTGAGGTGGTTTTATCAGGTCGTGACCTGCGTCCATAGCGTTTGGTCCCTTTTACAAACTTCGGGCTCACCTCCTCTGCGACTGCTCAGGATTTTATTAATAAATAACATGTAGTACAAGACATACAAGCTACGAAATAACAAATGACAAGAAATAAGTTTTTATCATTTTGACTATAAAAGCAGACACTAGGTAAAATGTGCTCAAGAGGTTACATCAGTAATTTCAAATGATAGTAATATCTCAGAAAGGTCATCATGGCGTATAAGACATCAACTGTATCTGAAAGAAAGTGAACAACTTGGGGAAACACTTCAATCACATATATTAATTTATTTTTGATCAGAAGTTGCACTTGTCATGTGAGACAATAAAATATTGTTTTATTGGAAATTTCTTCCAAAAGAGCATTTACAGTAAATAAAATAAAATAAGAAACTTTTATAATTTTAACGGCATAAATATTTTTTCTTAATGTCAACATGTAAATCATGAACAAATATTTTTGTGGAAGAAAAACATTTTTGCAAGAATTACAATGATATTTTTTACTATGCGGGCGAAAAGACACCTTTAGACTGCAATTAGCTATAAAAAGATGTACCTGGCTCAAGGTAGCTGCTTTCCTCCTCAGATGTAGAAAGGTCTAATGATCTGGAGAGCACAGCTACAAATCCCTCTTTGAACTCTTCAAAATTTACCTGAAACCGTAAATAAGAGATAATTACTATAATTATAAAACATATATACAGACACTGTACATATTGTAATTAGGAAAACTAGACCTATAATCAGGGTTGGTGTAGTACTCTTAAACTATAATGAAAGCCCCCCACAAGCTTCATGCTTTAAATAAAATATTTGTAAATGGAAAATAACATGGTAACAAAATCTACAATATGTAAAAGTATTATAACATTGGCTGGCAAAGTCAGTTGGTTTCATAAGAGAGGGCTCCTGCATCATCACCCTTGCATAATGCCTTGGCCCGAGCAGTATGTCCAGCAGTAGTGGTAGATGAGCATCCAAACTCAGCTTGTGGCACAGTTCAGTGAGCTCTTCTTTATCCAGGTAACCCGTGCCTGTAGTGTCACAGTTGTCAAACTCCTCTTTCAGCTGAGTCACATAACGGTTCTGCTCATCCTCATCCATCCCACCACATACTGCACAACCTGCTTAACCTATGGAGCAAGATGTATAAAAATAACAAATTCTTGTTTAATTCAAAGCGTTTGTACCTAAACAGAGTACAGTGTATAGGACCACGAAGACCAAAAGACAATTTAGTTCCTTACATATCTGGATACACAGAGACAGACAGATAGAGTGTATCTCAGACTAAATTGTTTCAGAGATTAAAACTAAATCTAAGATAAAACAAAGGCAACCCGAGTAAACAAAAAATAGTTTTTAAATGATAATGTTATTTATGGAAGAAAAAAGTTATCCAGTATCAACTGAGTCTGTGAGAAAATGTATTTGCTCCCATAGTTACTAATTCCCCAAATCTATGAAAATGCATTCATAATTGGGTTCAGCTGGACTAGAAGCAACCAGGCTTGATTACTGCAAACCCTGTTCAATCAAATACTCACTTAAATAGAAATTTTCCAACAACATGAAGTTGGTTAAAAGGTCTTACCCAGTAACACACTATGCCAAAATGTAAAGAAATTCCAGAAATGATTAGGAAGAAGGTGGTTAAAATACATCAGACTGGGAATGGTTACAAAGCTATTTCAAATAACCACAATGAGAGACATTATCTAAAAATGAAAAAACCTGGCCCAGTAGTGAATCTTCTCAGACGTGGCCGACCTTCCAAAATTCCTCCAGAGCACAGCAACGACTCATCCAGCAAGTCACAAAAGAGCCATGGACAACATCAAAGGATCTACAGGCCTCTCTTGCAACAATAACGATCACTGTTCATGACTCCACTATCAGAAAGACACTGGGTAAAAATGGCATCCATGGAAGAGTGGTGAGGTGAAAACCACTGCTAACACAGAAGAACATTAAGGTTTGTCTGAATTTTGCCAGATACACCTTGATGATCCTCAAACCTTTTGGGAGAATGTTCTGTGGATTTATGAGTCGAAAGTGGAACTGTTTGGAAGACGGGGTCCCGTTCAATCTGCCATAATCCAAACAAAGAATTCCACAAAAAGAACATCATACCTATGTTGGTTAACTTTTTTTTGTTCAATAAATAATAAAATAATAATAATAATAATAATAATAATAATAATAATAATAATAACTATTGTATTTTTACTCAGGTTGCCTTTGTTTTAACATCTAAAATGTATGTATGATATATACACAAAAACAGAAGAAATCAGGATGGGGCAAATACTATATTTTTTCACAGCACTATGGATGGATGGATGGATGGATGGATGGATATGGATGGATAGATAGATAGATAGATAGGTAGATCAATCGATTGGTCCATTGATCAATTTATTTATAGTGCTGTGGAAAAGTATTTGCCCCAGGACTATAAACAGTGGTTACATTATCAACACTATTGCGCAATAAGAGTTTTGGTTATGTTAATGTGCTTAACGTATACCATATACAACCCCAATTCCAAAACAGTTGGGATGCTGTGTAAAATGTCAATAAAAAACAGAATGCAATGATTTGCTAAGTTTATAAACCCATATGTTATTCACAACAGAACATAGAAAACATATCAAATGTTTAAACTGAGTAAATGTACCATTTTAAGGAAAAAATAAGGTAATTTTGAATTTGATGGCCGCAACACTTCTCAAAAATGTTGGGACAGAGGGAACAAAAAGCCGGAAAAGTAAGTGTTACTAAAAAGAACAGCTGGAGGTTAATTGGCAACAGGTCAGTAACATGATTGGGTATAAAAAGAGTATTTTAGAGAGGCAGTCTTTCAGAAGTAAAGATGGACAGAGATTCACCAATCTGCGAAAAACTGCATGACTTGACTCCACCAGATAAATGAACTGGAGATTTCTTGTGACTAAAATTTAAAGATGATAATCTTTTGTAATTGCAATATTAATATTGCTGCTCATTGAATTAATATAGTATATTTTAATGCTAGTATATTTGTACCAGCAATATAAACCCAAACACATAGAAACCTTTGTCTTACTCCACTTCTAATGGTTTCCATTACAAATACCATTACAAACCATCAGCTAACCGTTTTTTTTAAAGCAGCTTTCCTCGTGGGGAAAGCTTGTTTTTGTCTCCACCAAGATATGGTGAGATCTCCAACATGCCCACACACACACACACACACACACACGAGACCTCAAGAGTGAGAGATCAAGAGTGCACATATTTGCTTTGTCACATGTATAAAGTATTATCACTGACATTTTCGATAGAACAGTTCAAAGTGTGTTTACACACAGTTATGTATACGTGCGTTTCCCATGATGTATTGCGCGAAGCCTGAACGCTTCACCATGGGAACGAGACTCGACTGTACCGAAAACAAAAGCCTGATCATCCAGGACAACTTCATCTGGTTTAAACAGTCAGTTTCATGAGCAACAGTGGAATCCTCAAACGTCTCGGAACAGATGCGTGGGCGATCTCGAAAATATGCACACGTAACTGAAATACTGAAACATGAGTCCATCTTACCGTTTTTACTGCACGGTGCCGTTACTTTCCATACAATCCTCTCTGTTTTGTCCCACCGCATCACCGCATGGCTTAAAGAACTAAAGTGACAAACTCCCCATTTAATCCACAGGAAAAGGGAGCAGGAGTGTGTTTGAGGTACCGGTACAGACACACACACACACACACACACACACACACGCACACTGCACCGAGGCACTCTTGCCGTTAGTTAGTTATTGCTCATTCAGTGATGCTGTGCGTGTGTGAAGCGCACAGAAAACACACGCCGCTCAGCAGCCCCTGCCGGCCAGGCGGATGATAACGTGGACTTCCTGTAATCACTGACTACATGGAGCTCTCAGCAATGCTTATCTTTTCTTACCAGAGGCCAAAAAAGGCCTGTTTTCAGCATTGAATTTTTGTCACTTTCAACTGTAGTTAATGCCAAATGGCTCATATGACTCCTGCTGAAAAAACAATCAAACAAACAATAGAAACCCTCACAGAACTTGTAATGGTTTTAATGGTTATAATGGAAATTATGGGTTTTAATTAAGGTGTCTAAAGATTTAAATAGTGAACACGTATTATTTAAGGAATATAAGGCTATTTATGAAAGGTAAGGCTAGGTTTGCTGTGAGCAGTCAGAAAAAGAGTTAAGATTATTAATAACTGTATTATGAATGGTATTTCTGAATTCTCAAATCGGATTGATTAGAAGGTATAAAAACCATATAATAATTTGGTTTGGCTTCTGTGGATGGAAGGTTCATATTAGAAGATTTAATGGCTTCAGTAACTAAAAATGATAGCTTGCATGGGTTGTATTACTTAAAAATAATAAGAAATCATTGTAATCTTTCACTAGAATGGTCATTGGCTGCTAAAAGTTAGAGAATTCTAACTTTTACATGTACTTTTTACATGTAACAATTGCATGTAAGCTTAACTTCCGGGGCAGGAAATACTTCACTGAGAGATAGACTGTCTCTCCTGTCTGTTTCTCTGATTTTTATTGCTGTTGTTGTTGTTGTTTTATAATGATGATGATGACTATTATTGTTGTTGTTGTTGTTGTTGTTATCCCCCCATTTTCCTTTCCTATCTTATTACTTCTTATTTCTCCCTTATCTTACTGTTGTGATGATTGGATAGAGAAGGCGGCAGGCAGTGGTATGTGCTCACGGACTCAGTAATGCCGTAACTTAACAGTCTATACTTACTTGCAATGTAAAATAAAATTATAAATGAGGTAGGTGTTATGACCCTGAAAGGGGGAGGCAAGACTGAGGAAGACTGAGATCTCCGCAGACTGAGGAAGATCAGATTGCCCTCTCGCTGTATGTTTTTCTAAAAAAGAACCATTGAAAGCATCCTGACAAGCAATCTCAGTTTGGTCTGGACCACCAAGCCAAGAAAAGGTTGGTGTGATTAGCCAAGAGCCTAACATACCAGGGAGGAACATCTGCCAGACCTGCAGGACAACTGCATCTGGTGATACAGAGAGAAGGCTAGGACAATCATTGACTACATTTACCCAAATGCAGACAAATGCTACTGCAGCATGAGAACACAGAGCGTTTCAGGAGGAGTTACTTTCCACAAGCGCTTAGAGCTCTGCATGGGACCTCCAATCTGGCATAATTACCTTTATCTCCATTTCATCGACACACACTCTCGCACCAAGCTGCACCTACAAAGACCAAGTGTGCAGTCTTATCCGCAAAGGGCCGGTGTGGGTGCCGGTTCTCATTCCAAACAAGCAGGAGTCACACCTGAGTCTACCTGTTTAATCAGTTGATCTTGTCTTTCATTAGACTCGGATGTGGGTTCTGCTCAGTTGGAATGAAAACCTGAACCCACATCCACACATTCCTGATAAGATTAGACACCCCTGACCTAGACTGTTCTAACATATAATTCACTCCAAGAGCACATACATCACACACGTCATTGTATTGTGTGTCCTGCACTGTTGCACACTTTAGTATGTCTTATGTGTCATATGTGCCTTATGTGTCTTTACCCTTTGTAATGTAATGTTTGCACAGTCTTGGAACTTGCAATTATGAAACTCACTACAAGAATAGTACACTGTAAAACTGTACATAACAAATAAAGTACTCGAACTTCAAGTGAAGTTGTCCTGGGACGTAAAAAACAAGGAGACTTGGGGATAAAATGACACTCCTGGACTTCCACAATGCGATGTTGCGTTTGTGTCATTCAAAACAAACATTTAACTGTTCTTGAAGGGCCAGTTAGAGCACATTGTAGTGAAACCCGTAAAACCCGCCCTCCGGGGACACGTGACACACGACGCACTCCATTGCAGAGAAATGCGGAAGACCTCAGCTGATTTTGATCCCAACCAGCATTCCTCCCCCCAACGCCTTTCAACGGCGCTGCAACGCGCGATCCGCAACGCGCATGCGCTATGCCATCATCGCATTTCGAAATAAACACAATTTTAAAGCTTTTCAAATTAATGTAACTGCCCAATCATTAATGTTCTCTTCTAGTTCATTTTTTCATTTCACGGTCTTTGAACTGTTAAACAATGAAGTTGACTTATTTTTGCTTTGTATTTGACCTTGTTACTGCATTAAATACAATAAAGGGGACAAAAATTCGAACCAAATTGTAATTTTGCATGCAAGAACATGTTGCTGTTGTTGTTTTAAACAAAAATAGCTTGCATAAGGAGAGTTTGCCCCAAAATGTAGTAAAAGGTTGCAAGGTGAAACAGCAGGTGAGTGCATGGTTTAATAATAATAGTGTATGGGGATAAGCGAATCATCATAGCACACCCCTATAGCCTACCCATACTGGTCTATCTGTGCTGGTTTTATTATCTCTCTCTCTCTCTCTCTCTCTCTCTCTCTCTCTCTCTCTCTCTCTCTCTCTCTCTCTCTGTGTGTCTGTGTGTGTGTGTGTGTGTGTGTGTGTGTGTAAGCTGAATGTGTCTATGTTTAGGAAAGAAGTGGTGTTTTTATCCATTTAGAAAAAGTGTTTGTAGCTAAAGCTAAGGATAGGCATGTAAACTAGTTTCTTATCAGATATTTATATAGTAACGCACATTGTAAAGAGCCACGAGACAATGGATATATATATATATATATATATATATATATATATATATATATATATATATATATATATATATATATATATATATATACACACTAGTCTTCATTTATTTCTAGTAGGCTGTAGGATTTGAATGACAAAGGGAACAAATTCGCCCAACCACTATTTTTCATGGATGTGCAATAACTAGGCGAGGAATTGTACTTTCAATAAATTATGACAGAACAGTATTAGTAATCCTTTAAATAGGGCCCTTTAAATGTATTATGACAGGAGCAGCATCAGTAACCCCAGCAAATCATGTTTTAATAACAGGAGTATTTATTTGTTTAACAATTCAAATGAAAACAAAGCATTTATTCATGGAAACGGGATAGCTTAATTAGGAATTTTATATAACAGGTGATTCTATAACAAAAAGATAGGCGACGTAACGTGACGTTATTGCGCATGCGCGGAGGATTGACTTGCGCCGTAGACCGTGACGCATGCGTGGTAAAGATCGGACGAGGGACGCGGAAGGGGAATCACAATACACTGATCTATAGACTATATAGATCTGAGTAGACTGTTGGAAGTCGGTGCGATTCGAATAGGTAAGCATGTTATCAGTAGGTTACACTCTCTTTTGGGACTGATTGAAAGATTTTAAAAACACGATTCTAGTCGAAAAAAATCGACATGGTGTAATCTACAGCGCTTTAGTTATAATGACATGACCGAGGAAAAGCAGTTGTGTTTATTACTGGCATAAAGTTGTCTTGATGTCGGATGTTCACAGACCTGCGCAAATTAAGGGACCGTTTCTAAAGTTACATACGACGTTGGTATACACATTTCTAACTTCAGTAGCATTTGAATGTATGGATCATAGACCACATATGAACTGTCTTCAATCTAACTTTAAAATCTTACTTTTGTATTTGCAACACTTTAAATAAACAGATCTATGTCACTTTCAGGTAAAATCGGTTTTTGGGCTGATGAAACATTAGTGTGTGAATGTAAATTGCTATACAGCTGTCAAGTGAATGTCACTGTAAACCTAGAATTAGGCTTCCATTAAAGCAAATTACCTTTCAATACGAATCACTACCTTTCAATATGAATGTCTGAACAAAAGATCAAATGCTGTATTTTATTTGGGGCATTAATTGATGTTTATGCATTGCAGATTCACACTATGGGGGGTCAGTTGTCCTTTGATGAGAAGGTCCACGTGGTGATTGTTGGTGGTGGGTTTGGTGGTATTGCAGCTGCCCAGCATCTCAAAAGTCATGGGGTACCCTTTATGCTGATTAACCCATTAGACGCCTTTCATCACAATGTTGCATCACTGCGTGCTTCAGTTCAAAGTGGTATGTTAATCAAAATACCAACTAAATGTAATATATTGTAATCTTACTAAAATTATTTAAAGATGTGTACCATTTTTTTATGGAAGATATATTTGCATTATTTTAATGTCTAACCATCAGTGGTTTATGTTAAAACAGGCTTTGCCAAGCAAACCTTTATTCCGTACAAAAGAACATTTGGACTGAATTTCCTTCAGGGGCGTGTGATACGAATAGACACTACAGAAAAATATGTTGTGCTTGACAATGGAAAGGTGTTTATTTCTTCTTTTCTTTTTTTTTAAAAAAAAGGTGTTATCTTGCAACGATGGTATGGTAAACTAAACAGAGTTTAACTTTTTACAGGAAGTAAGTTATTCACATCTCATCCTCTGCACTGGGTCAAATGGACCTTTTCCTGGGAAATGCAACATTGTGGATTCCTACCAGAAAGCAATTGTGAAGTATGAAGATATTGTTAAAGAGGTAGACCTTTCAATTGTTATACTAATTTTGTTCTTGTTCAGAACTTTACTGTAACTCTGTTACAAATGTATCTTATGATGTTATCTACTAAACAGGATTTCTATAAACAGGAAGACAATTCAGTATAATCTCCTTTCTCAGGTCCAGGCAGCTGAGTCACTGCTTGTGATTGGTGGTGGAGCCACTGGGCTGGAAATGGCTGCTGAAATCAGGACAGAATATCCAAACAAGAAGGTAATTATCATTGTTCCAGAAAGACCTTAATCAAACTACTATATAAAGCATTTAATAATAATTTATGTAGACAATATATAAAGACATTCTAGTGTTAATGACCCTTTTCTGTTTCAATTATCTGCAAAACGTGAAGAAATGTTGTTTTGTATGGTTAATGCAAGTGGGGGGAAAACATTATTACTGGCTAAAATCTATCAGCATCAAGCTGTGGTAAATAATAAAACTATAAACACAAATTATGGAATTTTCCAAACACAGGTAATTCTTATTCACTCACATGATGCCCTAGCTGATTCAGAGCTGCTCCCCAGTGTAAGAGAAGAGGCTAGACGGGTACTGCTGAAGAAGGGAGTGGAATTATTTCTAGGTAAATCTTTATGATAGCTTTAGCATACATACAAAGTACATGATAAGGAATATTCAGATCTTTTATATATATATATATATATATATAAAAAAAAAAAAAAAAAAAAAAAAAACACACAAACAAAAATATATAATTTTTTTTAAAAAATTTTTTTTTAAAAAAAATAAATATATAAAAAACCAAAAATTATTTATTGTGTGTACTTTTTTTTTTTTTTTTTTTTTTCACATGACTGTATATATAAATGGATTCTGTGATGTTTATAGCATAATTGATTAGTCCAAAATTAATTTTCCAATTCTTTTGAACTTTTTTTTCCCCAAATATAGGACAGAAAGTTTTAAACCTTGATGAGCTGACACTGAATGTGACCCTGAAGGGCAGCGTGATCAAGACAGATAAGAATGAGCAGTTCACTGTTGACCTTGTTATTTGCTGTACAGGGATCAAGATCAATTCAGATGCATACAGGTCCAGTTTAGGTCAGTTGATTTTTCTATGCGGATATGTGAACAAATGAGATTGGATTTTGTATAAATGTGGCATTTATATTTCCGTAATTTCCAGACTATAATCCGCTACTTTTTTCACACACTTTGAACACTGCGGCTTAAACAGTGATGCGGCTAATTTATGGATTTTTACTAGCTTCATGCCACCTGTTACACCACAGCCAGCAGAGGGCACTGTGACATGGCTCCTGACTGGTCCCGTAACTTTGTTTTGGTTCGCTCTCTTCCTGCTTGCGCATTTAGTTTAGTTTAAGTGTCTTTAATTTGCCCCAGGTGTCCATGGTTTGGTTTGATTATGTTTATTATTTAAACCCCTCGGTTACTGAGCACTTCGCTCAGTATTATAGTTTGTAAAGGTTAGATAGGTGATGTCGTTTGTATCGTTTGTTTCCATGCCTTGATTCATGATCTCATTTTATGCCACGATTCCAGTTTCTCGTTTTCTGGTGAAGACCGAATTTTCTTTGGTTTTGAGTTATGTGTTTAATAAAGACTTCGATCTGCACCTACATCCACCTCCAGTCCCGTTTCGTAACACTGCCAAAACATTTAGCCTCGTCACATCGGACCAATGAAATTACCAAACAGGTCACAGTGGACCAATGAAACTGAATTAAATCAAATGCACTCACACTAAATTCTTCAGATCAGTCATTTTGCGCTTCATGCACACCCCCTCATCAGGGAAAACACACGAATAAAAGCATATGATGCCGCTTTCAAGTTAAAGGCGATCGATCTGGCTGTCGAAGAAGGAAATAGAGCTGCTGCACATAAGCTTGGCATCAATGAATCGATGATGAGACGGTGGAGACGGCAGCGTGAAGAACTGACTCTGAAACTGAAGCTTTCAGAGGCGGTGTGTGACGAAGTACCGGTAATTCTGAGGTAATTCCGATACTGAAGAAGACGAATTTAGTGGTTTTAGTGCGCAGGAGGAAGATAGCGATCAATGACTTTTCCTGGTAGGTAACTGTATTTTTTTATTTTTTTAAACAGCCGTGTTACAGGCACTGTTCGGAAAAAGCATTTTTGGCTTTTACTTACTTAATTAAGTTTTAAAAATCTTTGTGTAAATATCTCATGTTACAACGTGGACACCTGCGGCTTATGGACAAGTGTGGCCTATATATGTACAAAAAATGTTTTCTTTTATTCAGGCTTATATTCAGGTGTGCTTAATAGTCCGAAAATTACGGTAATTAGAATACTTAAATGTTAGATTGTGCAGAGTACAAGTACAGAGCCAATGAAATGCAGTTAGCATGTAAACAAAAGTGCAAATAGCACACTCTTTTTCTCTCTCTTTATTTATATTTATTTATTATATATATATATATATATATATATATATATATATATATATATAATATATATATATATATATATATATATATATATATATATAATAAATCTCAATCATCATGTCATTGCAACAGCATATTTTGTTACTGGTACAATGAATGGTAAAAAATTAGGTGTTTTTTTTTTGTGACCTGTATTGTGTATATAAAGTAATGTCTGTAACATGGATTGTTGAGTGAATAAGCAGCTGTATTCTGTCTCTCATTCCGAGTACCTTGACTGCTATATACCTCATCTTCACTCTGTTTGCTGTGTGTCTACTCATGCTCCAGGTGGGTGTCTGGCACAGAACGGTGCCCTGAACGTGAATAAACACTTGCAAGTGGAGGGCTTTGACAACATATATGCTATTGGGGACTGTGCTAATGTGAATGAACCTAAGTTGGCCTATCATGCTGGTCTTCATGCCGGGGTGGCTGTGCGAAATATTATTAACAGCCTTACTGGAAATGCATTGACATCATACAAAACGGGTAACCACATTTCACCTTGCTCTTAGATTGTAACTGTTGCAACACATGCTCTCTATTTTCAGATGGCTCTTATACACCAGTGATATTATTAGTCTAAAATATACAATCATCAAGCACTTTATTAGGCACACTACTAATACTGGGTAGGCCCTCCCTTTGCTCTCAAAACAGCCCCAATTCTTTGTGGAATGGATTCCACAAGATGTTGAAAACATTCCTTTGAGATTTGGAGCCATGTTGATATGATTGCATCATGCAAATTTGCATTATTTTTTGTTAAACCCTTTGAATTAAAACTGAAAATGTCACTGTCCAAATAATTATGGACCATACTGTACTTGTATATTTGCTTGTGTATTGTTGTAAATCATAATTAATGTAGGTTTTGTGTCTCTTATTTCCCTTGTAGGAAATGTGACAATGCTATTGGCTATGGGCAGAGATGACGGTGTGGGCCAGTTTAATGGTTATAAACTACCACGTTTTATAGTCACCAAGGGAAAGAGTCAGAGTCTACTGCTCTGGAAGAGCTGGAAGGAAATGGGACAGAAAGCCCCCAGCTAGTTGGTAGCCACAGGCCTTATTATTCTGCCATACACAAACTAGTTTAATCCAGTTCTGAGAGCTTGCATTATGATGTGTAATGGGGACATGGGAGATAAGTATTTAATAAAGCCAATAGTACATGTCTGGCTGTATAACCGGTAAAATACTTTTAGATCCAGTTGAGTCACTGTTGGAAAATGCAATGAAAAATAATGTATGTTTTTACTTTTTTATTAATTTACATCCACTTGTTAAGTTTTCACATACAAACCCCTCCGAAAGTATTTTGGAATTGCTAGTTATGGTTAGTTTTGTTTCCCTATACACTGAAGACATTTGGGTTTGAGATAAAAAAAAATTTATCCTACATTATTTGAAAAAGTTAACACAGCTAGATGTATATATCAGGAAATGAAGGCTGAAATTCTGATCCATCATCTCATATTCATCTTTTGATCTCAAAAATCAAATGTCTTTTAGTATATAGCAAAAAGAAAATAATTGGCCTTGCTGTTCCAATACTTTCAGAGGGGACTATCCATTAAAGAAAAATAAAATTATTTTAATAATTGCAGTCTAATGTGTTTAATGTTTTCTGTGGTTGTTTTTTAGTACTTTCTCTGTGGAAGAGGGAAAGTAAATGACGTATGGCTTTTCCCTCTGTCTCTAAACCTAAAGCTACCGTACACGCTTCATAGCACAGGGCTGGTTACTGGAGAGAATTTGTCTCTTAAATAATTATATTTCTCACAAAATAAAGTGCTCTTTTATTATTAATGGTATACAGACCATGACCTAGAAAAGTTCTAAGCACAACCTCAAGCAACCAAGTGTTTATTGTGTCTAACGTAATTTACAGTGAAAAGTGCACATTTAGTATAAAACACTGGATCAATTTAAAATAAGATCAATGCAAGTTGATATATTACTTAAGCTCGATAACTTTAGTGGAAAAAATAAATCAAGCTAATGTCACCTCTAGATGGTGACAAAAGTACACCACAAAATTTAATTCGTTTTGATCCACCCATACTTCAATTCAATTAAATTTTATTTGTATAGCACTTTTTACAATAGACATTGTCTCAAAGCAGCTTTACAGAAATATAAACACGGTATACAGATATTAAAGGTGTGAATTTATCCCAACTGAGCAAGTCACTGAGTGGCGACAGTGGCAAGGAAAAACTCCCTAAGATGTTTTAACAGGAAGAAACCTTGAGAGGAACCCGACTCAGAAGGGAACCCATCATCATCTGGGTAACAACAGATAGTGTGAAAAAGTTCAGTATTGACTTATAAGAAGTCTGTATGGCCTTAGGAGCAGCCAGTCTGGAATTGGAGAATATTTGAGCACCATCCAGAGGCAGAAAGGATCTGGATCTCTAGTATCTCAATAAATTCGTGTGTGGCTCGGCAAAAGGAGAGAGGGAGAAAAAAAGATTATTAGGACTGCAAAGTAGTATTATAGAAATTGTAGTCAAGGTAGGCTTGAGTAAACAAATACGTTTTAAGTGCACATAGTGGAACTGTAGTTTAAAAGAATTTATGGACAGTTTACCATGTGAGAGGAGGTACATTTAATGGCAACATACTGCTACTGAATTAGATTTAGTGAATACAAAATCTGTGCAAATTAATTATGCTAATATAATTATTCTACACCCTGTTTTTAAAGATAAAGTTACTTAAGAGCTCTTTGGATGGTTGAGTTTGCTTCCTAAAGGAAAGTCTACATAGAACCCGTTAAAGTTCCTCCAGTGGGGCAAGGTAAATAAACTTTCAGGGTTGTAGATTAAACCTTTTGTTGAGTCAATATGAAATAATTTCTTATGAGATTATGAAAACAATGAAAATGTGGAAAAAATGCTTCAATGCTATCACATTCGCCGGTGCAGCATATACTGTATATACATACATACATACATATATTTTCACCTATAACAGCATATTAAAAATCATGTTATATTTTCAGCACTTCTAAACATTGTCTTAAAACATGTTATTATTGAAATGATGTTTAAACATGTGATTGAATTATTTGCTCCTTTATATAAGATGATGCAGTCATGCACTCCTTTAAATAAGATGACCCAGTACACTTCGCCATGGGGTTTCCACTCTCCCATTCAGTTTTTTCTTATTTAAATCTTTCACGCAGGCTTTGTACAGAAGCTTACTGGACACTGTCTCAGTGTTCATGTCACTGCTGAACTCCAGGAGGGGGCCTCCACAACCATCTACAGTGGTGTGAAAAAGTGTTTGCCCCCTTCCTCATTTCCTGTTCCTTTGCATGTTTGTCACACTTAAGTGTTTCGGAACATCAAACCAATTTAAACAATAGTCAAGGACAACACAAGTAAACACAAAATGCAATTTGTAAATGAAGGTGTTTATTATTAAAGGTGAAAAAAAATCCAAACCATCATGGCCCTGTGTGAAAAAGTGATTGCCCCCCTTGTTAAAACATACTATAACTGTGGTTGTCCACACCTGAGTTCAATTTCTCTAGCCACACCCAGGCCTGATTATTGCCACACCTGTTCACAATCAAGGCATCACTTAAATAGGAGCTGCTTGACACAGTAAGGTCCACCAGAAGATCCTTAAAAGCTGCACATCATGCCGAGACCCAAAGAAATTCAGGAACAATTGAGAAAGAAAGTAATTGAGATCTATCAGTCTGGAAAGGGTTATAACGCCATTTCCAAAGCTTTGGGAATCCAGCGAACCACAGTGAGAGCCATTATCCACAAATGGCGAAGACATGGAACAGTGGTGAACCTTCCCAGGAGCGGCCGCGCCACAAAAATACCCCAAGAGCGCGGCGACGCACTCATCCAAGAGGTCACAAAGACCCCACAACAACGTCCAAGAACTGCAGGCCTCACTTGCCTCAGTTAAGGTCAGCGTTCATGCCTCCACCATCAGGAAAAGACTGGGCAAAAATGGCCTGCATGGCAGAGTTCCAAGGAGAAAACCACTGCTGAGCAAAAAGAACATCAAAGCTTGTCTCAATTTCTCCACAACACATCTTGATGATCCCCAAGACTTTTGGGACAACATTCTGTGGACCGATGAGACAAAAGTGGAACACTTTGGAAGGTGTGTGTCCAAGTATATCTGGCGTAGAAGGAACACTGCATTTCATAAAAAGAACATTATACCAACAGTAAAATATGGTGATGGTAGTGTGATGGTCTGGGGCTGTTTTGCTGCTTCAGGACCTGGAAGACTTGCTGTGATAAAAGGAACTATGAATTCTGCTGTCTACCAAGAGATCCTGAAGGAGAATGTCCGACCATCTGTTCGTGTACTCAAGCTGAAACGAACTTGGGTTCTGCAGCAGGACAATGATCCTAAACACACCAGCAAGTCCACCACCGAATGGCTGAAGAAAAACAAAATGAAGACTTTGGAGTGGCCTAGCCAAAGTCCTGACCTGAATCCTATTGAGATGTTGTGGTATGACCTTAAAAAGGCCGTTCATGCTCGAAAACCCTCTAATGTAACTGAATTAGGACAATTCTGCAAAGATGAGTGGGCCAAAATTCCTCCAGGACGCGGTAAAAGCCTCATTGCACGTTATCGCAAACGCTTGGTTGCAGTTGTTGCTGCTAAGGGTGGCCCAACCAGTTATTAGGTTTAGGGGGCAATCACTTTTTCACACAGGGCCATGATGGTTTGGATTTTTTTTCACCTTTAATAATAAACACCTTCATTTACAAATTGCATTTTGTGTTTACTTGTGTTGTCCTTGACTATTGTTTAAATTGGTTTGATGTTCCGAAACACTTAAGTGTGACAAACATGCAAAGGAACAGGAAATGAGGAAGGGGGCAAACACTTTTTCACACCACTGTAGATGGAGAGACTTGTGTGTTATGCTGTGGACAGAACGGCGTGCTGATGCGTCATTTTAACGCAAACGGAAGACGTTCTTATTATTGCCATTGTATATAATATTCAGGGACTGTTATGAATATGAGTACAAATTATAACATTTGGATCATGAATTAATTTTCACGCATGAATTCGTAAACATGCCGGAGTGTCCTTTTAATTTTGCATTCTCGGGCTCTAAATTTCTAAACCTCTGATTGTGGAAACGCAGTAAACCTCCTAAGTCAGCTATTCACTGTGTCAGAATGTGTCTCGTTCAAAATCAGATCCAAGGTTACAGACTAACTCTCTGGGCAGACCACAAGGACCTGCAATGTCCTATCAGCTAAGTCAAAACATTCTCATCCTCTGTCTGAAAAACAATATCCCTTGTCTGAATCAAAAGCCATTGGCATTGATGTTATTGTTAATTCTCTGTTACATCAAGGTGTTTTGAAGCCCTGTATAGGCCCGTATAACATGCCTGTATAATCTTGTTCCCAAGTCTGTTCAACACAAGACCTCAGGCGGAAGTTGTGTTTCAATATTGTTCTAATGTGCCTTTTATTATTACATTACATTAATACCTTCACACCATGCGTGGTTTAGCGTGGTAGATTGTGCTCCGTTGTTTCAGTGTTCAGCCATGTTTGCATTCACGCTTAGGGGATGACAGCGGACCTGGACATGCTTGCCAAAGGGCTACGTTAGCCCCGTGTTTTATTGTGTGGTGAGACTCTTTGCAAGATCTCCATGACGAAGCCCATGTGCTGCAATATGGGACGATCTTATCACTGCTGAGTCAGAAGCTGCTGAATTGCAACCTTGAGACTGCTAGAACATCTGGCTCACAATGGATTCAAGGTTTCACGTACAAAATTTCACCTATGTAAAACAGAAGTCAAATGTTTGGGTTTTCTCTTATAAAAAGGACAGAAAAGGCTGTCGGACGGCCGGATGTCGGTTGTGATGACTTCTCAGCTGCCCGCTACAAAGCAGCTCAGGGCCATCGTAAAACATTCAATCCACTTTTGACTCCTGGGACACATACTCCTGTGACATACTATGCAAAAAATGCTTTAATGTTCCTCTCTAGCCCTGGAGACTACACCAAACCTTACCATCTGCCCACTCATGAACACTGGGGGTGACACAGGAACATGCTGGACTACCTGGCTGTCTGCAGGCAGTGGCTGGGAGTAGCACTCTGTAGGGAACAGATGCAGAATGATTGGTCTTGTCACACCCTTTGGTGTTGCACATGGCCCTTCAGGTATTATCCAACATTGAAACACAACACATGACGGCTCAGTGCAGAAGTGGTTATGAAACTATTCTCTGTGCTACCGCAAATTTGACCATTAAATTTGTCTGCTAAATTCACAGGATGACACCGTTCCTTTACCTGAAATCATGATTGTTTAAAAGAAGTTGTTTCTTCATGTAGCATTCGATCTGATACTTCTTCGTTTAACAGTATGTTTTTGTAGACCGGATCGTGTTCTTATCCACCAATCTAATCTCTTCCTGTGCTAAACCAACAGCTCTCACGATCGTTAAAACAAAGATGACGTCTCACATCGTTCTCTTCAGGAGTGTGGTCTGATATGACCTCCAAATTTTGTATACATGGCTTACGTCTGTAGATAAAGACACATCTCTCACAATGTTTAATATGTCTACAAAACAATGCCACTGATTGTATGTTGGGATTGTATGCAGAGGCCATTTGATGACTCTTGAATGTCTGCAGGTCGATCTTAACCATATGCCAACCGTTTTGGCCACATAGAATGTTGTTGGTTACTGTAGACTGTTTCTCTATATGGGTTTAGGCTTTTCCGTGTGCGAGGGAAAATGCTAAATCTGTCGTCCGGATTTTGGCGAAGTAAGTACTGCCTGGCCTGACCTTTTACCTGCCATTCTTACTGAAATTTGAATGACGTCATCTAAAAATACAGGCCTTTCACCCTTTGAGGTGTTAATCCGATCTTTCCCCATGGCTTAGAAAATGTCTACTAACCTTTCTCAGTCTGCACGAAGTGGTGTTGATATTCATGTAGATGACTCAGTGTCTAAATTGTTTGACAGGTTGTGTACATGATAAATTAAAATTACCGTTACCCCTCACAGAAACCCACACATCCTTTTGTTCCAGATGACCAGGTGTTATGACCTCAGAAGGACCGACCCGGAGACATGCAAGTTGGTTAAAAGCTGTTAACAAATGAGCTCCGTCCACTCTATTTTTCCTCCACCTATTCTCTATGGCAAGTTGCCCATTTGGGAATGTGCCTGTACCCCTGACGAGGTCTGAGCATTGGTGAACACGTCTATAAAAGAAGGAAGTCCTGTCCTGTTGGCTGACCTGAATCACATTTTACAAATATACATATAGTTTTTCCCTGTATTAACTCATCACAAAATAATTAACATGTTTCTGTGCAATCAGATCCTGACAATTCTGGGAACGGGTGAGGTAAACGTATGACTTTAGAGAATTCCTTTTGGTTTATTCTATGCTACCCTAGAATAGAGGAATTAAAAGGAAATTCTCTTAGATCATGTACTCTCATTATGAACTGCTATCAAATACCTATGATGAACGTATACGTTGAATTACCTCTTTGAATGAGCCGATTACCTGCCATCTTTATTATAGTATACTTATTTTGTAGTACGACTCTGGGTGCTGTGTGTTTTGTCTATCTGTCTGGCCCCTGCACCAGTAGAAACTGTCCATGCACTGCTGTTATCAAGGTGTATAAATACTCTAGGTTTGCATGAATAATTCTGATGTCTACTTGAGCATGCATGTGTTAGTGTGTGATCGATCGATCTGAAACACTAAGGAGAACCACACTTTCTAAGCACAGAACTAAAAGTTAATAGAAGTAATTGTAGAACAGGCTGAAAGGCATAATCTGAGATTCCTGAGATACATGGAATCTAACAGGTCATATTGTGATTAATAACATTAGGCATCCTGTTTCATGTTCCAGGAACTTTGGAGCCAAATTTGACTTCCTCTGGTTGGAGAATAAAGCAGGGTTGCCATTTGATCTTGCAACAGTATAATATTTCTCAAATATGTGATAAGAATGGCTCACTGACCCCAGAATAAAACAAACCAGATACACTGCAAGATAAACCTTGAAAAACCTTCAGTCACACTGAAGATATGTAATTAACAGGATCCTTTAATTTAGGCTAACCACAGAATCAGCATCACACAGGTAGGAAGAATTTACAAAGTTAAAATAATATCAGAATCAGACTCACTTTATATGTCAGATACACTTATCTGTCTATTACTGCACAAACACAAATCACAGGTAATAACTACATCAGTGACGATGGAAATTGAAAGGCACTGTGGTATCCCCTGAAAGAGACCTTGTGAAAAGGCAAGAGCCCAGGGTTGTTGAGCTGAAAATACAATACACAAATTGTGAAGGACACCCAACTGGTTTCAAGAGGCAAATTTCTGACAACGGGTTGTTTTCTAGGAATTTTTTTGTTTCCTAAACATTTTAATGTCCTCAAGCTAATCAAAATAAACAAATATACACTCATGAATGGTAAGATCCTATTAAACATAAGTTGCCCTCCAATAGGTGGCATGTAAATTGAAATATGTGGAATCATAATTGCTATGGTTTGAAACTGATATTCTGAATGTGCATTATAACGAAATATGCCATTCAAGTTCATTTGCATGAAATAACCTAACTATATGCACATAAATACAAATATACAGAATCATCTTATGCTTAGAGGTCATTACTTATATATATATATATATATATATATATATATACACACACACAGAGGTTATAATCATGGGCATTATTTCTGGTGTACTGGTATTATAACACAGATGTAAGACACAATTAAATATTTCAATATTTGGAAAACAATGTTTTAGTAGCATATTTATTCAAACTCCTATTGAATAGATTTGTAGCTGACAATAGTCGCATTGTGTCATGCTTTCAAGGTTGCGGCAGAAGCAAGTGCAGATTATAACGTTTATTTAAACAATCAAACAAGAAAAAGACACCAAGATAACTAGACAAAATACTGTGGCATGAAACAAAACATTAGACAAATGTCTAAGACAACGAAAGACCAGGAAACAGTGCAGACAATGACTATATGTACACATAGTAGTGCTCATTAACAAAAACGTGAATCATGTGCTCACGTGACAAACAGTGCAGTAGCTGACGGGAACTGAAGTCCAGAGTTTCTTGAGAAGTGATGTAACGGATCGTAGACGGGAGGCGGATGCAGATCAAAGTCTTTATTAAACTTAAACTGAAAGCAAACGTAGTCCTTACCGGGACACATGAAACGTGGCATAGAAACAATCCTCGTAGCATAGACGACCGCTACAAGCATAACACAACCAATAACGAGCGTAGTGCTCAGTAACCGACCGGTTTAAATACCCAACATAATAAATACTAACCATGGGCACGTGGGGCAAATTAACGACAAGCTCAAACATGAAGCGAACAAACCAAAACAAAACATCACATAACCACTTCAGGCAGTTCAGTCTCTCTGAAGCACCACCGCAGTGCCCTCTGCTGGACATACCGTGACACGTGACACATTGCTGTCGGGTAAACATACATTATAACTCAATTAATACTTGTGTACATAGGAAATTAACTTAGGAAACCTTGATAAAATTATATTGTATGTGATTTCTTGTTCTCACAAACAACTCATGTCTAACTGTCTTTCCACCCTATATGAGCACTTAAAAAAACAAAAACCAAGAATTCCAGGCACGCCAACCTTGTCCTGATAGGTCATTGAATCAGAAACATAGAACAGTGGATTGATTCATCTATCTATTTAGCCCTTTTTTTCAGCTCCTTTGATTCAATCACAGGACATGGAGGTTACAATGTGCCACTTATTGAGACAGAACACTCATAAAATTCTCATTTGACAAACAGTGAGGGAAAGAAGTATTTGATCCCTTGCTGATTTTGTTCGTTTGCCCACTGACAAAGAAATGATCAGACTATAATTTTAATGGTAGGTTTATTTGAACAGTGAGAGACAGAATAAAAACAAAATAATCCAGAAAAACGCATGTCAAAAATGTTATAAATTGATTTGCATTTTAATGAGGGAAATAAAGATTTGACCCTCTCTCAATCAGAAAGATTTCTGGCTCCCAGGTGTCTTTTATACAGGTAACAAGCTGAGATTAGGAGCACACTCTTAAAGTGAGTGCTCCTAATCTCAGCTTGTTACCTGTATAAAAGGCACCTGTCCACAGAAGCAATCAATCAATCAGATTCCAAACTCTCCACCATGGCCAAAACCAAAGAGCTCTCCAAGGATGTCAGGGACAAGATTGTAGACCTACACAAGTCTGAAATGGGCCACAAGACCATTGCCAAGCAGCTTGGTGAGAAGGTGACAACAGTTGGTATGATTTTTCGCAAATGTAAGAAACACAAAAGAACTCCCTTGGCCTGGGGCTCCATGCAAGATCTCACCTTGTGGAGTTGCAAAGATCATGAGAACAGTGAGGAATCAGCCCAGAACTACACGGGAGGATCTTGTCAATGATCTCAAGGCAGCTGGGACCCTAGTCACCAAGAAAACAATTGGTAACACACTATGCCATGAAGGACTGAAATCCTGCAGTGCCTGCAAGGTCCAACTGCTCAAGAAGGCACATATCCATGCCCGTCTGAAGTTTGCCAATGAACATCTGAATGATTCAGAGGACAACTGGGTGAAAGTGTTGTGGTCAGATGAGACCAAAATGGTGCTCTTTGGCATCAACTCAACTCACCGTGTTTGGAGGAGGCAGAATGCTGCCTATGACCCCAAGAACACCATCCCCACCGTCAAAAATGGAGGTGGAAACATTATGCTTTGGGGGTGTTTTTCTGATAAGGGGACAGGACAACTTCACCGCATCAAAGGGACGATGGACGGGGCCATGTACCATCAAATCATGGGTGAGAACCTCCTTCCTTCGATGGTCGTGGATGGGTATTCCAGCATGACAATGACCCAAAACACACGGCCAAGGCAACAAAAGAGTGGCTCAAGAAGAAGCACATTAAGGTCCTGGAGTGGCCTAGCCAGTCTCCAGACCATAATCCTATAGAAAATCTGTGGAGGGAGCCTCGAAACGTCAGCCTCGTAACCTTAATGACTTGGAGAAGATCTGCAAAGAGGAGTGGGACAAAATCCCTCTTGATGTGTGCAAACCTGGTGGCCAACTACAAGAAACGTCTGACCTCTGTGATTGCCAACAAGGGTTTTGCCACCAAGTAATGTCATGCTTTGCAGAGGGGTCAAATATTTATTTCCCCTCATTAAAATGCAAATCAATTTATAAAATTTTTGACATGTGTTTTTCTGATTTTTTTTGTTGTTATTCTCTCTCTCACTGTTCAAATAAATCTACCATTAAAATTATAGACTGATCATTTCTTTGTCATTGGGCAAACGTACAAAATCAGCAAGGGATCAAATACTTTTTTCCCTCACTGTATATGCAGAAATGAGCTTTTAGGTGGGTCAAGCTGACCTTAAACATTATTCTTATAGTCAATGTCCGTCTAATATGGACCAAGTAGGGCACAAAAACCACTAACATTTTATTAATGGACTGTTTCAATTTATTCCAATATGTTTGTGAAGGAGGAAGGTGTGGTGAACTATCTACACCAGTGGTTCTTAACCTTTCTGCAAGTGCAACCCACTTTTAAGAATGTTTTGCGACCAACACTGAAAGTTTTATAATATTCTAGTCATATTTGTACAAATGCCACACAACTTCCTACAGTTTAAAGAGCATTATTTTAAAGCTATTTCATAGCAGCTATAGATTCCTTATAATACGCCACAGTTATGACACCATACTCTATAACAGCATAAATTTGTGATCAATTATTTATTTTTTGTTCTCTGATTTATGAAAATATTATCTGCTGATTCATTTGTGCTTCAGGAATACATTGTGTATGTACACTTTCTCTCCATCTAAACAAACTATAGAAAGTACTCTGAACATACCACAAACCGAATATACCAATATTATCATTACTATGACATTAATTTTGTTGTTCAAAAAAAAAATCTAGGAGAGTTATAGTTGTGAAACCCAAACATATGTGTTAGGTAGAGAAAAGATAAAGAACATAGAAGGTTGTTGTTCTGGGCTACCTTAATGGATTGTAATGTGGAGTTGTTTTTTTGGGCTCTGGCCAGGGACTAATGCAGTATCATCTTGCCACTCCCTGTCGGTAATGCAGAGTCAGAACTCTTTCTGGCATGAGTCAGTTCAATAATAATAAAAAAAAAAATAATGCAAATAATGCTAAATATTTTATGTAATTTACATGTAATGGCTCAGTATATGAAATTTAAAAATGCAGTATGCTCTTTATTCTGAAGGAGAACAAAATGGTTGCCAGGTTGCCTCCTGTTGTGTGTGTCCTCTGCAGTGGTCTGAGCTGAGATTGACATCATACCCTTCTTTGAGATCACTCTTAGATTTGGGCAAGAGTCCTAAATCATTTAGCTTTTGTGGCTATTTTAGGTCATGCTCACTTGCAGTAAGTCAGAAACAGAGCAGATTCACACACAAGCTTCATGAAGACATAAACATCATTAGGTTCCAGTGAATTCTTTAAGATATGTGCCTTAGCTTCTTATGCCATTTCACAGGTCATAAAACCCATTAAACATGTTAGCTATTATTGCACGTATCTCATTTGATTCAAGTCACCTGATGTACTGCATCCCACATTCTCTTCTTGTCTAAGAGACCTGAAATCATGTACTGTGCAGTGTCAAATTCAATTATACAGCCTATTTGCATGCGTTGGGCTTTTGGGAATTTGGGGGGTGAATGTTTTTTTCATGTCTTGACAAATACAGTGTCCCAGAATGTCCTGGGTGTCTTTTTCCCTGTTGGTCTAACCGATGAGGTAGGTGGAGTTGGGGTTAAAGATGGGAGGAGTTAAAGAGGAACTAGACAGCCAAAACAGCCCACCCCCAACTCATGTGCTGTATGCTAGCCTGTATTTACTTTGCAGCAGAGAAGACTAGAGCATCATTGCAGAGTGCACTGTTACCTAGCGTGGATTCAGCACCACATCGCTCTCTCTCTCTCCTTCACTCACTAGCCTCACAGACTGACTGTTTCCTGTTCATTCTCTCTCTCTCTCTCTCTGACTCTCTGCGCATCACCAGTGAGTGGCAAGTGTGAAGAAGAGGTTGCGAGTTCTGCAGCTCCAGAAGGAGTGGACGGAAGCAGCCTGAGCCGACGCAGCATATTTTTGGGCCAGACATCACAGGACTCCAGGCTTGAGCTCTCTAGAGGACAGCCACCATGTGTGACTGTTTTCATCTGGCGTTCCCCAATTGGCATGCACCAGCTGCGGGTGGGCATAATCACTTTGCCTTTCCCTGTCTCTCTCTATTGCTCAGCCTTACCCTCTATCTCGCTTCATACCTGCTATTTTTATCCCTGATCCAGCACTCAGCCCTGCTGCCTGGCAATATATCCTGTTTCTTGCACTGCAATGACTCGTTGTGTGTGTGTGTGTGTGTGTGTGTGTGTGTTAAAAGAAAGTTTTGGTTTGACCTTGTAAACAACATCTTTGAACGGAGCTGCTGATGCAGTGACGCAGTGTTTGTGAGAGATCTGGGTGTGTCTGCAGTAATGTGGGTGTGGCTTTGTTGTAGGCGTGCACACCATCATGTAGAATTTGATGCGAGGTAGATGCAGTCTAGAATGGGTGTGTCTGCAGTATTGTAGAGGGATTGTTTTATACTTCTGTGGCAAATCCACATTTGAGAAGTAAGGATATTTGACAAAAGCGGCAAAATATTATTGTAAAGCTCATACCTCCATTATTTTTTATTGAGCACCACTAAGCAGTGGCAGAGGCTGCGTATGTTTAGATGTTGAGTTTATATGGTATTTTAAGCCAAAATTAAACATTTTGTTTTGCATATTGCTGATTTCTGGGAGGCTAAGAGTCTATCACTATCAATACATGAATAGAAGTTATATGTAATAGGTAAATAAAATATGTGAATAGGCCAAGATGTTCAAAGTAGGAAGGTAAATAATGAATAACATACTTGTCAGTGAGTAAAGAGGGTGTGTGTGCACACATTACGGATACCAGTATGTTGCAAATTTCAAATTGTGCTGCAATATCCCAGAACTGATACCCGATACCACTGCGGAGCTTGTCGGATGGTGCTCAAAAACAAAACAAGAGAGAAAATCGATGAGTCTTTAAAGGATCATTTTAGTTTTTACTCACTCTGAAAGCAAATTGAAATAAGAAAATCATTTTGTGAGAGCTTTTTAACAAATAAATATGTTGTTATTTATTTATCTTAAGAGTCGTAAATTTTAGAGTAAAGTGGTTTATTGTGAGAGTATTAACCTTTTTTTTTCTTCCAGTAAGCACTGTAGCACATATTAGACTACCACACCAAATACCTCGTGATTTAGTCTTTTTCTTTTAATTGGTTGCACCAGAATGACTGACTGGCTGTTTGATAAACATTATTTTATATATGAGCAGACATAATCTGGGTGTAAACCTTTTTATCTGCATCATGTCAAGTCACAACGTGAACCATAACAGGCATATATTTTATAATATATAGAGAGTAGAGGCACTAATCAAATGATATATTTGTGATTATTTTGTATTTCTGAAATAGACTTATGCGTATCAGAAAAAAAAAAAAAATGCTCGACAAGAGGAAGTGGATCCAAATTAGTCAAAAAGAACTCAAAGACAGTCCTAATAACACATTTACATCTATAAATATTTCAAAAGAATGAGTAGGTGGTAGCTTGCCATAACACTGGCGTATCAGAATAAAGTGCTTATATACAGTATTAGCTTCTGTTTACGACTACTTAGTGCCCATTTAGAAGGTACACTAAGACTGTCCCACAATTTTATATGGCTCTTTTAACTATGAATAATGAATACTGCTAACTATGTTTGTGTGGACGTGCACTGAGAGCACTGAGACTGTGAACATGATCAGGCACCTGCTGGTGAACTTTTTAAAAACAGCTAAGGGTTCCTGGGTCTTGTTTTTTAACAATAACTAACAGCAGTATTATTATAGCACTTTTCCATTAAACCTATTTTACCCTTCAAACAAATGTACCCCCAAATATATGATGGTTTCTCTGCCACACTGTGGTTTGCCTCAATTAATGTTTTTGATTAATTGGAATCAGGAGGGAATTGGGCTTCATGTTCTTATAAATTCAGGGGAAAAAGCCAGTCCTGTTTTCCCACTGAAATTGAATTATATTTTGTACGCAACCTTCTCACTGTGAAACAACCTTGGTGTTCTCAATACAGGTCAAGATCTATGTTTCAGCTTCAGCTCTAACTGTGTTAGTGCAATTAGCATGCAGCTGAGGATTCTCTCAGATGGCCATGAAAACAGAAAAAACAAGCTCTAATGCCTGTAATTTTGGCCTGTAAATTTGGGTGATCCATTTACATACTGGATGTATGTGACAGTGTTTGTTACACTTTTCAGAAAAAGGAATTTTTACACAGAATGTTACATTCAAATGTAGTGATTTTAAGTGACAAAACCACGTCACTTTAACAGCTTATTTCTTCATAGAAATATATTGTACAGTATAGTACAGTATTTAGTACAATTTTGAAATGCATAGAGCATTTGTGATAGGAAATATGTGGTTTGTGGTTGAAAGACATGCTATGCATTCACTGAAGGAGGAAAACTGAAAACAAATCAACATAACAATTAATACATTTTAGTCAAGTGATGGGCCATACCCAGCAAAACATTAAGACCTGATGTGGTAACTGCACCTCTTTAGCAACACCTTGCAATAAGCTTCCATGTTACTCATTGTGCATAATTCAACATTTCTCATATTGTGTAGTCTATTCCCATAGTCAAAACAGCATAATAACACTTATGAGTCAATGCTGAGAATAGCACTGATCGGCTCCTGATTGTTGATTTTTTTTGGTCTATCAACAGAAAATCCATAACCATATGTGACTGTCATTCCTCTGCTATTGCAGTGTATTGATACATTTAAAATCTGTTTTTATCAACACACTCTCATTTGTTGACCTATTATAATTTTATAATGATGTATTTGGTTAATTGCCCAAATAAGCTGTAACCTTTAAAGCTTCTGAAGTCCTAGAAACTTTATGAGCTTTTACCACTGAGGGAAAAAATTATAGGATTATTTACCATTTAGTATTTACAGATTTTCCAACTAAAACCTAAAAATGGAATGAGTCTTTTATTACAGTACTTGCAGAACTTAAATCCAGAAGTAGGATTCTAGGTCAAAACATGTGTCTGTATTTTTGTTTTTTTGTTTTTTACCAATATGTTAATGCTAACCTCAAACAGAGGACCTGGTTTGAGGTAATTAGTGTATACTGAAGCATTTTGCAATGCAATGAACACATAACATCTTTTCTACATTGTGGCGTTTCTTAACTTGGACATGTACATTAAACAACCATTCTTAATATACTTAATCGGTCATGGCCTTATCATTTAAGTGGCACCCAAAAAGCAAATATTTGAGTAGGGCGGAACTGCAATATGAATTTAGCAGTCTTGCGATACTCAGACCACACAAAGACAGAATTGACTGGACAGAGTATGTAAATGAAAAGCATAATATATAAATGAAAAGCATCAAACAGCAAATAAAGTTAAGCAACATGCATTATGTTATCTAGTTGGCATGTTTGTTTGGTTTGTTTATGATTTCCTACTGTAAACCAGTAAAGTTGTATTGTATGTGTGATAAATAGGGCAAATAACTAACTTGTTTACAAATCTCAGCAAAGTTTTATATTGGTAGTCAATGCAGGTACCTTAAACACATTAACTTATTATGTGATTATTGAGCTGATTTATTTGGCATAAATAAAGGAAGACTATTATGTTATTAGATTACAGATAGTGAGTTTACACCAAACAACAATGTCTGCTTCTCATCCAAATTAAAGGAAAACCACGCGAAATGTTTTTATTACAAGTGTGCATGTTGATTATATTGCCAAACCTGTGTGTGGAAAAGGGCAGGGCACTGCAACTCCTCCTGTATTGTAATACAGGCGAGAGCAAGAATGCATAGTGGATTGGGTACAGCACAGTAACACATGAGAGATATGTAACACTTATACAGAGGGAGATCCTGGTAGACAATAACTCAGGTAATTGCAACATTTTGGTCTGAAGAGAATTCGATTATAGAACACTCATTGTTTAATGAGTGGTGATGCAGTTGATATAGCAATTTATTGATATTGTATTGTTGATCTTACAGACAGGAATGTCTTTGTGTCAGTGTGTTTCTTGTCTATGGTAGAAATGCATCTGAATGTGGCACTGTCTTTTCAGTGTTTGTTTACATGCTTTCTTTGAGCATGTATTGTATAAATGTCAGAACAGCATAGACACACTTTTTTAGGCAAAGATGATTGACCTCTCCAACTGGTTGTCTTTGTTTGCCAAGTCAATTAATAGAATACTGTGCTACAGTGGGAACTGGCATTTAAAATAACACTAGTGACAGCAACCTTTATATTTCTGATGGTTCCAACAACAACGTTCCAGAATGGTAGTACGCACCCATCAAGATAGGTTTGTTTACATTGAGAATGAGCTCAGCACACTGCAAAAACTGCACTTAATCTTGAGTGATGATGATTCATGTTGGTTAGCACTGTTTGAGTTTTGTGGATTAGTGGTTCTTACGTATAATTAAGCACATTTACATCACTGAGTGCTATTTTCAGTGATAAATGCTGTTTTTAATCTGAAACAGGTGCTGGGCGAAGGCTGAGGGGACCGGAACAAGAAGAAGAGGATGATTCAGTGAGGGTCATTCAAACAATTTCAGTCAATTTCAGAACACATTTTGAAAACTTCTAAATATTTTGATATTTGAACAACTTCATAAGAACTGAAACCAAATCACAAAAAGTTAATTCTCGATTAAGAGAGGTCTAGAGCTATATGAATTGTAACAAAATCATGGTGTTTTTTTTTTGTTGTTGTTTTTTTAGAATTCCTATTGGTTTGTCTGAATTTGGCTGAATATTTACTTTCACAAATTTGTATTCACTTACAGACAAATCACATACATTGTGTTTTGTTACATTTGTTTTTAAAATAATATTATTTTTAGGTATGTGAGGAACCTGAAATTTTAGAGAAGGAAAGACCTCGTCCTCAAGGCTCATCCCCAGTAGAAGAATTTCCCGTTGAAAAACAGGTAACTACAATCTCTAATACAATTTCAGTTAAGTTGAAATCTGTGACTTATATTAAATGTCTTTTTATATACATTAATTGTTTTGTCAGGCTGAGGAAGATATCTCTGACTCAGCACACAAGAGTGGAAGCAACAAAAAAGGCAGAAAAGCCGGCTTTGGATCTCTGTTTGACAAGCGCACATCTGACAAAATGAATGAAACAGAGGTAAAACTTACTGAAATAATTTATTTTCCATATATGTATTACAACCACAATTTCAAGTATGGAAATGCAAAAAACAAAAACAAATATCATTTGAAAATTTAATTCACCTTGTACTGTATTGAAAACTCCTTATTAACACATTATTTGATGTTTTACTTTGTGAATTTAATTTATTTTTGAATATATACACTCATTTAAAATCTGATAACTGCAACACACTCCAAAAAAAGTTGGGCCAGTCGACTGTTCACCATTGTGTAACATCACCTTTTCTTTTAATAACACTTATTAAGCGTTTGGGTCGCTGAAGACACCAGTTTGTTAACTTTAGCAAGTGGAATTTTCCCTCATTCATCCATTATGCATTTCCTCAGCTGCACAACTGTACAGGGCCTTTGTTGCATTAATTTGTGCTTCACAATGCGCCACACATTCTCAATCGGAGACAGGCCAGGACTGCAGGCAAACCATGCTAGCACCCACACTCTCTGCTTATGCAACCATGCGCTTGTAATCCAGGCAGAATGTGGTTTGGCGTTGGTTTGGCGTTGTCCTGCATATGTTGCTCCAAAATGTGTAAATATCTTTCTGCATTAATGGTGCCCTCACAAATTGGGCAAGGCACTGACACACCCGCATACCATGAGAGATGCTGGCTTTTGGACCTGATGCTTGGATGGTCCTTTTCCTCTTTGGCATGGAGAACACAATGATTGTTTTGTCCAAAAACTATTTGAAATGTTGACTCCTCTGAACACAAAACACAATTCCAGTGTGCTATTGTCCATCTCAGATGAGACTAAACCCAGAGACATCAGTGGTGCTTCTGGACAATGTTGATGTATGGCTTCTGCTTTGTATAGTAAAGCCTTAACTTGCATCTGTGGATGCAGTGGTATATCAAAGTATATTTACAAATCACTCCTCTTTGTTTTTATTAGAATTTTTCATACTGTCCCAACTTTTTCGGAATTGGGGTTGTATATTGGAAAAAAAATGTTTTAAACAGATTTATCTACATGTGACGTTTGAAAACCAAGTACCATGCCTACTTAAATATACAGACAGGTGACAAATGAAAAGAAAAATCAACAGATGTCTTATAAACAACATGCAGGTCCAAAATCTCCTGCAGGTGTTAAATTGGTGTAGAATGTTTTGTTTGCAAAGGCCATAGCATATGATTTAAATCATTTTCTTAAACAGTTTTTTCCTTTAAAGACAGATATATACTAATGTAGTGTATTTTTTAATTCAAATTTATTGTGAAAACTACTTTAGTAAAGATTACTGTTATGCAGTGTATAAAAGAAATGTTATGCAATGTTAACTTTTTTCCATCTGTGGTTTGAGGACATGCAGAGTGATGAATCTGAAATGATTGTGAAAACAGTGAAAGAAGCATGTGTTGAGGGCTTAGTCGTGACTGGTGGAGGGAAAGAGGGGATATTCATCAAAGAAGTGAAACTAGATTCACCAGCTTCCAAACATCTAAGTGTGAAAGAGGGTATGAAAAAGTTTGCAATCTTAGCTACTAATCGCCTATTTAATTTGTAACTTAAAGTTCTAATTTTTTTCTAATTTACATCCCACCAGGTGATCAAATACTAAGTGCTACAGTATACTTTGATAATGTTTCATACGAAGATGCACTTCAAATTCTTGAGCATGCGCAGCCATATAAAATGGAATTCTGTCTAAGGCGCAAAGTGGAACCAAGCATAACAGAAAATGCTGAAATTATACATACAAAGGTAACTGTAATCAAACTTTTCTTACTTTAGGTTTTGATCTGTAGTGTACTTAGTACTAATTTTTTTTCTTTCCCTAGGAAAAAGAGCATGATCCACCAATGATGAGAAGTCAGAGAAAGATGAAAAAACAGCAAGAACGTATCTCATGGCCAAAGTTCCCATCCTTTGGCAAAGGACCCAGAGTGCAATTCAAGAGATCTCACAGCACATCAGAAGCAGAGGAACACAGGAAATTAGAGATGAGCCCACCAACAAGTGATGCTGAATCTCCACTGAAATATCCAGATGGAAAAGACAAGAAAAAAAAACACAAAGTTCAACTAAAAATGAAGATGAAGGGCCACAGGAGCAAGTCTGTTGAGGAATCCCAGACAAATGAGCAGTTGGTTTGGGAAAATCAACAAGTAGAGGATATATTAGAAGAAAAGGTTCCTGAAAGACATGAGGAACAAATGCAAGAGATCCCACAGTTCCTGGGTGGAGCTGAAAATGAGGTTTCTTCCAAGACTGGGACTGATGATCCTTTTCAGAGTTTGTCAGCAATGGAACGGCACGAGGCTCATTTAATTAGCTTGGGTAACACATTAAAGACTACAAATATTTCAGTTGCTCTTGCAGAGGGAGGAAAAATAGAGAGTTCAGAAATGAACATCAGAATTTATCAGAAGGAAAAACCTGATATTGGAACAGAAAACCAAGCAGAAACTAACAATGTTCTATTATCACAGGCAGAGGTAGAAATATCTCAACTTTACAATGACCTCAACAGACAGGGAGCAGAAAAAGATAGTTCTGAGAATAAACTGGAATCTGGAAATGCAGAACTTAGCATGCCAAATTTAGATATATGTGTAGAAGTAACAAAAAAATCTCCAAGGATTGGTGATGAAAAGCAATGGAAAGAGATGTTTGAAAATGAGAGTTATGGGATTCGAACCAGAGGTCCATTGGCAGACATGGCCACATCAAAGACCCACTTTGTGAGCACAGTAAATGGGCTTCAGTTCATTTCACCAGATTTTTCTGAGATAAAGAAAGTGGGGAAAATATCTGATGGCATCAGTGACACAAAGAAACCAACTGTTACTTTCCAACCAAAACCTGGAAGTGCTGATTTGGCTGGAGACAAAGAATATTCCCCTTTAGAAATCAAAACTTGCAAGTTACCAACAGAAACTACTGATTTCATTCTAGTAGATCTAGATAAAAGATCAGCATCAAAGTTTAAATTGCCAAAGGTAGATGACTCTGGATTTGTAACCCATGAACTAATCAAAATGACAGAGGTGGAAAAAAATAGGACCCATCTACCAAAACGAGAAGATATTGAAATTCCAGGAATGGAAAATAAAGAAACAAAACCCAGTCTTCAGACACCTGAAATTAAGGTTCCACAAATTGAGAAAATTATAAATATTACTAAGCAGAAAGAAATCCAGGATCTACAAAGAGATGAAGAGTTCAATGTTGAGGATGTTAAAGTGGCTGTTTCCAAATTCCCTGCTTTTAAACTGCCAGAGGGGGACATAACAGGTGTTCTTGTGCAAAGAGAAATTACAATTATGGAACTAAAGACAGATAAGTCTATGTTGACCCCTAGGGGATCTCCACGTAAAACATCCATCACAAGTACAGGCAGTAGCACGAGTTACCCTAAAAGTAATGTAGGTGAAGAAAAGTCACCAGCTTCTGATACTGTAGATAAGGGCACAGCAATTAAGATGCCAAAAGTTGAGCTACCTTATATTGATGAGCAAACAACAACAGCTTTGATGAAAATAGACCATCCACAGATAGATTATGGGAAATGTAGAGACATAAACTACAAGCTCCCAAAGCGGGAAGATATTGAAATACCAGGGATGGAAGCCGTAAAAGAATCACAGCTAGAGAATACAGTAAAAGTAGGCAGTGACACAGACCTTAACCAACCTGAAAAGCCGAAAGCTAAAAAATACGGGGACAAGAAAGGTCATGAAAAGAAATCAAAGAAACCAAAAATATCCATCCAAGGATTTGAAATAACTAAACCTGATATTGAGGCTCCAGATATTAGTTCTGAATTACCAAAGAAGGATTACTCTAAAATGGATACTGGAAAAACAAAGAATCAAGAAAAACACAAATTCAAAACCCCCAAAATAGGGGAAGTTGAGAATAAAGATGTTCCAGTACAGGAAACCAAAATTTTAGAAGATAATATGGATAATGGAACTGATATAAATGAAGATGGACAGTCTGCCAACGTGTATGGCAGAGCTCAGGATTCTGAAACTGAAGGGCAAGGGAGGAAGTTCAAACTGCCAAAATTTGAGATCAGTTTTCCAGACGTAAAAGCACCAAGAATTAGTTGTACATCAAAGAAAGATGATGATAGTTCTGTATCAGAGGAAAGTGGTAAAGTGCCAGTAGTGCATTCAACTAAAGCTGCACTACCAGAAGTAAAACCTGAAGTGAGTGCAGACCTACCAGAAGTTGATTCTGAAATAATTGAAGTGAAAATTAAAAGGCCAGGGTTTTCATTTCCCAGGTTTGGGATATCTAAATCAGAACATACAGCCCCAGTAGCTGATGTTAGTCACACAAATGTTGATATGACTTTACCAGAGGGACAAACAGATATGGAGGATACAAACACAAATATTGCAATATCAGTGAAAGAAGGTAAACAAAAGGATGCAACAAAGTTTGGTTCTCCAACAAAGTTCAAAATCCCTTCAATGAAGTTTCCAAGTTTTGGAGCTAAAGTTACTAAAGCAGCAATGGAGACCTCTGATGTACATGTTGATGTTAAAGGAGCTGATACAAGTCTACCCGATACAGAGTTAAAATTATCTGCTGAGCCAATAATTGAGCCTATTTTAGTTGATATAAAAGAGCCTGATGTAGACAAACAAAAGAAATCTGAAAGTGAGGCACAAGTGGGTAAATTCAAATTGCCACAATTTGGAATCAGTGTTCCTGAAATAAAGGGACCCAAAATAGATGTACGTTCAGACAAGGCAGAGATTGACATTTCTGTACCAAAGTCAAAAATAAAAGTTCTTCCTCCTGATGTTGAATTGCAAGGTCTAAGAGCTGAAATAAAAGCTGACCTGCCAGAAGTAGATTCTAAAGATCTTGAAGTGAAAATGAAGACACCAGGCTTTTCGTTTCCTACAATTGGATTTAGTAAATCAGACATTAAGGCTTCTGAAGGTGATGTGAGTCTCTCAAAGGTTGATGTGTCTTTGCATGAAGGAAGTATAGAAATGGAAAGACCAACTACTGATGTTAATATATCATTGGACGATGGAGATCAAAAAGACCCAATAAAGATTAAATTGCCCTCAGTTACCTTCCCAAAATTTGGAGTCAAAGGCCCAAAATATACATTAGAGGTCTCTGATGTGGATGTAAATGTTAAAGGACCTGAAATAAGTCTAGCAGACGCAGAGATAAACTTGTCATCTGAGCCAATCTCAGTGGATATAAAAGGGCCTGATGCAGACAGAGAAATTAAATCTCTCAGTATGGAAATGAAAGATCAGGACATCCAAATTAAGGAACAAGGGAGTAAATTCAAATTGCCAAAATTTGGAATCAGCCTTCCTGAAGTAAAGGGGCCAAAAATAGAAATAAGTTCTGACAAGGCAGAGATTGACATTTCTGTACCAAAGGCAAAAGTAGAAGTTCATACACCTGATGTTGAATTGCAAGGTCTAAGAGCTGAAATAAAAGCCGACCTGCCAGAAGAAGATTCTAAAGGACTTGAAGTGAAAATGAAAACACCAGGCCTTTCGTTTCCTAAAAGTGGATTTAGTAAAACAGAAGTTAAGGCTCTCAAAGGTGATGTGAGTCTCCCAAATGTTGATGTGTCTTTGCCTGAAGGAAGAATAGACATTGAAAAACCAACTATTGATGTCACAATACCAATGGAAGAGGCAGAACAAAAAGAGCCAACAAAGTTTAAAATGCCTTCAATAAACTTCCCTAAGTTTGGAACTAAAGGTCCATTAACATCAGTAGAGGTCTCTGATGTGAATGTAGGCGTTAAAGGACCTGAAATATGTCTACCAGATGCAGAGATGAAATTGTCAGCTGAGCCAATCTCAATAGACATAAAAGGGCCTGACACAGTCAAAGAAATAAAATCTCTCAGTATGGATATGAAAGGTCAGGACATTCCAATTAAGGAACAAGGGAGTAAATTCAAACTGCCAAAATTTGGAATCACTGTCCCTGAAGTAAAGGGACCAAAAATAGATGTAAGTTCAGACAAGGCAAAGATTGACATTTCTGTACCAAAGGCAAAAGTAGAAGTGCATCCACCCGATGTCAAGGTAGAAGGTGTAACGGCTGAAATAAAAGCTGACCTGCCAGAAGTAGATTCTAAAGATCTTGAAGTGAAAATGAAGACACCAGGCTTTTCATTTCCTAGAATTGGATTTAGTAAATCAGAAGTTAAGACTCCTGAAGGTGATGTGAGTCTCCCAAATGTTGATGTGTCTTTGCCTGAAGGAAGTATAGAAACTGAAAGACCAACTACAGATGTCACAATACCAATGGAAGAGGCAGAACAAAAAGGTCGGTCAAAGTTTGGTTCTCCGACAAAGTTTAAATTACCTTCAATCAACTTCCCAAAGTTTGGAAGTAAAGGTCCAAAGGCCACAGTGGACCTCTCTGATGTGAATGTAGACATTAAAGGACCTGAAATAAGTCTACCAGATGCAGAGATAAACTTGTCATCTGAGCCAATCTCAGTGGATATAAAAGGGCCTGATGCAGACAAAGAAATGAAATCTCTCAGTATGGATATGAAAGACCAGGATATAAAAATTAAAGAACAAGGGAGTACATTCAAATTGCCGAAATTTGGAATCACTGTTCCTGAAATTAAGGGACCAAAAATAGATGTAAGTTCAGACAAGGCAGAGATTGACGTTTCTGTACCAACAGCAAAAGTAGAAGTGCATCCACCCGATGTTGAAGTGCAAAAAGTAAAAGCTGAAATAAAAGCCAACCTGCCAGAAGTAGATTCTAAAGATCTTGAAGTGAAAATGAAGACACCAGGCTTTTCATTTCCTAGAATTGGATTTAGCAAATCAGAAGTTAAGGCTCCTGAAGCTGATGTGGGTCTCACAAATGTTGATGTGCCTTTGCCTGAAGGAAGTATAGAAACTGAAAGACCAACTACAGATGTCACATTACCAATGGAAGAGGCAGAACAAAAAGGTCGGTCAAAGTTTGGTTCTCCAACAAAGTTTAAAATGCCTTCAATCAATTTCCCAAAGTTTGGATCTAAAGGTCCAAAGGCCGCAGTGGACCTCTCTGATGTGAATGCAGATGTTAAAGGACCTGAAATAAGTCTACCAGATGCAGAAATAAAATTTTCAGCTGAGCCAATCTCAGTGGATATAAAAGTGCCTGATGTAGACAAAGAAATGAAATCTCTCAGTATGGATATGAAAGACCAGGATATAAAAATTAAGGAACAAGGGAGTACATTCAAATTGCCAAAATTTGGAATCAGTGTTCCTGAAATTAAGGGACCAAAAATAGATGTAAGTTCAGACGAGGCAGAGATTGACATTTCTTTACCAAAGGCAAAAGTAGAAGTTCATCCACCTGATGTTGAAGTGCAAAAAGTAAAAGCTGAAATAAAAGCTGACCTGCCAGAAGTAGATTCTAAAGATCTTGAAGTGAAAATGAAGACACCAGGCTTCTCATTTCCTAGAATTGGATTTAGCAAATCAGAAGTTAAGGCTCCTGAAGGTGATGTGAGTCTCCCAAATGTTGATGTGCCTTTGCCTGAAGGAAGTATAGAAACTGAAAGACCAACTACAGATGTCACATTACCAATGGAAGAGGCAGAACAAAAAGGTCGGTCAAAGTTTGGTTCTCCAACAAAGTTTAAAATGCCTTCAATAAACTTCCCAAAGTTTGGAAGTAAAGGTCCAAAGGCTACAATAGAGGTCTCTGGTGTGAATGTAGATGTTAAAGGACCTGAAATAAGTCTACCAGATGCAGAAATAAAATTGTCATCTGAGCCAATCTCAGTGGATATAAAAGTGCCTGATGCAGACAAAGAAATGAAATATCTCAGTATGGATATGAAAGACCAGGATATAAAAATTAAGGAACAAGGGAGTACATTCAAATTGCCAAAATTTGGAATCAGTGTTCCTGAAATTAAGGGACCAAAAATAGATGTAAGTTCAGACGAGGCAGAGATTGACATTTCTTTACCAAAGGCAAAAGTAGAAGTTCATTCACCTGATGTTGAAGTGCAAAAAGTAAAAGCTGAAATAAAAGCTGACCTGCCAGAAGTAGATTCTAAAGATCTTGAAGTGAAAATGAAGACACCAGGCTTCTCATTTCCTAGAATTGGATTTAGCAAATCAGAAGTTAAGGCTCCTGAAGGTGATGTGAGTCTCCCAAATGTTGATGTGCCTTTGCCTGAAGGAAGTATAGACATTGAAAGACCAACTACAGATGTCACAATACCAATGGAAGAGGCAGAACAAAAAGGTCGGTCAAAGTTTGGTTCTCCAACAAAGTTTAAAATGCCTTCAATCAACTTCCCAAAATTTGGAACTAAAGGTCCAAAGGCTACAATAGAGGTCTCTGATGTGAATGTAGATGTTAAAGGACCTGAAATAAGTCTACCAGATGCAGAAATAAAATTGTCAGCTGAGCCAATCTCAATGGATATAAAAGGGCCTGATGCAGACAAAGAAATGAAATCTTTCAGTATTGATTTGAAAGATCAGGACATCCAAATTAAGGAAAAAGGGAGTAAATTCAAATTGCCAAAATTTGGAATTAGTGTTCCTGAAATAAAGGGACCAAAAATAGATGTAAGTTCAGACGAGGCAAAGATTGACATTTCTGTACCAAAGTCAAAAGTTGAAACGCATCCACCCGATGTTGAAGTGCAAAAAGTAAAAGCTGAAATAAAAGCTGACCTGCCAGAAGTAGATTCTAAAGATCTTGAAGTGAAAATGAAGACACCAGGTTTTTCATTTCCTAGAATTGGATTTAGTAAATCAGAAGTTACGGCTCCTGAAGGTGATGTGAGTCTCCCAAATGTCGATGTGTTTTTGCCTGAAGGAAGCATAGAAATTGAAAGACCAATTACAGATGTCACAATACCAATGGAAGAGGCAGAACAAAAAGGTCGGTCAAAGTTTGGTTCTCCAACAAAGTTTAAAATGCCTTCTATCAACTTCCCAAAGTTTGGATCTAAAGGTCCAAAGGCCGTAGTGGACCTCTCTGATGTGAATGCAGATGTTAAAGGACCTGAAATAAGCCTACCAGATGCAGAGATAAAATTGTCAGCTAAGCCAATCTCAGTGGATATAAAAGTGCCTGATGCAGACAAAGAAATGAAATCTTTCAGTATGGATATGAAAGATCAGGACATCCAAATTAAGGAACAAGGGAATACATTCAAATTCCCAAAATTAGGAATCAGTGTTCCTGAAATAAAAGAACCAAAAATAGATGTAAGTTCAGACAAGGCAAAGATTGACATTTCTGTAGCAAAGGCAAAAGTAGAAATGCATCCACCCGATGTTGAAGTGCAAAAAGTAACAGCTGAAATAAAAGCCAACGTGCCAGAAGTAGATTCTAAAGATCTTGGAGTGAAAATGAAGACACCAGGCTTCTCATTTCCTAGAATTGGATTTAGTAAATCAGAAGTTAAGGCACCTGAAGGTGATGTGACTCTGCCAAATGTTGATGTGTCTTTGCCTGAAGGAAGTATAGACATTGAAAGACCAACTACAGATGTCACAATACCAATGGAAGAGGCAGAACAAAAAGGTCGGTCAAAGTTTGGTTCTCCGACAAAGTTTAAATTACCTTCTATCAACTTCCCAAAGTTTGGAGCTAAAGGTCCAAAGGCTACAATAGAGGTCTCTGATGTGAATGTAGATGTTAAAGGACCTGAAATAAGTCTTCCGGATGCAGAGTTAAAATTGTCAGCTGAGCCAATCTCAATGGATATAAAAGGGCCTGAAGCAGACAAAGAAATGAAAGATCAGGATATCCAAATTAAGGAACAAGGGAGTAAATTCAAATTGCCAAAATTTGGAATCAGCCTTCCTGAAGTAAAAGGACCAAAAATAGAAATAAGTTCAGACAAGGCAGAGATTGACATTTCTGTACCAAAGGCAAAAGTAGAAGTTCATCCACCTGATGTTGAACTGCAAGGTCTAAGAGCTGAAATAAAAGCCGACCTGCCAGAAGTAGATTCTAAAGGACTTGAAGTGAAAATGAAGACACCAGTCTTTTCATTTCCTGAAAGTGGATTTAGTAAATCAGAAGTTAAGGCTCTCAAAGGTGATGTGAGTCTCCCAAATGTTGATGTGTCTTTGCCTGAAGGAAGTATAGACATTGAAAGACCAACTATCGATGTTAAAATTTCAATGGGAGATGCAGAACAAAAAGAGCCAACAAAGTTTAAAATGCCTTCAATAAACTTCCCTAAGTTTGGAACTAAAGGTCCAATATCATCATTAGAGGTCTCTGATGTGAATGTAGACGTTAAAGGACCTGAAATAAGTCTACTAGATGCAGAGATGAAATTGTCAGCTGAGCCAATCTCAATAGACATAAAAGGGCCTGACTCAGGAAAGGAAATGAAATCTCTTTGTATGGATATGAAAGATCAGGACATCCAAATTAAGGAACAAGGGAGTAAATTCAAATTGCCGAAATTTGGAATCAGTGTTCCTGAAGCAAAAGGGCCGAAAATAGATATAAGTTCAGACAAGGCAGAGATTGACATCTCTGTACCAACAGCAAAAGTAGAAGTACATCCACCCGATGTTGAAGTGCAAAAAGTGAAAGCTGAAATAAAAGCCGACCTGCCAGAAGTAGATTCTAAAGATCTTGAAGTGAAAATGAAGACACAAGGCTTTTCATTTCCTAGAATTGGATTTAGTAAATCAGAAGTTAAGACTCCTGAAGGTGATGTGAGTCTCCCAAATGTTGATATGTCTTTGCCTGAAGGAAGTATTGAAATTGAAAGACCAACTACAGATGTCACAATACCAATGGAAGAGGCAGAACAAAAAGGTCGGTCAAAGTTTGGTTCTCCAACAAAGTTTAAAATGCCTTCATTCAACTTCCCAAAGTTTGGAACTAAAGGTCCAAAGGCTACAATAGAGGTCTCTGATGTAAATGTAGATGTTCAAGGACCTGAAATAAGTCTACCAGACGCAGAAATAAAATTGTCAGCTGAGCCAATCTCAGTGGATATAAAAGGGCCTGATGCAGACAAAGAAATTAAATCTCTTAGTATTGATATGAAAGATCAGGACATACAGATTAAGAAACAAGGGAGTACATTCAAATTGCCAAAATTTGGAATCAGTGTTCCTGAAATTAAGGGACCAAAAATAGATGTAAGTTCAGACAAGGCAAAGATTGACATTTCTGTACCAAAGGCAAAAGTAGAAGTGCATCCACCCGATGTCAAAGTAGAAGGTGTAACGGCTGAAATAAAAGCTGACCTGCCAGAAGTAGATTCTAAAGATCTTGAAGTGACAAATGAAGACACCAGGCTTTTCATTTCCTAGAATTGGATTTAGCAAATCAGAAGTTAAGGCTCCTGAAGGTGATGTGAGTCTCCCAAATGTTGATGTGTCTTTGCCTGAAGGAAGTATAGAAACTGAAAGACCAACTACAGATGTCATAATACCAATGGAAAAGGCAGAACAAAAAGGTCATTCAAAGTTTGGTTCTCCAACAAAGTTTAAAATGCCTTCAATCAACTTCCCAAAATTTGGAACTAAAGGTCCAAAGGCTACAGTAGAGGTCTCTGATGTGAATGTAGATGTTAAAGGACCCGAAATAAGTCTACCAGACGCAGAGATAAAATTGTCAGCTGAGCCAATCTCAGTAGATATAAAAGGGCCTGATGCAGACAAAGAAATGAAATCTCTCAGTATGGATATGAAAGATCATAAAATCCAAATTAAGGAACAAGGGAGTAAATTTAAATTGCCAAAATTTGAAATCAGTGTTCCTGAAGTAAAAGGACCAAAAATAGATGTAAGTTCAGACAAGGCAAAGATTGACATTTCTGTACCAAAGGCAAAAGTAGAAGTGCATCCACCCGATGTGAAAGTAGAAGGTGTAACGGCTGAAATAATAGCTGACCTGCCAGAAGTAGATTCTAAAGATTTTGAAGTGAAAATGACGACACCAGGCTTCTCATTTCCTAGAATTGGATTTAGTAAATCAGAAGTTAAGGCTCCTGAAGGTGATGTGAGTCTCCCAAATGTTGATATGTCTTTGCCTGAAGGAAGTATTGAAATTGAAAGACCAACTACAGATGTCACAATACCAATGGAAGAGACAGAACAAAAAGGTCGGTCAAAGTTTGGTTCTCCAACAAAGTTTAAAATGCCTTCAATAAACTTCCCAAAGTTTGGAAGTAAAGGTTCAAAGGCTACAATAGAGGTCTCTGATGTGAATGTAGATGTTAAAGGACCTGAAATAAGTCTACCAGACGCAGAGATAAAATTGTCAGCTGAGCCAATCTCAGTAGATATAAAAGGGCCTGATGCAGACAAAGAAATGAAATCTCTCAGGATGGATATGAAAGATCATAAAATCCAAATTAAGGAACAAGGGCATAAATTCAAACTGCCAAAATTTGAAATCAGTGTTCCTGAAGTAAAAAGACCCACAATAGATGTAAGTTCAGACGAGGCAGAGATTGACATTTCTTTACCAAAGGCAAAAGTAGAAGTTCATCCACCCGATGTCCAAGTGGATGGTGTAACGGCTGAAATAAAAGCTGACCTGCCAGAAGTAGATTCTAAAGATCTTGAAGTGACAATGAAGACACCAGGCTTTTCATTTCCTAGAATTGGATTTAGCAAATCAGAAGTTAAGGCTCCTGAAGGTGATGTGAGTCTCCCAAATGTTGATTTGTCTTTGCCTGAAGGAAGTATAGACATTGAAAGACCAACTACAGATGTCACAATACCAATGGAAGAGGCAGAACAAAAAGGTCGGTCAAAGTTTGGTTCTCCGACAAAGTTTAAATTACCTTCAATCAACTTCCCAAAGTTTGGAACTAAAGGTCCAAAGGCCGAAGTAGAGGTCTCTGATGTGAATGTAGACATTAAAGGACCTGAAATAAGTCTACCAGATGCAGAGATAAAATTGTCAGCTGAGCCACTCTCAGTCTACATAAAAGAGCCTGATGCAGACAAAGACATGAAATCTCTCAGTATGGATATGAAAGATCGGGACATCGAAATTAAGGAACAAGGGAGTACATTCAAATTGCCAAAATTTGGAATAAGCCTTCCCGATATAAAAGGACCAACATTTGTTGTAAGTTCAGACAAGGCAGAGGTTGACATTTCTGTACCAAAGGCAAAAGTAGAAATGCATCCACCCGATGTTGAAGTGCAAAAAGTAACAGCTGAAATAAAAGCTGACCTGCCAGAAGTAGATTCTAAAGATCTTGAAATTAAAATGAAGAGACCTGGATTATCTTTTCCCAGATTTAGTAAATCAGACACTAAAGCTCCAGCAAGTGATCTGAGTTCCCAAACTGCTGATGTTTCTTTGCCAGAGGAAAGTATAAAAATAGAAGGGCAAACTACAGACATTATTGATTCAATGGAAATTGCTGGACAAAAAGATCCATCAAAGTCTAGTTCGCAAACAAAGTTAAAACTTCCTTCAATAAAACTCCCAAAATTTGGAGTTAAAGTTAAGTCTTCTGTGAGGACAGATGTTAAAGGACCAGAAAAAAGTTTACCAGATGCAGGTTTGTCAGCTGAGTCATTGTCAATGGATATAACAGGACACGATGTAAACAAAGATGAAAATTTTGTAATTGCACAGCCCGAAGTTAAAGGCCCAGAAGTGAAAATTCAGTATCTTAATGTTAAGGTTAATAAGGTGGAAATAAACAATGAAGTAGCCATACCAGAATTGGATTCCCAAGTGGGAAAATGTGGAGATGAGGACACACCTGTAAATGATGCTCTAGATGTCGTCTTAGAACCGAAACAAAAATACACACAAGGAGTCAAGACATCCTCCAAATTAAAATTTCCAGCACTTGGTGATGTTTTCAGTGGCTTTGAAGTTGAATTTAATGTACCTAAATTTGAAGAAATTGAAGAAGCAATGAAACCATATTCAGATCCTCTGAAACATGAACAAAACATTGCAGTTAGTGGTCATGTATCAACAGCGTGTGTATCAAAATGTGAAGATGGAGAAGCTCAGGAAAAATCGAAGACAGACCAAAACAAAGAGGCTGGGCAAAAACAACCTGAAAGCAGTGACTGGTTTACATTTCCCAAGTTTTCCTCTCCAACCAAAACAGTGAAAGACAACGAGAACTTAATTTCCAAATTACCCAAAAAAGCTGAACACAGTCCACAGTGTGACATACATGAAAATGAATCCAAGAAAAGTTTCACAAGAGAGATTGATGAGGATAATGTCAGTCAAACTTTGTCACTGAGTTCATCTGATGCTTTTGCTGATGTAAGTTCTGCACTTACAACTGAACAGATTAGCCTTTCGCTGGCCAGCCCTACAAAGGTCAAAGTAAAATATTCTGAACCCACTCCTAATGCTGAAGTGAGTGGCATACATGGTGATATTATTACTTCAACAGCCAGGACTAAACTAATATCCATGGAGCCTCATCAGCCAGAGAAAGTGAACATTCCATTCTCTTCTGAAACATCCTCTTCTTCAGTGGATACTCTGAAACAAATGTCAGGACACTTAGTTGTGTCAAATGTAAAAAGTGTGTTTACAACAGAACAAGCTACAGTCCTCACTAAAGTAGACACACAAGATACCCAAATATTGCCTCCAGAAAAAGTAGCTGACTCAATGTTGTCAGTTGAGGAAACAATAATGCGAAAGGGACATACTATAGTGGAGAAGCATGTTGTAAAGGAAATCTTTGGTGATGACAAAGAGAAAATATTTGTGACACAGAGAATACAGGTTTTTGATGGAGATTCTACTGAGCCTATCTCTGATGACACAGCATCCTCAATTCAAAAGTTAAGAGAAACTGTACACACTGAAAAAATTAGATTTTTTGAGGGGGCAGAGTCAAGTAAAACAATTCTAATGAGCACTGAAACATTACTAAGGCATGTAGATTCCTCTACAGATGAGAATGAGGGGAAATGATTTGAGCTGATACTTTATTAGAACCAGAATAAGATAAATCAGGCTGGTTTCACAAATCCTGCACATTTTCCTTTAGCTTGGCTTGTATAAATTGGTATTATGCTTCAGAATGCATTTTATTTCTTGTGTAACCAAATGTGTTGTGTAAACATAATGCAAGTTAGGGCTAATACCAACACTTATTTAATAATATAATAAATTAACTATGGTTAGTTAATAATACTTAGAATACTCAGTATAGAGAAACATGCGCATTCGATACCAATTACAGTAAAATTACTCTCTGTCCATATTGTTTACAGTGCCCTCTTGGTCATATACAAGTAAATGTAATAGTGTCACATTTAGAGATGTTCATGGAAGAAATATATAATATATGTGATTATTGAAATGTAATAATAGTACAGCATTTTTTGCAAAAGTCTCATTGTCATTGTCATAATTATTGTATTGTCATGAACTATACTCATAATTGAATTTAAGCAACTAAAATTTTACAGCTTTGTGAAGAGAAAGTACTTTTTTTTTAAATAGTCTGCCAAGTTCCCTTTCATTTCCTACATTATTGTAAAACAATATATTTACATCCAAATTAATTACTGTATTTACATGCAAACATATGCCACAATAAATCTTGTAAAAAAAAAAATGTTTATCTAATTCTTGAATATTCATGATACATTTTTATGGAGAACTCAGAGACTTTGGGGGAAATTTCTTCACACTCTGAATGTGCACCAGATGTGTTTGCCTTGGCACAGGAGTACAGTTGTGGTAATACAAAGCCACCAAATTATAATTTGTTATTTATTTGCTATTCAAATCTATTTTCTGACAATTCATGTATTTAACATTAAAGTAACAGTTATGCTATTATAATTAGTAAAACTTCATCAAACTTCATTAGACCTCATCTAAAACCCATGTATACTGTATAAATTCTATAGCAAATACACTATATGGCCATCTATACATGTGAGACTTCCCCAAACTGTTAAGACAACTTTGGAAGCACACAATTGTATAGAATGTCTTTGTATGCTGTAGCGTCACAGTTTCCCTTCAATGGAACTAAACCTGCCCAAAACTGTGCACAAAGCAAGGTCTATGAAGGCATGGTGTGGCAATGTTGTAGTGGAGGAACTCCTTTGGCCTGCAGAGAGCCCTGACCTCAACTGCAATGAACACCTTTTCCTTACCTGACTAGTGCTCTTGTGGCTGAATGGGCACAAATCCCCACAGCCATGCTCCAAAATCTAGTGGAACGCCTTCCAGAAGAGTGGAGGTTATTATAACAGCAATGGGGGAACAAAATCTGGAGTGGGATGTTCAGAAAGCACATCTGAGTGTTATGGTCATGTGTTGTTGTGGATAAAATCAACCTTTCTAGCCTAAGTCAAAAAAAACTTCTAAGACAGAGAGTTTAGTAGATGTCAAAAGTAATAAACTTTATTGGAAACCAACAAAGGTGACTGTCTGCAGAGAGTCCAACTTGTACATACACAAACATGTCTTTATATACTTCCCAAAAACAGTAAACCTAATTCCTAGGTGTGGCATTCAATGTTTCTTTTTAGAACTGACCAATCTCCATTGCTTTAACTAATTATTCATGTCCATAGGATACCTTATCTTTATGGCGCATGCGCAGCCAGTTGTATATTCTTTAAAAGTTTTACCAGACACGGGTTTGTTTACCCTGACACATCCTATAGCCGCATCTTGGTACCTTTCTGTTGATTCTTATCTTTTCTTTTATCACTGATTTACAATCTTAAGAGGCTCTGTTTTAGAAAGCCAGTTCTGGAATATGTCCAAATTACTACCATAAAGTGAAGTTGCAATTAGATAAACACAAGGCTCTGGTTTTACCACCACAGAGTAAGTCTGCTTTAGACAAAACCCAAAACCTCTAATCCACACATTTAGAGGTGAAACTGAGTTTAAACAAACACAGGTTCACACTTTACACACTTAGAAGATGACATGTTGGAAGTATCTTATAGTTTTAGATTTGCCACAGAAAGTAATTAGGCCCACTGTTTAGTAAGACACAGAATTCTCCTAACTCAATCCACACTCAGAATATTACTTGATAAAACATTATTCTATGGAGTTAGATTATGCTTCTAACTATTGATTATACATATAGATTATGCTTTTTAACCCATACACATTATTTGATTATACTTTAAGGAGTAATTCTAAATGCAGGTTACATATTGAACACACCTCATCAACACATCCAGAAGTGAGTTATACACATTGATTACAAGTCCTAGCTAATTTTATACATATTTTTGATATATTTTCTATAGTGTCCACAAACCTTAGAGCATATAATGTAAACCACTCAAATCAAGCTCTTGTGCGTATGCACATGCATATCAAGATCTGTCACAAAGTTCTACAGTCAGGTCCGCAAGTATCTGGACTGCTTGAATTAAATGTGAAAGTCTACACTTCAATCACATTTTTATTGTTTTAGTTTAATTTCAGTTAAATGTAAATTACAAAACTTGTGTGTCCAAATACTTATGGACCGGATTGTATTTTACTCCTTCCAAATGCCAGAGGGATTTTTAACATCTGAATATGCTCTCTTTCAAGTCAGAACCATGTTTCTGCAGACCTCCATACTATACCGTCAAACACAAAGTGACAGTGACATAGTATTTCCTACAAGTACCTTAACACCAAGTCACTTCTTCTGCATGTAGAAGTCAGAGCTATCCTTTGCAGCTTGAGTCTGTGGAGCTACAGTTTTTTTGTCCTCCTAAACTGTGGTAGACATTTTGTTTTCTGTTTTCTTCTGTCTTCTTCTCCTTCTGTGGTGAGTGTACCCATTTAATTCTCTGTTGGAGCACTGGCTGTCATTTGCCAGTTATATCTGCTAATTGCTCCCTTTGTTTGTAAGCTTACATACTGCAGTCTGAGCCATAAACTACTGTTCCAAAACTCTTGGTCTGCAAACTCATGTCTAACGATTGCAGGAGAAAGCACAGCACACAGGCCTTCAGTGCATTGCCCAACACCTAAAGTGCTTTTTACAGACTAAATGTGTATTTGGTGCCCATTCTGGCCCATTACAATACAGTGGATGGCACCTTGTTGGGTACTCATAAGCCCATAACAGCATTACTCATATAATCTAGGTGCCGCCCCCTCATATTGGAGTCCCTCAAGACCTGTGTCTACGAACCCATTCAGGATGTTGCTCTGAAATGGCTATTATTGAAATGGGTGTTGATCAAGAGTGTTGGCAAGAGAGCTTGGAGAATTGCACAGCAGAGTAAAAGCTCACCCTGTATACGTTACTGCCTGGATGACTTTGGAGTCACATTGTGGCTGAACTCTGGGTTCCTGCCTTAGGTCATGTCACACAATTTGTGACTTAGGAGGTTGACCTTGTGGTATTCTACAAAGGTCAACCTGCAGAAAGTTCCGTTCTCTTTCCAGTAAGTGTTTTATCGTACAATTTAAACAATGGTCATCACAATGGCCTATGAACTGGCTGGACATCCAGCCCCTACCTTGAAATTTAATTCCATGATGAGAGTTTCATCTTTATTGGCATTACTGAGAAGATTACCACTTCAGGTTATCTGTTCTGCAGTATCACTATGTACCTTCTCCAAGGTCAAACTCACCCCTCCTGATGGCAGTCATCTCTAAACGCCATCCTAGTTGGCCAATGATTTTTCTTCATGACCTTGTGGCAGGGGGGTAACAAGCTGTTAATTACCAGCCCTGATGATTAGAAAGGGTGAAATCCAGTGCCAATTATGGGTGCAACTGTGGTTCTGTGAACACTAGATAACTGCCAAGGTTCCCTAACACTGCTACTGACCCAACAGGCATTAAAAATAATATGGTGCACACAAGCGTATATCTAGGTGTTAAACGCTGCCCCAGGAAGAAGATGTGAAATGCAACGAGGAGAGTGTTTACAGTGACAGTGTTCTCTTCCGTTACAGGTTTATTCTGTGTTCACAGAACTACAGTCACATCAACAATCAGCATATACTATATGTCTGATGCAGTAGTTGTACTAAACACAACTGTTTTACAGTTATCTTTCCCTGGAACCTGATCTGCTTTGAGGGGAAGCCACCTAGGTATTCTGATCACCAGTATTTTAAGCATAAGTGGAAACCAAGGTCCTGCCAGTTATCTCTAGGCCAAGAATAGGCACTAGTTGCTGAATTATGTATAATGTGGGATGAATCAATGGTAGAGGAGGAAAAGTACAGTAATAAGAATTGTTGCTCATGGATATCAAACAATTATAAACACAACACAGGTTTACCAAAATAATCTTTGTTAAATATAGGTGTGCAACAATTATTGGCACCCTATGAATTCGTATATTCCCATTAATATTTTTTAAAAATTCAGTACACCTGGGTGACTAGAAACAGGAAATTGTTCAACCATGACCATGACATGTTTCACAGGAGTATACATATGGAGGTAACACACAGGCCAAATTCCCTTAGTCATTCATAACCATGGGTAAGACCAAGAAATATAGCTGTAATGTGCGGCAAAAGGTTGTTGAGCTTCACAAAATGGGAAGTGGATATAAGAAAATAGCACAAGCATTGAAAATGTCCTTTTCCACCATCAGAGCAATAATTAAGAAGTTCCAGTCTACTGGAAATGTTCTCCAAGGAACAAAGAATCTCCAAGGATCACAGCTGGAGAATTGCAGAAATTTGTTGCATCTTTGGGTCAGAAAGTCTCCAAAACTACAATCCGAAGTCACCTACATCACCACAAGTAGTTTGGAAGTGTTTCAAGAAAAAAGCCTCTTCTCCCAACCAAAAACATCACACTACTGGAACGTCAAATGAGATCGGGTTCTATGATCAGATGAAACCAAAATAAAGCGTTTTGGCAATAAACAGCTGAGGTGGTTTTGGCACATACAAAGAGGCAGCCATATGGAAAAAGTACCTCATGCCCACGGTTAAATATGGTGGTGGCTCTTGAAAGTTTTGGGGCTGTTTTTCTGCCAGAGGACCTGGACATTTTGTAAGGATACATGGCATCATGACTCTATCAAATATCAACAGATATTAAATGAAAAACTGACTGCCTCTGCCATAAAATTTAACATGTGCCATGGTTGGATCTTGCAGCAGGATACTGAAGATATAGAATTATATGTGGTCAAACCGCTCCAAGTAGAGAATTATTCGGGACTAAAGAAAAAATCTTTGGGGCAAAACATGATTTATTTCAAAAATACATTTTACTTAATATTATTTTCTTAACAGTAAATTTGCAATGCAAATAACGTAATTTTATTGATACCAGTAACTGTAATCAAATTATATACATGTAAAATATAATGTGGTACAATACTACATAATTTAAAAGTCATTAGATTGCAATAACATGTTACCCCAAACTCGGATTATATAACATCAACACCTTCTGTGGCTCTCCATCTAGTGGAAACTACCAGTAATGTACAGAGAAGGGTGTATCAAATAGGAATCCAAGTTTCATGAATGTATTCAAAAAACACAGTAGCAGTAAGGTAGGGTAGAGTTTTATAAAGGATCTTAATATACAAAACAACAGGAGTATGAAAATGAAAATGTGTATACTTTTTAAATATGAATTTTGTGAAAATATGAAAATTGTGAATCAAAATTCAAACGTACCTTTAGCCCAAACAGATAATTACATTTGTTAAAACACCTTTTAAACACACCCCAACTACTAATATGTTGTAAACAACTAGGCTATTTTACAAACAGATCTTTTTAAAGTTTATCACCATTTTCATTCACATAGGCCACAGCTAGCATTCTCATCCTATTTCACATATTTGTTAGTGATTAACATGTAAGATTTTACTACGTATTCACATTTTGTCATGTCTTCTTCTGTTTCAACCACAAACTCCATTTCCCATCATCACACACACACACACAGACTATATACTGTCATGGTGAAAAGAACGTACATCCTCCTTCAATTCTAGGTCTTCATTTAACATGGGATGAATAACAGTTGAGTGGTCCAATTTTATAAAGGCAGTTCTTGAATATTAATTAATCTTGTGCATTTCATTAATAATACCTAGCTGCTAATTACGTGCTAAATGATTGTGGAAGATGGAAGGATGTACTTATTTTTTCTGAATGTTGGTTTACTTTTGGGGGGAAATGACTACAAATTGAAATCTGTAGTATTTTTGATTTCCCCTTGTGCAAAGCGTTGGAGCATGCGGCGCACTCTGAAACCCAAATCGCGAGCTCAAAGTGTGAACACGCGCTTCCGGGTTTGTCAGTGACATTGACTTTTTTTTGACATTTTGGTATGGTTAATGTCCTATCTCTGCTCCTGTATTGTCATTGGTTGTTCCCTTATGTTACATCATTAGTCTCAGCTGTTTTGTATTCACCCTTAATTAGATTTTTTATTTAAACCCCTCATGTGTCCATTGTTTGTTGTGAAGTATTGAGTATATTCACCGTACCAAGTCGTGTTATATTGTTCGCATGTCTGGTTTTTTTTGGATCTCGTTTCTTGTTTCTCTTTTGTGCTTTGCCTTGCTTGATTCGTGTCCATTTGCCGTTCGCCTGACCCTTTGCCTGTTCTGATCATGCCTATGTTTCACCATTTGGATTTGTCTGCCTGTCTCCTATAATAAAGCTCTTCTCTTCACTTGCATTTGTCCTGACCTCCATAACGTGACACCTGAGCTTATGTTTGTTTGTAGGAGTTCATGAGGACCACACAATTGTTATTTAGGCCTAAAATGTAGAACTAAAGGAGTCCCATAACTAAAGGAGTCCATTTTCCCATGACTGCATATATTGTTTGTGTGCATATACAGTATATACAGTGGGGTTCAAAAGTCTGAGACCACAATGACAGTCTAGATTTTTCTTTTTTTCCATTTAATATTGGAAATAAACAGAAGGTTTTAAGATATTTAAATATTTAAAACAAAGAAAGTAAATGTTCAATATCTTGAATATTTAAAATTTAAGATTCTGCACTATTTCTAGGTCCCAATTTAAATGTAAATAAATTTGTGACATTGACTAATTTGATATCCTAGCAAATGAGGCCTGTATCTGCATTCATTCAGTGTCTGTTTCTTGACTACCTTCTTTGAATGTTCTTTTGGATTTGTTTGTTAGTTTGTTTGTTATAATAAAACCTGCACTTGCATCCAACCGGAACTTCCTTCATGACACAGGTGATTGAGGTCAGCAAGGATTAGGGACTTCCAGAAGGGCACCAGGCTGATGTCTGTTTCACTAAAAATTAAATAAATTATTTTTAAATCTTATAGGAAATGCCATATATATATATATATATATATATATATATATATATATATATATATACAGAAAAATATATAAATCTGGTGTGTATTGGTAATTGTCCATACAGCTGTATGTAACTATAGTACAGGATCCAGTTACCCTTATAATTAAAGTTCTTTCTCAGGATATCTTTAAGGCTTTGTAGTGGGTATAGCATGTAATTTTATCAGTTAGCACAAGTACCTTGATATCACTGAAGAAGGTGTGATTTCCAGTATTTTCTGCTTTCCCGTTATCTATCTTCCGCTTAAGCTCAGTGAAGCACTGAATTGCCGGTGACCTCTCAAACTTTAAACTACTGTCTCTGAAGTATAGAATAGCTGAGAATTGCTTTTTACTAGAAATTGAAAACATTCAGTTAGAACATGTTATCTCAAATGTGCAGTACTATGGGATAAACATGCAATATTTTAAAGAATGAGAGACTGTGCTTACCTTATGTCTGGGTAATTTTCAACCAATGGTGTTAAGATGTTCTTTATATCTTTCTCATGTTGCTGTTCAATGATTTTACCAACTTGATATCCTAGTGAGTGAAGCCAGTCTAAGGTTGATCCCTGAATTAGTAACATTTTAGCATACATTTTTACATTTTAGTACATAATGATGAGTATATTCATAAATATTTTTTTTCATCTGAACGCATATTTTCTATCTTACCATTTCACAGAACAGGTTCTTAAGCTCAGTCCACTGCTGATCTATTTTAGCAGCAGCATCCTCATTCTTCCTGCCTTTGCAGGAGTATTTATTTTTGAGTAGTTCAGATATGTATCCTTTCACTACATGGTAATGCACATCATTGACAAAGGACTGCAGGGCAAGACAATGTTGAGATAACATGTAACATATTCCTTTCTGAATTAATTCACCAAGAGTCCAAATCTTCAAACTTACTTGTGCAGCTGGACGTCTCATGGATTTGCTATATCCAGAGTAAGTCTCTATTCTGTTAAATAGGTCATTGAAATCAGCATCTGAGTTGAGCCAATTCTTGGTCATTAGACCACCCAGGTAAGGCTGCAGCAAAGAAAGGAAAAAAGAAAGGCTAAGGAGTCCACATTGACAATGCTTACAAATCCACTGGCTGCATTTTTATCAAGTATATAGCAATAAACACAAATGGGTTCGTTTAACTACTACATCCATAACAGCCCACCTCAATTTCAGCTCTAAATTGCTCCAGCAGAGCTTGTCTCAGACGGTCAATGAGTCCATCCACCTCTGTCACTAGTTCTTCCACCTGCCCTGGGCACTGCTTTCTATAGCCCTCCATGTGCTCTCTTGAACAGAAACACACAATATAAAACATTTATCAAACAAACCATAACCAATGCAGAGACTGCATAACTGTGATTATTGTCATGTTTGTAACATGTTTCTGACAAAAACCTACTTGACTCAAACATAAAGTTATGTAGTGAATTGCCTAAGCATAGTGAACAAAGGCTCTGAAGTATTACTTTACTGAAGACTTACTTGAGAGAGCTAAAGCTGTTGATATAGGCAACGTGATATTCAGCCCACAGGCAGCAGTCCAGTAAGTCTGAGCCCAACAAGGAGTGGCTCTGCTTTAAAAACCCCTCTTCAAACCTAGACCAGAAATAATGCAACACTGGAAATGGGTACATTGGTTTTACAATAGATGTCAAATGAATTTGACGCTTCAGTCAGGTTTTATATGCAAAGTTTACAATAGATACAATAGATGAAAGCGCCAGATGTCATGTCAGCATGTAAAAGCTTTGTTTACCTTTTGGGAAAGTGTTTCAGAGCCTCCATACATTTGCATACAGCCATCTTTTCCAGATTTTCATCAATCTTTGCACAATTCTCTGAATATTTACTGATCATCTAAATGTGAAAGAGTCTGTTTTAATGAGAGTAGCCTCACATTTCATTAAATATCACCGGTTATCTTTGTCACAAAGGTATAAAATATTGTAAAGAATGAACATTTTCAGAAAAATGTTTAGCCAAAATTATAAAACATACTGCGAGTTGACAAAAAAGGCAGCACACTGTAGGCTAGGTACTGACATAAACCACATTATGCAATGTTGTAAAGATAGAATTCTTCTCGGAAATATGGTTCACATACTTCACAGACATTTGTATAAATGTCAGAGGTGAGGAATAGTCCATCTTTTGTTCTTTTGGGTGTTACTTTCTTCTTCCATACTTCATCCTGTTCTGCAATAATGACATTGCCCAACGAGGCATGTAGAGTCTCCTGATTTAAAAAAGAAAAAAAAGAAGGTTATACACAAAGTTAGCAAGAAAACAGAGCATTCCATTGCTGAGGTCAGCATGGCTGTTTCTTACCTGTAGACAGTCACAATATGCTTTCTTAATCTGGCCTAGCAAGTCAACAGATAGTGTGAGAAACTTCGGTTCCTTCATCTCTGGCTGCAGAGAGGGACTACTCAGAATCATCTCACTGTAAGGTACAATGTAAAGATGGGGTAAATTAGATTTTATTGTCAAGCTATTCAACAGAAATATATGTAATACTCATTGCAACTTCTCACCTATGATAGCGGTTGATAACAAAATCAAGCATGGCATTATAATCGTTCAGTTCTGTGATCTTTCCCAGAAGTACTTTTAGGTGTTCACCTACAAATTCATGACAAGATGAAGCATAGGTTTCGAACACTTCGAAACTCGGTGGATACAAATTCAAAATCTCTGCTTTTACCATCTGCAGCAGCTCCACAATATTTTTACCCAAAAGCTCCAAGTGTACTTCTATACAGGAAACATTTTGCTCATAACTGTTTGTCTGAATCTTCCCAAGAGTCTCTTTCACCCCTTGCTGTATTGCAATCCTCCAAACTTCTCTCCACCCCCTCAACCCCTCCAAATTTCCTTCTCTCTTTTCCTTATCCTGAATGATGTCAGCCACCTGAACCAGTAGCTCTTTGTTACAAGAAGGCTGAGCACAGGATTGATGGACAATTTCAGTCAATTTTTCCCTCAGGTTGTTGTAAAGCAGATTCAGGTCTTTCTCTTTATGGGCCAGTTTCACTGGAGAAGCTCCTTCACCCAGAGCTTCCTGCTCACATTGAACCTCCTTCTGCAGAGACAGTATATTCAGATAGGCCTCTTTCAGGGCTGCCGTTTGAATGAGATTGCTGATCTCCATTACTGCACAAAGTGATATGAAAGAAAATGAATAAGACTAAGACATAAAAGCAGAATTGTTTGACACATTGACAGATATAGACAGATATTAATTATATCCTATTCATCATATAGTGAGATCTTAATAAATTCTGGGGTTTTTCAAACAATAGTTTGTTTAACAGTTTGTGAAATGTCAACATATTTTTCGAAAGAAACATAGAGGAAAAAAAATAATTAGCGTAATACCTGACAACGGTGGTGGCAGAATATCATGTGTGAAGTCATAGTCATTAGTGGTCTCTTTCTCCATTACCGAGCTGGAAGTGGCACCTGCTACTGGGACAGATTTAAACATTACCCGGATATCTCGTCGCTTGAAGCTTCTTCTCCAATTTGTCAATCTAAAGCCATGTTCTGTTGTAGGTGACTCTAAACAACAAGTAAATGAAGACATGCAACTTACAAACTGCAAATCTACAGTCCTTCAAGAGTTCTTCATGAATTTCCTTTGAAAAAACCCTTAAGAACTCTTTAAACCTTAAAAAAATATTTTTGGCTTTATATATCTTGATTACAGATTACACAACAGTGCACTTGAATTGTAATCAGCCCAAACAGATTACACAATCTCTATAAAAGTATTTTCAGTTTTTGAGAGGTTTCTCCTTAACTTTATAATGTTAAATGTAACAGCCCTATTAAAGTATTCTTTTTTATATTACATTCAGTTTTGCCCATTCCTTTTTTATTGTCCACTGCTTGATTTCTATTGATTTCTTTTTCATGTTGTACTATTATTCAGCTGTGTAAGTGAAAGTGAGAATGAAGTGAATTAATTTTACTTTGTGTGTCAGGAGAGGGAAGCTTGGTATTAGAGGTAGTGCCATCTGCTGCTCCATCTTCGTTCTCTATTCTTGTTTTGAATGAGAAGGCTCGTATCAAGGACTTCATAGTCATTGATCCACCTGAGCTCTTTTCAGCAACATTTTTGCTTTCTGCCATTCTGTGAACATATATTATAGATGAGCTTTCCGACTGAACTTCCATGCCAGATCTATCTATCTATCTATCTATCTATCTATCTATCTATCTATCTATCTATCTATCTATCTATCTATCTATCTATCTATCTATCTGTCTGTCTGTCTGTCTCTCTATATCTATCTATCTATCTATCTACAGTAGCAGTGTTCATCAGCCAACTCTATATCAATACTTCAAATTAATTTCAAATTAGTTAATAATCCTCAGTTAATTTTATTTAGTTTGCATATTTTCTATTCAAAGTCAACTCTCTGTGAAAGTTTTTTTTCTTCCAAGAATTGTGTTTATTTTATGAAAGCCATAAACAATACATAAAGCCATATATCATGAGCAGGGAAATGGAGGATTATCTATTTTTTTAATAATAATAATAATAATGATAATAATAATCATCATCATCACATAATAATAATAATAATAATAATAATAATAATAATAATAATAATAATAATAATAATAAAAAGGCAATATAATTAACAGTGTATACAACCATGTCAAAAGCTTACTCTAAACACCATCCCAGTTGAACTTTGGGCTTGATGGCTATCAGTTTTGGTGAAACATACTGAAACTGTAAGACCCTTCCATCGCTGACAGTACAGTGAAACCACATATACCATAGTAACATTTTTTGAAAAAGATTTTTGAACGTTTTTGAACGACACGTGTTTACGTGTTTAAAAAAAAACGAAAAAAAAAAAAAAAACACAGGCCTACCTGGGAGGCGGGTCGAACAAAGGACGCTGCATTTAATCACAATAATGTATGTCAAATCATCATTTCACATGCCATTTCTAGACTAATCTGATGTTAAAACAAGCATTTTGTTATATAACAGAACTTTTACTAACAATAATAGAAAATATTTCTACTCAATACGGAGCCCTGGTCTCACCTGAGCTGTTCAGCCACTTGCCGATTGAATTACTTTCACTTTCACCTAGATAACCGTGAAAAGCAGACTCAACGCGTCATCAGTGTGACCCTGGTAAAAGCAAACAAAAAATGTTTTTAAATGTATTTTATTTATTCATCAATCAATTTTAATGTAAATTTTTTATTATTAATAACAACAACAACGACAACAATAATAATAATAATAATAATAAATGAAAGGAAAAGAGAAAAAGAAAGAAATATAAAAGACTGAGGCTATTTATGGACAGCACATTAAGTCAGAAATATAACAGGAACTGGACAAAAATATTCTTGCTCAGTAACTAACTATAATATTATTAAAGATTATACACAAGGAACATACATACAGGTTATTAATCTTGACTTACTCAAGAAAGTCACAGTCTTTTAGAGACCAGATTGATAATAATTTATCATTTATAATAACACTGCTACAGCGTTTCCGTGGGCTATTTAACCATTAACCACCGTGTTCCTTCTTTTCTTGCTTTCGGTTTGTCTTTTCATTTTAGTCCGTCTAAGTTAGTATGTGGTTTATTCAAATACGGCCACAATTTTACTAAACTTCTGCAAGTAGTCTGCAGTGTCGTCCTGCCCCTTTAATAATCATTAACAGCAGCAGTCGTCAGTCAATAACTCGGCCGAGCGACATTTTGATATATTTCCTCTTAATCCATGTCAGACGCAGAAAGTATTTCTTTTCATAAAATAATGTTTTTCATAAATCTTAAATCCTAATAAATCTGTGCCTAGCCTATGTGTGTAGCACGTTTACGTCCGAATGCGCGCGAAAATAGGAAGTGATTTCAACACAGACCATATTTATATATAAATATAACTTTTCTGCAGACATTGAGAGGACTCAGCTGCTAAGCTTATGGGACAGACAGGCTTGTTATGTGTTTTTGTTTGTTTGATTAGGTTTTTTTTTTTTTTTTTTTTTGTAACACCTGGTTGAAGTGGTGTGTCGCTTTAATACCCGTGGGGTGGTCATAACGACGGGCAGGTGATTTCCGAAGGTAAAAACGAAGGTAACGTTTAAAGCACGGAAAGCGAAAGGAATATTCGAAAGGAATATTCGAGTTTTTCAGGTGTCTACTAGTCTGACCTACAGTGGTTTATGGTAAGTGTTCGCCGATTACCAAATTTAATCCCAGGCTATTTGAGCTCAGCTAGAAGTATTGAACTAACTCACTGGAGTCGTCACACAGGGTTAATACTCGGCTCTTCATGTTGCTTTACTCTTTGATCGCGCTGTGTTCGAGTCATACTTACCTCAAGGTTAAAGGGAGTCGATTCAGTAGGCTACGTGTGAAGCTTTTCTGCTTGTGCAGTTTATCATCTAAAACTTTCAGACTTTCTGAAGACTATTAGAAATAGTTTGCTTGTCACTTAAAGGTAATATAGGCTAAGTTGGGGTCAGTGTGTAAAATGTTGTACTTCGGTGAACGCAAAGGGTCACATATGGCGAGCATTAGAGTTCATTATAGGGAGTAGTTCAACTATAATAGTTATCTTCTCGTTCTGTAAAAACAAACAGCCTTTTGTTCTGTAAATCACAGTTCATGGTTCACATGTCCAGCCAGGTTTTACTCTCAAGTGTTCCACAATGTACCAAAAAAATAAAAAAAAAAACTGATTTAATGACATTGTGGGAACATGTGGGAACAAATATACAGCCTTCAAAACCTATTGTAACAGCAAGGCCTATTCCTGTTTTTTTTGTGCTAAACACCAAAGATATTTGGCTTTGAGATCGAAAGATTGATATGAGACGAGGGTTTTGGATTTCAGCTTTTATTTCCTGTTATTTACATCTACAGTGCCTTGCGAAAGTATTCGGCCCCCTTGAACTTTTCAACCTATTGCCACATTTCAGGCTTCAAACATAAAGATATAAAATTAATTTTTTGTGAACAATCACCAACAAGTGGGACACAATTGTGAAGTGGAACGAAATCTATTGGATATTAAACTTTTTAGCAAATACAAAACTGAAAAGTGGTGCGTGCAAAATTAATCGGCTCCCTTTACTTTCAGTGCAGCAAACTCACTCCAGAAGTTCAGCAAGGATCTCTGAATGATCCAATGTTGTCCTAAATGACTGATGGTGATAAATAGAATCCACTTGTGTGTAATCAAGTCTGTGTATAAATGCACCTGCTCTGTGATAGTCTCAGGGTTCTGTTGAAAGCGCAGAGAGCATCATGAAGACCAAGGAACACACCAGGCAGGTCCGTAATACTGTTGTGGAGAAGTTTAAAGCCGGATTTGGACACAAAAAGATTTCCCAAGCTTTAAACATCCCAAGGAGCACTGTGCAAGTGATCATTTTGAAATGGAAGGAGTATCAGACCACTGCAAATCTACCAAGATCTGGCCGTCCCTCTAAACTTTCAGCTCAGACAAGGAGAAGACTACAGCTGAGGTGGGAGAGTCTGTCCATAGGACAACAATCAATCAGTCGTACACTGCAGAAATCTGGCCTTTATGGAAGAGTGGCAAGAAGAAAGCCATTTCTCAAAGATATCCATAAAAAGTCTCATCTAAAGTTTGCCACAAGCCACCTGGGAGACACACCAAACGTCACACCAAACGTTGAGAAATGGCTTTCTTCTTGCCACTCTTCCATAAAGGCCAGATTTCTGCAGTGTACGACTGATTGATTGTTGTCCTATGGACAGACTCTCCCACCTCAGCTGTAGTTGTCTGCAGTTCATCCAGAGTGATCATGGGCCTCTTGGCTGCATCTCTGATCAGTCTTCTCCTTGTCTGAGCTGAAAATTTAGAGGGACGGCCAGGTCTTGGTAGATTTGCAGTGGTCTGATACTCCTTCCATTTCAAAATGATCGCTTGCACAGTGCTCCTTGGGATGTTTAAAGCTTGGGAAATCCTTTTGTATCCAAATCCGGCTTTAAACTTCTCCACAACAGTATTACGGACCTGCCTGGTGTGTTCCTTGGTCTTCATGATGCTCTCTGCGCTTTCAACAGAACCCTGAGACTATCACAGAGCAGGTGCATTTATACAGAGACTTGATTACACACAGGTGGATTCTATTTATCACCATCAGTCATTTAGGACAACATTGGATCATTCAGAGATCCTCGCTGAACTTCTGGAGTGAGTTTGCTGCACTGAAAGTAAAGGAGCCGATTAATTTTGCACGCACCACTTTTCAGTTTTTTATTTGCTAAAAAAGTTTAAAATATCCAATAGATTTCGTTCCACTTCACAATTGTGTCCCACTTGTTGGTGATTGTTCACAAAAAATTAAAATTTTATATCTTTATGTTTGAAGCCTGAAATGTGGCAAAAGGTTGAAAAGTTCAAGGGGGCCGAATACTTTCGCAAGGCACTGTAGATGGGTTAAACATAATGGGGGGACTTTCGTATCAGACCACCCGATTTTTAGGTGATCAAAAGTTTAGGAACATATGGGTCTTGAAGTAAATTAAAGTAAATAACACTTAATATTTGGCTGCATATCCCTTGCTTGCAATAACTGCAGTAATGTTGGATTGTGATACCTTCACCCCTGCCCTGGCAGTTGTTGGTGATGTCACTGACTGTTGTTTTTGGGTTTTTCTTCACAGCTCTCTCAATGTTTTTGCCATCAGCTATTGTTGTTTTTATTGGCTCAGTACACCAGTCATTTCTTTCTTTTTCAGGGCTTTTCAAATTGTTGTATTGGCTATACCGAATGTTTGTGCAATGCATGGATAGATTTTCCCTATTTTCTCATCTTAAAGATGGCTTGCTTTCTCCTATAGACAGCTTCCTGATCTTCCCATCGGGTAACAAGAAGTTTCACAGGTGAAATTGAAGGCTAAAACAGGAAATAGTTGTTCAGAGCTATTTACTGTTTAAACAATCAATCTAACAGGAGTAACATAAGTAACAAGAAACGCCTGTCAGTCGCATGTTCCAGTATTTTTGCTCAATAACAAATTGGGTGGTGTGATATAAAATGTGCTATGTTCTATGTTATTTAACATGTCTACGAATGGAAGGGACTGTACATTGTCTTCAAAGACAATGACCCAGTTGCTCCTAAATACATTCTTTCAGTGAATATGGTTTATATAAAAAGTGCACGTTGAAATATACTGTGGAACTGCATTGACAGGATTTTCCTGACTTACCATCCCCATTGTACTCCCCATTTATTACATGATGTAACTTCAGTTACAACTATTTGCCATTCAAATGAAGTCATTTTTATCTAAAGGTTAACTTTGATATTTTTTTATGTCTTGTTGGCTTGTGACTTTTGTTCTCATATCTGGCATTGTGCATGGATCATTCTTTTATTCCTCTTCGGCTTTGCCTGGTCATGGAAGTGGTGAATCCGGAGCCTGTCCTGGGAATACTGGGCACTAGAGCCAGGAAATTACTTCACAGCTTCAATTTAGAGTATGCATGCCTCCCACTCGCATGCTTTGGGAGGTGAGAGGAAACCAGAGGACCCAGAGGAAGCCCACATGGACATGGAGAGAGCATGCAAATCTCCACACAGACTGTTACTTGGGTTCAACTAGGGACCCTGAAGCTGTGAGGCTGTGATGTTTGCCCCCTTTTGCATGCATGAGCTCACAGATGACCATGGTTCGTTATAGTGTTGCTGTGATTGATAGGGTGATTAGGGAAAGCGAATTCCACCCCCGTCTCCCACAAGTAACATTGTCTGAATTCGAACTCGTGATCTCCAGATAATACGATGAACGATCTCTTGTACCATTCAGGAACCCAATATTTGTATTCTTACTTAAGTAAATTTACAAAAAAATAAAAAAGTTTTTACTCCTTACATTTTTATTTTGACCTTCAATATACCTTCAAAGTTCAGTGAGATATTTCTTTGTCCCAGGTACTAAACCATTCACTTGTGTTCCTGATTATTTAAAGGTGTAATGGTTTTATTTTGTTAATAAAATGAAATGCTTTTCCAGGGTGGAATCTGTATAAAGTTTTCAAATGGCTGAATATGTGGCTTTACATAGCACATCAATTAAATACTTTTTCATTGCAAGGAAAGATTTACAGTAAGTGCGTTCATGAATATTCTCATAAATCATTATGAGCCCCACCATGGCCCTGTGTGTGCGGAGTTTGCATGTTCTCCCCGTGCTGTGGGGGTTTCCTCCGGGTACTCTGGTTTCCTCCCCCAGTCCAAAGACATACATGGTAGGTGGATTGCCATTTAGAAAAAATGTCCATTGTGTATGAATGGGTGTGTGAATGTGTATGTGATTGTGCCCTGCGATGGATTGGCACCCTTTCCAGGGTGTACCCCGCCTTGTGCCCGATGCTCCCTGGGATAGGCTCCAGGTTTCCCCTTGACCCTGAAAAGGATATGGATGGATGGATCATTATGAGCATTAAGATTTTGCATGTTTATGAAGTTACAACTTGCCTTTCAAGTAGCCATTCATTTAGCTAGTGAAGCTAACATGCTAATACCACAGGTTAGAGCGAATGAACTTGTGACCATTCTCAAAAATCATTATGAGCTGAAATATATTCTGTTTATGTTGTTGTAACTATGCTTTGAAGCAGCTGAATGTCAGACTGTGCTTGAAAGTATTGTCATGACAGTTCGTGCTAATGTTAACTCTAGTTAAACTACCATAGTTTCTGGGAGTGGAGGTTTGTGTAAATGGGTAGGCTCAAGGAAATAAAAAGAAGCATTCAAATCTGATTCAGCTCTTACTGTGTAACTGTTAAATATCTAATCTTGTCAAATTTTCTTTAGATATCTATCTTTTCTAATGCACCTTTAAATATAGACACTTTTTTACTTTTACTCAAGTAGATTTTTTTGCCCCACACTTCAACTTTAGTTGAGTAAGGATTTGATTTAGTGCCTACAATATATATTTTTACTTAAATATTGTTTCTTTGTAAATTTTCCACTGCTGGAAAGCACTGAGGACCTGAGGAATGCGTTACTGGCTCATTTTTGTGTTTTCCTGAGGATATTTCAGTATTGTTAAACTGGGTCCAGATAATGGAATAAAAAATGTGGTATCTCTACAGAGATTGTTGATCACAGCAAAAGTGTGTTTGTTCCTCTTTCCACTCGTTACATTATGAGACTAGAGTGGGCAAAAAGTGTGAGCTTTGATTTCATGCAGTTTTGAACAAATCTTGTCTTATAAATACAGTCTATTGTACTGACACTCTTGTAGACCTTTAAGAGTTATTTGGTTGTCCCCTTAAAGAGCCTATACAGTTTCTATGTACAGTATGTAGAACCCTATAATAGAGTGGGTCCTAGTCAAAAAAGTTCAGTAGAATAATAGAGCAATTTTAGGAGTATAACAACCCTTAATATTGCAATGTTTTTCTAAGGGCATTCTGTGGAGAAATATAAAAATATATATATAAACAAAACATATATAATAAATTATTAAAACATATATAAACATTATTAGGTATTAAAAAAGTATTCTATTAATCAATGTTGGTATATCATTTAACATTTCCCTTTCATTACTTGAATGCAGTATTGTAAGGTAGTGTATTTGTGGTCACATATGCACCTTCCCCCTCTCAGGGCAAATTATGTTTTCAGTAAACAAAAAGATCATGTGTTGAAAAAAACAGCTTACTGCATTCACAAAGCCAATTCAACTGATATACAATCTTCAAACCAAGACTAATTAATTGATTATTATGTAATGATTATTTATCTTTCTTGAGCATATGTCATATATTTTTATATTAATATATTTTCTCTGTCATACTCTTATAGATCACATGCCTTTGGCTGGAAGCATGGCAGATAATGTAAGAGCTGAAGCAGATGGACCTAGTGACGTTTCAGCATGTGGTGAGGATGTATTCTCAGCAGAAATGACAGAAAATAACAAAAGACAGAATTTTAAAAAAAAGAATAGCATAATAAAGTCTGTCAGAGAAAGCTTTCGACTGCCTTTGGCCCTGAAAAACAAAGAGCCAAGTAACAAAATAGAGAAGACCAACAGTGGAAATGACAGTGGAAACTCCTCTGACGCTCTGGTACAATCTCCAGCCTCACCAAGTAAGAAATTTATTTATTTATTTATTTATTTATTTATTTATTTATTTATGTATTTATTTATGTATTTATGTTTTACTATATAGTATAGAATATTTTTATACCTTGAATTTTCCAAGGACAAGATGAGTAGTGGTCTTGTCTAGGTGTACCAATAGTTTTTTTTGAATAAAGAAACACCACTGGCAAGAACACTACCCTTGTGCAGCTTGAAATTGACTATCCAAAGTATAATTTGCAAAAAGTGGAGTTTAATTTTTCATGATTTATTTTGCTAATTTAATAATAAGATTTGCAAAATAATTCTAATCAATTTCTAAAATTAATTTTTAAAACATTACATTCTTCACAAAAACTTGACAAACAGGTATGCTTTAAATGCTCACATACTAATAGATGTATAGAATGTCAGTCACCAATTCCCAGTTCTTTGTACACTCTGTATACACCTGTCTTTTTCTTCTTCCAGTTTTTTATTTTTTATTTTTGCATAGGATGAACATTGGCCACCCTAAAATCTTTGTGATCTGTGATCATGTATTTATAATGTGATTTATATTTTACTTGTCCTTTTGTTTGACACGGTAGAAGAACAGCTTACAAAACAGGAATCTAAGTCTTACATCCTATCTGAGATCCCCCCAGTACCTTTATCAGGTAATTGTATTCATTTTTAAAAATATTTTGTCGCTTCCTTGTTTATAGGCACGGGAAGGGGTGGGCCCTAAGTCTCTTTTACGCTCAGTTGCTATTTTACCTATTGCATTTTCCTACTTGCCTGATCCTGTTGCTCCCTCTCTTAAAGAAAAGAAAAAATAAAACTGGTTCAAAATCAAATGCTTTCTGTATACACAGATTAATCATCTAGTTTTCTGGTTTGGGAAGTGTGTTTATTTGTGAGGATAACATTTCTTATATCATTATTCAATTTTTTTTTTCTTTTAAAAACTGAAGTTTATGAAGTGTCAAATATTTTATGTGTATATTCATTATTCTGACTGCTTTTCTCTGTGTTGTCTGTCTGTTTGTGTAGTAATGGAGATTAACAATCTCATTAAGAATAATATCTTGGAAGATGCCTATCTCAATGTACTCTCTTTGCGGGAGGAGGTTCAATGTGAGCAGGAAGCATTGAAAAAGGGTGAAAAAGCTTTTCCACTGGAACTGTTAAATAAAGAGAAAGATGTGAGTCTGCTCGAAAACAACCTGAGAGATAAGCTTACTGAAATTGTCCGTCAATCCTCTGCCCAGCCTTCTTGCAATAAAGAGCTACTAGTTCAGGTGGCTATCATCATCCAAGAGGAGGAAAAGAGAGAAGGAGATGCGGAGCAGATGGGGGTATGGAGAGATACATGGAGGGCTGCAATAGAGAGAGGAGTGAAAGAGACACTCAATAAGATTCACCTGGACAGCTATGAGGAAAATACTTCCTGGTTGGCAGTACATTTAGGACAAGTGGGAAAAGTGATTGTGGAACAGTTGGAGAAAGTAAAAGCAGAGCTTACAAGCTCTTACCCCCCAAGCTTTAATGTGTTCGAAACATACGTTTCAATCTTTCATAAAGTTGTGGTGGAACACCTGAAAGGGCTTCTGGGAAAAGTGACAGAACTGAAGGATTACTACGCCCTTCTGGATTTTATTTTGAACCGTTACCACAGGTGAGGAGCTGGTTTGTGATTAATAGAGTTCTTCCTGAGTAATTGCAGTCATATTATAAGATGTGTTGCATGGGGTGTACCATTATCCATTATCACATTAGTACAATGTGTATCAGTGGTTCTCAAACATGGGGCTGCGCCCACTGAGGGACCGCCAGATGGCGCCAGGAGGCTGCATTGAAATTCCAGAACTTTATTATTATTATTTAATTTTACCAGTATGTAAGTCGGAATTGTCAACTCTTTAACTATGATGTACATAAAAATGAGAAATATTAAGTAATTAAATGAATTATTTAAGTACATCACAAGCGAAGACACAGTCCAGGAGGCCCAAACAGAAACTCTAAAAAAAAAAAAAAACTCAAGCCCCACAATATTGAGAACCACTGGTGTACATCACCTATTATTAATTATTGATTAATTCAAATCTTGTTAAATAGGTTACATAGTACCTTCATTATCTGGCAGTAAATTGATTAGCTGTGAAAGCTAGCATTTTATAAGTCGCTTGGAAAGTGTTGGTGTCACAATGTTGTTTCTAAAGAACAACCTTCCTCTTTTTAGACATGAGAAGAAGACGGTAGCATTTTCTAGTTGCTGAATTATCTTTCTGTTGTCTGTAAATTTTACTTCCCTTTAAATTTTGGATTCACATGGTATAAAAACTATGGAAAGTAGTATGTCTATATTCATCAGATTTGGACTCTGTTAGTCTGCTTTTTTGCATAGTAATATAGCATTTTATGCTGGTAAACATGACCCCTTTTGGAGGTTATGGATTTAATTGTGAATGTCTCTGAAGAACTGATTATTGCTAGACATTGTAAATACATTGTGACTACACACTTCCCTAAGATACCTTAATACTTCCAAATACATGAACAAATCATAAACTCAAATGACCGAGACACTTACAGCAAATGCTTTATCTTACAAATTCATTATAGATGGGGCGGCTGTGGCGCAGTTGTTAGAGTGGATTGTCCACTAAGGGTTGGCTGTAGGGTTGGCGGTTTGATTCCCGGCCCGGGTGACTCCACATGCCGAAGTGTCCTTGGGCAAGACACTGAACCCCAAGTTGCTCCCAATGGAAGCTAGGCTTGCATGCAGCTCTGCTACCATTGTGTGTGGCGTGTGGGTGATGGCACTCGCTTTGGTATTGATATACATATTAGATAGTTGTTCCACCCCCCATTTCTTGTAAATACCTTATCTTATAAAAATCAAAGTCTACTACTGTATTGTTATACTATTATATTATTATATTACTACCTTAATAAACAGTCTCAAAGTTGTTTTTTAAGAAACATTCAATGATATAGGGATGATTAATCTGACAGTGTTCCATTTACCATAGTGAGAAGATTATGGGAAGCAATTCCTTGCAGCCAGAATTGAAGGAGGAGCTAAAGACTCTTAAACTAGATGAAGATTTTCTAGATCAGATCAAGAATGCATACTGCAATCGCTTACAGGTAAGTTACAGATGCATTGAGGTAGTGTTGATGTTTTGTGCCACTGAAACAAAGCTACTGTGATCAAATAACACACTCAGAAATGAAAATGTATGCTCTGTGTGTGAAACAGGCAGATGTAAGATCATCTCTGGACAACATAATTAAGATGGAACATGATGAGATGTGGAAAGATAAAAATAAACCACAGATTAATGAGGAACTTTACCTCTCTCACATTCACACGGACATCCTGATGGTATGGACCACAGATTTGCCCACTTCATTAATATGGTTGAATTTAAATTGAATATGATTTACAGTTTCACTGAGCAGGCAGATATAATAATCTAAGATTTAGATGCAAGGCATCATTTTAACTATAGAGGGCAATAAAGTTTTTAAATATACTGTATATTACAGTTGTACTCTTCTTCCCTCAGTATATTTCAGGACCAATCCAGGCATCCAGTTTGCTTGATGAAAAACTGGAGCACAAAGTTATGTGCTGCTGCCTTCATGAGCTAAAAGAATTTCCCAAACGGTTTGTAATTTGTATAGTTTTAGGCTAAATACTTAACAATTAGTCTATCATGGAGATCCCAACATTCCATTTGCTCAGTTTTTCCTATGATGTTTGAATTGTTTGACATATTATTGGCACAACTCAAAGTCAGTGTTGAAATGCTAAGCTGAGCTTTTAAAAATTTTGAATCAACATACCATATATTGCTTCATTTTGTCACTATCTCTACCTTTCCAAAGATTTGAGTCGGCCTTTGTACAATGGAACAAAACTCTTCTGGATCCCTCCCTATGGGCTGAATATCATATTACTTACATCAACAGCTTTAGAGATTTGAAGTAAGTACTTTATAACACACTGTGAATTCCTAAAATATTTTACAAAACATCAAAGAATGTAAATGCTGTAATCCTCTAATCCATTCATGTCTGGAAAAAATCTAAAGTGAAGCACAATAGTACTGCTTTTTCGCAAACTCCCACACATTGAGTTTTTGTATTTCCAGAGTTACACTGTGTTATTATTTGCTTGGTCATAAATTGCAGGAGCCTGCCCTGAAGTAGGTGAATGGAGCAATGTGGCAGTGTGACATTTAAATCTTCTAGCACAGTGGTGTTTTAAAACCCACTCAGAACCAACAATGTTATTATGTTACTAGGTTCTGCGTCATTCTTTTAATGGAGACACAATATTTTTCTGACTTCAAGTAAAGCCTTATTTTTCTTGTGCCATATCTTAGAACCTATTTATGAATTATGTGGCCCTACGTCAACATAAATCAGATAATGCACCTACATACCAACTAAATAAAAAAGACTTAATTATTTTATTCATAAATAAACAGTCGCCAATACTAAATGCCCATACATACTGAATACATATGTGTCATACAACCAATAAGGTGCTATTTAACAGGCAATCCATTGACTAAAGTTTTTTTTATGTTAACTAGTACATAGTTAAATAATATGTAAAATGATATATGTCATTATAAAAAATGATCAATTATAAGAAAAAAAAGATGCCACATTGATTCAGGTACAAAGATTCAGGAACATTTGCAGTTCAATGTACTTATATTTAAGGGCATCCGTTTCACAGAACACTGAATCATGTGATTATAACTGACTAGATGTTAAGTCACATGATTTATTGGAAGCAGTGCAACTAGCACAGGAAATATTTTCATATAACACATTTCAGTGTTTTAAATTGGGGGAAAGTCCCTGATTTCTGAATAAAGATTCTAGACTCTAACCAGTCATTTATCTCTAGAACAATTCATAACACAAACAGGCTACATGATACAAACCAGTTTGTATTGCTGCTTCAGTGCTTGACAATAGTGTAATTTAAGGATTAGTAGTAAAGATCTCTCACAATGGACAGCAAACTAACATAGTCATAATAAAAGAAATCCCACCAAATACACACCCTACATATATTCTTTAATTCATTCCTTCATTTTCCTTCTGTTTTTCCTGATGGCTATGGCAATTTCAACAGACTGAGAAAATCCCCAGCCCTAAGCCACACTTCTCTATACTTGTACACAGTTGCCAGCTCCTCTTCATAGGGAATTCCCAAATGTTCCCAAGCCAACTGTGAGATTTAATCTCTACAGCAGGTCCTGGGTATTCCCAAGTTTTCCAAACAGTAGGGAATGTCTTGTCTGGGACATACAGCCCAAGTGTTAGCAAACAGGGGCCTTTATTAAAAGTTTCCCAAAACACCTTAACTGGGACTTTTCGAAATGCAAGTGCAGTGGCTCTACTCCAGTGCTTTCCCAGAATGCCAAAATCCTCAATCTATCACAAAGTTTAAGCCAAGGCCATCCAGTGGAGAATCTCTTTTCATCTATCTCACACTTGACCAGGGGAAAGGTCTGTTTCCTGAGTCCCACACATTTCTGGAGAGAAATTGACTCAGACAGGAGGTGCTGATTTTCATAATATTTAATATACCCAATGTCAGTGTACAAGGCTTTATGGAAACCACATTGAGGCCTGCCTCCAGGAGTGGCTCTAAGTAACCCAGACCTGGGCGGCCTATGTTATGGAATCTCCTTCAGCAAAACACTCTAAGAATTTTAAGGTCTTGATGTGAAAAGGTAGACTTGATTATATAAATAATAGAGTCAAATCACTCTGCAGTGTGATTGACATAAGCATTTTTGGTACAGGCTTTTATACTATTCTGAAACCCTGGTCGCATCTGGGTGGATTTTCCCTTTTTTCATTAGGTCATACCTTGGCCTCGTGCCACCATTAATTAAAAAGTCTTCTCTATAATGGTGGCATGGTTCCACCAGTCAATTTTTTTTAAACTGCCAGAGGTTACATACTTTCCCAACACAGACAGGTACCAGTTGACTGATTAACATTTGGTTACACTCTTAAACAAAGAATCTGGTGGATTCAATAGCTTGTTTCTCTGATTAATCATAGGTTGATACTTTTTCACACCTTATATTGATACAGTAAGTATCTGTGTTCTATCTGTGCACTGGGATAAAAGAGAAGACTAGAATTATGGAGAGGTGAAATAATCCTTTAACTATGGATATTTTACATATCCTCAATGACAGTAATACAAAGTAAGTAGCATGGGCGATATAGAAAATTATATAACGATATTTGAACTCTTTCAATACACAATATACATGAGAATATTTATGTTTGCTAACAAAACCTATAAAAATGGCAAACAGTATTGGCATGTTATATAAAGACTCTAGAACATTACAAGAATATTGTTATATTTAACAGTTATTAATTGGAAAATAAGGAAGATTAAAATGATGGGTACACAAATAGATTTTACCATCCAATCAGCTACTTGTCACCATGAGTATCTATGGTGTCAGTGTTACAGCGATGTTGATAATACCCATGATATCTCAAAAAAGCATACTGTGACATAAATTATGACAATATAGATATTATTTCTTGCCCCTGCTCTAAAATTAAGTGTATAAAAATATTTTGACCTACCGTTTTCCCTGGTCTTATGATATGTAAAAGTTCTGGTACATTGTAACTAACATGATATTATATTACCTTTAAATATACCAACATTAATTATTTTACATACAATGTGCTTAATAAATTGAATTTCAGAACCTAAGGTCAGCTATACTGACTATAATGTGAAATGTTTTTATATGGTATTTTAAGATAAAATAGCTTGTGCAAGAACATATTCAGATTCACTAAAGTAAAATTCATCTTACATTTTAGATCTTTGAAAATATGTTCAGAAAAATACATTTAAAGGGTGTGTTGTGCCACTTACAGAAAAGCCACATTTGAATTTTCTCTGAATTTTTTGATAATGTAAATTTGAAGTAACTTGACGTGTAGGCCTTGTTGTATGTAAATCACAATACTTAAAATGGCTGTAAACCCAAATAGTAGCCACAACTTTTTGAGTTTCTGCCAAAATTACTAGGCTGATACTATTATTGTTATTGTATGTTACTGTCTCTGGGAAATGAAGGCCAGAATTCATATGACGCTCTGTGACTTGCACTCTACACTTAAAGTATAGAGTGGGGTGTTTACCAATTTTGAGAATGCTCTTAACATCATTCATTATTAAATAGCTTGTGTGTGTGTGTGTGTGTGGCTGGCTTACTAGAGAGCAAACTGAGCGCTACAGACAGAAGTGTCCAAATCAGGTGGAGCAGCTGGACAAGGAGATAAATGGACTGGTTAAAATGCTGAGCCAGGCTCTTCTAGACAATTTCCAAACTGACACTAAGGTAAATAAAATCATGAATGGATTTCTCTAATTCTTTTGACATATAATAATACATTTTGACAAAAGTTGTAACCTCTTAATACTCTTTATAGCCTCTTCTAAAGATGATGATGACAAAGAAGTGGCTGTCCTCCGATGAAGACTTTCAACAGTTGCATAAGAGAATTGAAACTCTCTCCCAACAATGCAAACATATGAGTCCCCAACATGTACAGGTATGAAAACTTACATATGGGCCATATTTTTCTATCTGTATCTGCACACACACGAAGGCTGATTTGATGACTTATTGCATGGAACACAATCGATTATGCAACATTATACCCCTAGAGCTATGAGTGAGGAATGTCACCAGGGAGGCATCATTCACTTTTGGAGGGGAGCCAACCAGTCCTGCATTCCAGTAAAATACTTTTGATATAGAAATCATAGCATGGCATAATTAGCATAAAAGTGAATAATAATGACGTAATGCAGGGCTTTCTAGAAAAGTATTTTCATTTCAAAATTGTAAAATCTTTTTCTTCAGTCAAGTGATTATTAAAGTGTCATGGAGGCAGTTCGGGTGGGATGCAAATGCAGGTTTATTGAGTGAAGCAGACAAATCCATAGGAGGTTTTAAATGACAGACTCATAAAAAAGAAACAGTTCAGGTCATCTGCAAATAGCATTCAAGGCCAGAAAGATCAAAGTAACGAGACAGAGTCAAAATTATGTGGCTCAGTAAAAGCGTGTGTGTGTGTGTGTGTGTGTGTGTGTGATTGAGAGCAGTGTCACTAGTTAAATGTTTGGTGAATTTGAATGTGGGTATAACTCATGTGACTGCATTTGTGTTCCTTGAGGGTGTTGAGAAATGAAGTTGGATGTGGTGGAAACAAACGAGGACAATCAGAACATATCTTGATATCATTTTGATGACAACTGATGAACAGGGAATACCAGTAACTTATTACCACTTTTAATGGACCTTGTTAGAGTGGCATATAATTGCAATGGATCTTGTATGGTAGCACTACTTGTATTGTTCTCTGCTTGATTTATCGCTTTGCTTGTATTTTCTCATTTGTAAGTCACTTTGGATAAAAGCGTCTGTTAAATGAATAAATGTAAATGTGAATATAATTTAACAGGTACTATTTCCACATTGTTAGAGCCAGTGAAATAAGTATGTACCCTCCAGTTTTTAATTCCTGCTTTAACCCCTGAATGAACACAGAAAATGTTCTAAAATACACGTGGAAAAAAATTGCTATGGTAGTGTCACAATAAGGAGTCTTGGGAAATCCTGTAGATGACCAAGTAGTCATAGAGGAATTTCTGAACCCACACAGTTACAAAAGACACACAAAAATAAACATTTCACATATTCACAGTGAAAAGGTTTGCAGTTCCCTATTTTGTTGCTATCCCCTTAAGTTCTAATGATCTGGCAAAAAGGAACATTTAGCACCTTAAGAAAAAAAATATCAGGTCTTTATTAATAAAAAAAATGTTTTCTTTCTTTTTTCTGTCTGTGTGTCCTTTGTATGTTTTACTACAGGAATTCGTGAGTGATGTGCATTACTTCGTCGTGAGGGAGTATATATGTCAGTTGATGAAGAATAACTACTCATGCAAAAACAGGAAGAACGAAAAGGCAGCCGCCAAAATAGAAGCGCAATGGAGAGAACTCTGTGAGCTCTTTCAGGAAATGGTACAGAAACCACACTTTCTTTTTCTCAGGGCAGGCAAAACATCTAAAGATTTACACCCAGTAGAAAAATATTAGACATAACAACAATAGCTTTTTCTACTTTAAGCGAATTATCTGTTCATTTGGACTAGCGTAGCAAAATTCTATTTTCGTACAAGACCAGAGCGAAGTATTAGCAGGGGGAAAAAAGGAAAAAACACTTTCTGTGATAGTGATAGTGATCATGTTTACCAGATAATGCACTTTGCACTATGATAACTGAAGATTCTTTTGAAATTTAATACCAGTTATCAATCTGAACGTTAAATATTTTTACTATTATTGGTGTTTGCAATGTGAGATAGATTTATATCGGTTTACAAATAAGGTTTATGTCATTTTGAGAATTGTGGCAGCCCACTGATTTAAATTGTCAAGCAGCAAATAAGCATACTAAATGTACACAACATGTGGGCGAAATGTGTTTTATATGAGCCACATTTTATAATATAGCTCTTTTAAGTCTCAGGATGAAAACTTTTAATTTCACAATAATTGCTTCATTGCTCTTTGCACACCAAATGAACAAACGTGTTCACTTCTTGTAGTGGCTTGTTCTGGATTAGTGGCAGAATAAATATCTGAGCTAATTTACTATCTATATCTGACAACAGATTTATCATTGCAGATTCATAAGCTTTAGCTATTTGGCATGGTTTTTTAAAGTTTAAAAGTTTAAAAATTCCCATGTGATGAGCCATTATGCTGACTTGCATAATAGGGTGGTTATTGCATAACCTGTATAAAAAATGTTTTTAAAATCCCCTTAAATATTCAGAAGTGAAAGTTAGCATGTGCCTTTCACATTTAAACACAATTGTTCCATATTACACCTTATACTACCAAGGCAGATAGGTCAGTTGGTCCTGTGGCTGGTACCAGCTGTAAATATGGTTTCAGTCATCCAGTCATGATTTCGAAACATTTACAGTACACGGTAGGCCAAAAGGCTAAATGTGTGTGTATATATATATATATATAATTTATTTATTTATTTATTTTTAGCATTTTCTTGGTTGGTTTGCAATAACATATTATATTATAATAACATATTATAACATATGCAATAACATATAACAACTTAAAAATAAAGACTAACAGGGTTTACTTAAAAAAAAAAACAATTCTAAATATTTGTGATAGTTACCTAAAAAACAATTAAACAACACAATCCACCAAAAAAAATCCCCTAGTAGTTTTAAGCTAATATAAATAGCCAGCTTTTCCAGGCAGTCCTCAAAGATCCTATGTCATGCACGCAATTTCCCGGAGGATTGTTGAGATTGTTTAACACCTCGCTTCCTTCCTCTCCATCTCTGACATTTCTGTCAGTGCTTTGTGTTTGGAGTCACTGCTAATTATTACTCTGAAAATAAAAAAGCAAGGTGATGGTCTACAGGACTTGATCACTACATTGTCTTGCGATTATTTCTCCATAGAATTCTGTTCAACACTGGCTCTATCCAGTAGGGGAACACCTGCAAAAGATTATTGGAGAGAAAAAGAGTGAAATAAAGAATTACCTACAGCCGTTGGTTGATGATTATCCAGATTTCAGGTGAGGTCCCTTTTTTAATCTAGCCCCACAGCTGTCATCACCGATGAAGTTTAAATGAGTCACATTCCAAACAAAAATTCCTTACTTAATATTGCATTCAAGACAAATACGGTATTTATTTTTTTTGCTCTTTAATGACCAATATGATTCAATGCTCCTGTTTTTCTTCAAGGAAACCAGATATACAGTATCTCACAAAAGTGAGTACACCCCTCAAATCTTTGTAAATATTTGATTATATAAGATGGGTGGATGGATCTTTTCATGTGACAAGACTGAAGAAATGACACTTTGCTACAATGTAAAGTAGTGAGTGTACAGCTTGTGTAACAGTGTAAATTTGCTGTCCTTTCAAAATAACTCAACACACTGCCATTAATGTCTAAACCCTGGTAACAAAAGTGAGTACACCCCAAAGTGAAAATGTCCAAATTGGGCCCAAAGTGTCAATATTTTGTGCGGCACCATTATTTTCCAGCACTGCCTTAACCCTCTTGGGCATGGAGTTCACCAGAGCTTCACAGGTTGCCACTGAAGTCCTCTTCCACTCCTCCACGACGACATCACGGAGCTGGTGGATGTTAGAGACCTTGTGCTCCTCCACCTTCCATTTGAGGATGCCCCACAGATGCTCAATAGGGTTTAGATTTGGAGACATGCTTGGCCAGTCCATCACCTTCACCCTCAGCTTCTTTAGCAAGGCAGTGGTCGTCTTGGAGGTGTGTTTGGGGTTGTTATCATGCTGGAATTCTGCCCTGCGGCCCAGTCTCTGCTTCAGTATGTCACAATACATGTTGGCATTCATGGTTCCCTCAATGAACTGTATCTCCCCAGTGTCGGCAGCACTTATGCATCCCCGGACAATGACACTCCCACCACCATGCTTGACTGTAGGCAAGACACAGTTGTTTTTGTACTCCTCACGTGGTGACCGCCACCCACTCTTGACACCATGTGAACCAAATAAGTTTATCTTGGTCTCATCAGACCACAGGACATGGTTCCAGTAATCCATGTCCTTAGTCTGCTTGTCTTCAGCAAACTGTTTGCGGGCTTTCTTGTGCATCGTCTTTAGAAGAGACTTCCTTCTGGGATGACAGCCATGCAGACCAATTTGATGCGTATGGTCTGAGCACTGACAGGCTGACCCCTTCAACCTCTGTAGCAATGCTGGCAGCACTCATACGTCTGTTTCTGAAAGACAACCTCTGGATATGACGCTGAGCACGTGCACTCAACTTCTTTGGTCGACCATGGCGAGGCCTGTTCTGAGTGGAACCTGGTAAACTGCTGTATGGTCTTGGCCACCGTGCTGCAGCTCAGTGTCAGGAAAACTTCTTATAGCCTAGGCCATCTTTATGTAGAGCAACAATTCTTTTTTCAGATCCTCAGAGAGTTCTTTGCCATGAGGTGCCGTGTTGAACTTCCAGTGACCAGTATGAGGGAGTGTGAGAGCGATGACACAAAATTTAACACACCTGGTCCCCATTCACGCCTGAGACCTTGTAACAGTAACAAGTCACATGAGACCAGGGAGGGAAAATGGCTAATTGGGCCCAATTTGGACATTTTCACTTAGGGGTGTATTCACTTTTGTTACGAGAAGTTTAGACATTAATGGCTGTGTCTTGAGTTATTTTGAGGGGACAGCAAATTTACACTGTTACACAAGCTGTACACTCACTACTTTACATTGTAGCAAAGTGTCGTTTCTTCAGTGTTGTCACATGAAAATATGTAATCAAATATTTACAAAAATGTGAGATACTCACTTTTGTGCGATACTGTAACTCAGGCTCTAAATATAACTCAGTTAATCAGTGAACCCACTTCACACAATCATAGCTCTTTGACCAGATTGTTTGGCCAAACTTGGATCTTGCTGCTTGGATTACAGAGTTTTTGTTTGTTTGTTTGTTTGTTTTTGTTTTTAAGGAACTTCTACTCCTTTTTCAAGAAATGTGTGCCAGGCCTTAATGAGTCATACATATTTAGTGTAAATGGTGTCAGACCTGTGTAAGATCTTTTAAACAAATACAGGATATTGTGGAGGAAATCATTTAGATGGGAGGGAAATTGAGTTTCCAGTTATGTTCCCAGAAACTTTAGGATTTATGCTGACACTGAAGTTACGGTACCTCTATCAGAACCAATTCAGTTCAATTTAGTTTTATTTATATCAACAATATATATCATCACAAAACAGGTTTACAAAACTCTATATAGATTATATTTACAGTGGTGCTTGAAAGTTTTGGAGCCCTTTAAAATATTCTATATATCTGCTTAAATATGACTCAACACATCATATTTTCACACAAGTCCTAAAAGTAGACAAAGAGATTAAACAAATGAGACAAAAATATTATACCTGGTCACTTATTTATTGATGAAAGTGATCCAGTTTTACATATCTGTGAGTGGCAAAAGTATGTTAAGTTCTAGGATTAGCAGTTAATTTGAAGGTGAAATTTCAGGTGATTTCAATTAATGGGATTACAATCAGGTGTGAGTGAGCGATCTGTTTTATTTAAAGAACACGGATTTATCAAAGTCTGATCTTCACAACACGTTTGTGGAAGTGTATCATGGCATGAACAAAGTTGATTTCTGAGGACTTCAGAAAAAGTGTTGTTGATGCTCATCAGGCTGGAAAAGTTTACAAAACTATCTTTAAATAGTTTTGACTCCACCAAACCACAGTCAGACAGATTGTGTACAAATGGAGGAAATTCAAGACCATTGTTACCCTCCCTAGGAGTGTTTCACCAACAAAGATCACCTCAAGAGCAAAATGTGTAATAATCCGCAAGGTCACAAAGTAACTTGTAAGCAAATAAAGGCCTCTCTCACATGGCTAATCTTAATGTTCATGAGTCCACTATCAGGAGAACACTGAACAACAATGGTATACATGGCAGGGTTGCAAGGAGAAAGTCACTGCTCTCCAAAAAGAACATTGCTGCCCCTCTTCAGTTTGCTAAAGATCATTTGGACAGGCCAAAAGACTAATGGAAAAATGTGTTGTGGACGGATGAGACCAAAATAGAATTATTTTTATTTAAATGAGAAGTGTTATGTTTGAGACAGGAAAACACTGCATTCCAGTATAAGCACCTTATCCCATCTGTGAAACATGATGGTGGTAGTATCATGGTTTGGGCCTGTTTTGCTGCATCTGGACCAGGACGACTTGCCATTATTGACGGAACAATGAATTCTGAATTATACCAGCAAATTCTAAAGGAAATTGTCAGGACATCTGTCTGTGAACTGGGTTATTTTTGTCTACTTTTAGGATTTGTGTAAAAATCTGATGTTTTAGGTCATGTTTATGCAGAAATATAGTAATTCTCAAAAAATCACAACCTTTCAAGCACCACTGCAGATCCATAATAACCAAGCCATAGTGATAGTAGCTAATGATAACATGAAGGAAAAACTCCCTAAAACAAATGTGATCTAATCCTGAATCGTTTCCCCATTTCTAGCCAAAAGCATCTCTCAGCAGTTCTGTATTTTCGTGGAGTAATACGGGGCAGGCAAAGACAGATGATCCTACAGACGCTTTCTGACCTGAAGCAGCATGCCAGTAATGCTGGGAGTACACAGCATGCACTATTCAATGAGATGGAGGCAGCAGTGAACACAAATTGCCTAGTCAATATGGCATGCTATGTCCACTAATTGTCTGTTCTTAACACGTGTTACCAGTTGAAATTTGTTTTTTTTTTATATTTTATACACTATTATAAAGTAACATCAGGTGTTTTGAAACTCATGTGCTATGGTCTTAGAACAGACACATACAACAGTGGCAGCCACAGGACCTGATTTGCTTTAAAGCTGGAAGGATGAGTTTAGAACATATTCACAGTCCAGTTCCACTTTTTATTAGAAGAGTTTTGAATTGAAAGACCCTGCTCACAACCTAATTTTGATCATACCATATACATTGAATTTTAAGAGTAGCATTATACAGTAAAAGCCAATATGCTAATATGTACAGTAGCGAAAAGGAAGATTTCAGCCAGACAGACCTCGTTTGCAAAGAATGTAAATATTTGGTCTAGTTTCATAAATATTGTATTTATAATAAATAATATATATTTTTAAAATGTGAATTTTAGGATTAATGTATTTAGTGCTGTGTCTAATAATTTTAAAATGATTACATCCTTCCAGTTACTTCCATAAGTGCTTTCAAATTTATGTCTGGGCGGCACTTTCATCTTCCTGGCTGTGACCTTACACACACACAGTAATATATACATATATAAATGAAGATGCATTTCTAATTTATATTCCAATCATGATATAGATCCGTTGATTATCCAATGTCTTTTGGGGAAAAAATTATGTTGGGTTGTTGTATTTTGTCTGCTTTTGAAATTACCCAGAAATGTCAGTGTCAGCTAAAGATTTCAGGCCATATCGGTACACCATGGAAACACAGAAAGGAAATGAACAGGACTGAGAAGAAAAGCTAAAAGGTCAGGTGGGATAGGACCTGGACAGAAACAGAAATTGGCAGTTGTACATATTTTACTGCAGTAAGATAGGAACCATAAGGCATTCTGGAGTTGCAACAGCTTGATACTGATACTGAGCTGATGATAGTGTCCACCCATGTGTGTCCTGATTGCAGGAAAGAGGGGAAATAACCACAAACATTATATGGCCTAATATATTTTGTGTAAATATTATTATTATTATAGAAAAGATAGCCAAGCACTCTGTTTTGTCTGTACTGTATTTTCATAGCGTGATTGCTAAAACTTTGTTTAACAATATAGCTGGAGTGTGTTGATTACTTGTATAGTTGACTACTTATTTTTATGTGTTAATAACACTCTCACTGCTCAAAATAAAGCAGCTTGTTTGATGAATCTGAAAATCTTTTGGTTTCACACAGTATACAAGCATGAATAAAATTAATGAATGAGTAATTCAATATCCTTGTATATTTATGAATTTTAGTATTCAGCTTCATTTCCATTGTCTATGGACTTCAATAAGCAGAAGGTTGGAGAATTAAGGCATTGAGTCTCTATTCATGTGTGTGTCCTGAAAAGACATTCTCATTGGGCCTCTGTGAATCCTAATAAACGAATGGGTCTGTCTTGAAATCTTTCTCGTGAGTGTTTTTTTTTATGCCACCATAAGTATATTTCAGTTACCGAGAGTTTGTCATGTTAATGAGAGTGTCATACTTTGCCTCCCCTACACAGACCCTCACCCTCTGAATAGCTGCCAATTACAATCGCGTGATGCTCAGATTAAAGCAACAACATTAACATTAATATGCAATGCTTTAGTGTTAATGCATGGTGACCTGTACAGTATTTGATCCAGGGGAGTAACCTGGCCTGGGCATTCGGGCCTTCAGCCCCCAAAAAAATTTTCTTTAGCCCAGAATATTTCTCCACTTGGAGCAGTTTGTCACTACACCACTGAACATCAGTCAAAGAAGACAGTGTTGTAATTTTGTATCGTCAGTGAATGGAGTATTGTATTTTATCTTCAGTGAACAGAGGCGATTCCAATCAGACAGGGTTTAGAGGAAAATACATGGAAACACTTGTGTCTTTTTGGTTGACAGCTATCAATCCTGCCAAATGCTAGCTCACAGTCAGTAAGTGTGAGGGGAAAATGGATATACACCGATTAATGTTTTAATTTTTACCAGTAAAGAAGTTAAAATTGAAACACTAACATCCTCTGAAACTAGCCGAGTCTCAAGTTAGTCTCAAGTTTGCAGGACTACGGTCTGGTAGTCCTTCAAACAGTGAAAACACTTGAGGCAAGTTTTATGACAAATGGGCTACAACTTTTTGTCAATTTTTCATATTTTTAAAGCAATTAGCCCTCACATGCAAGAAAGAAATGCATGCAAACAGTTTATTTAGAAGCATGTTTTTAAAAGTTTTTTCATGGACAAGAATCTGGGCTCAGCCCCAGATGATTAACAGTCCAGCTAACAGTCCAGCTAAGTAGTGAAACCTTTCACTCATATGTTTCATTTTTGCTGTTCAGTATAGTGTGTTACTTCATACCACATGCTACAGTATACCACATTATTGCTGTAAGGATCCTGAGTACAGTTCCTAGTACAGTTATTATATGTATTGGTGCTCTGGATGAGCAGTAGGCTATATTTCAGTTTGGAATTTAAGATTGAATTCTTTAAATGGTTTAAATATCACACCTTAAAGGATTTCAAGCAATGATGAACAAAAACATTTTAGGTCTGTGACATCTGCTATGCAAATATAACAGGTAGAAACCACAGTCCACATCCTTCCCTACTGAAGTTGTCTCACATGACTTTCTATATCTTTCAAACGCACCTATTACCATAACTGAAAGTACATTATACTGAAGCTGTGTGCCCTCATGGCATCCAATTCATTCAGCGGCAGGTTTCTGGACCTTTTACGTTCCCAACATGGAGGTGAACAGGACGGTAAGAACACAGATAATCTCATAATAATAATAATAATAATAATAATAATAATAATAATAATAATAATAATAATACTATTTGCCTACTTATAATAATGGTGGCGGTGGTGGTTGTTGTTGTTAGACTTACACTACAAAGAAAAAAGAAAGAAAGAAACTTTTGCGTGATAGATTTATTCACTGAAAGGGTTTTTCCCCTCATCGCGCTGAAAAGATGCTTCCATTTTAACCAACAGCGTTTGAAAACTCAGTAACAGGATGAAGGATGCTTTGGAAAGCATCTGTTTCTATATTATAGCATGCGGAACAATATCGTGATTGGAGGTTCATGTAAACATTTCCATGCTATAGGCTAATATTGCGATCATGTCACAAACATATTGATTTTCTAAAGGTTCTGGGTCGGTCCCTGCCGCTAAATGGACTACTATACTAAATAGTTTTACAGACCACACTTTCAGAAAAGCAGTGGCAGCAAAACAGGACATAACATATCATATCGGCTACATCGAGAAATGAGCAGCACAGACGCGTCTTAATAAAACACCTCTGCCCGGAAAAAGCCACATGCACCGGAAAGTGTTTGTGCGCGTGCCAGTTCCTCCCCTTGTGAGTACCGATTATGTCGAAGAGGATACAGGCCATATAAGCAGCACACACACACATACACACTACTAAACGGAACAGCCGCTGAGTTGACTACTTTTGACTTTGGTGAACTTCTACTTTTACTTTTTACAGCCTCAACAGTGAAGGTATTTCTTTATAGTATTTTATAATACTCGTACGATTCAGTTTCTATGTCTTTTGCGTCCTAACTCAAAACCTTGCACATGGCAATTATTAATCTGAAACATTCTTGCCAAATCAGCTGTTTAATACAGTGATAGCCCGAATTAATTTCATCCTTAAAACAGAAAAGCTATTAGATCAACATATATTTAATAATGCCTGCGATCTTTTTAACACTGATTGTGTGCCTTAGTTACTGTACCTATAATCTATTATTATTTTCTGTCTTAAAGGAACAATGACTGTTGGATCATCATCCCCCATAGTCAGAAGGGTTTCACCTTCTAAGTCTAAACTTTCCAAGTTTAAAATAAGCCTACCATTTTTCAAAAGGAATACCCATATTCCAGAAGACATCAAGTCTGAAGGTAAGAATTTTTTGTACTTAGTTATCACTCCAACTAGTTAAGATGAAAATAGCATCAGGTACCTGTCATTAATGAAATATATTGTTTACAAAAAGTGCTCATGCAACGGTGTGTGGGTTTGTGTTGTCCTGGGGTCCTAAGTGAATTTCTGTGCTTCTTTGTCTCCTTTAGAGATTCTGTTAACTTTTCAGCAGAATCTACAGCAGCATCAGTTTGCAGTGGCAGGGAAGCAGCTGATATGTCGAGAGGAGCGTTTGTTTGCACTGAAACAAGAAGGGATGGGATCCAGCAAGAGCATGTTGGCAGAAGAGGAGGAAGATGAGGAGGAAAAACTGAATAAAGACTTTGAAGACCTTTTAAAGAAAGTTATGTCAACAGTTGAGAAATGTTTTGATGTTCAAACTAATGAAGAGAAAGAATTTTTAAAAGAGGCAGTCCTAGCCATCGACCAAGAGGAAGAGCAGGACAGGAGATGGGAAGGTGTTCCGACAAATGAACGTCCTCCATGGAGACCGAGGCATTGCAGACTGGCCCATGACCACCTGCTTAGCAGTATGGTTATACAGCGGATGGAGGAGGCAAAACTAGATTCAAATGTCAACTTTAGGTCTTCAGTTCAATTGGAGATTACTGCCAAGGGTCAACAACTAAAGAAAGACCTGCTAAAAATTGCAAAGAATGTGAAGAGCTGCTACCCAAAAGAGAATGTGTGCCAAATGTATGCCAAAATATACCATCAGGTTTTTAGTGACAAGCTCAGGGAAATTGTTGACTTTGGACTTGCTGATGAAGACTGCATACAAGTGCTTCATTGGGTGCATAGTCTTTACCCTGAGTAAGTGAGGAAAGCCATACCAAGGCATTCTGTAACCTCTAAATGCTATTTAGTATATTATTGTTATTATTATTATTATTATTATTATTATTATTATTATTAAAAGTTGTTTATTAATTTAACTACATTTTGCTTTTCAGGATTCTGAGGCATGAAGAGCTTTCTGGGATGATTGACTATGAACATCTTGAGGCACTGCTCCCTGATGATATCCTTGAGCTGTTGGAAGAGCAGTATTTGACCAGTAAAGAGGTACGTTATTGTGTTATTGTTAAATCTCTTATATCTAAGTGCCCAGATAGACTGCCCTCAGAGAAACCAAGTTTCACATGTCTTTTTTGGACCGACACATTTAATTTGTATAGTTGCGTTTAAGAAGTTTAATCTTGTATCATTTTTGTCCCTCTTTGTCTCCTTTCTTTGGTCATGTCGCTAGAATGAGCTATGGACATGGTGTCAAAGAGCCTTGAACAGTGAGAAGGAAGCTAATCCTGAACTGAAGGAAAATTGCTACTCAAGCCATCTGGCCATTGATGTGATTCAGGTACTACTACTGAAAATACAGTCAAAGCAATGCACTGAAAATAAGTGAATGTGTGATGTTCTAAATGCAGTTGTGTTTATTTCTTCTGCAGTGTGTCAATGCTTTTCTCACCTCATCAAAGAATGTGCTTGGCTCTTGGTCAAAAACTCAGAGAATCACACACCAGTTAAAGCAATTCCTTATTACGTGAGTTCCATTTGTTACATTCTGGTTTTTAATTTTTTATTTATTTTTTATTTACTTAATATTTTGAATTAGAATCATTTTATAGACACAATTATGACAATTTTAGCATGAATTGGCCTGTTTTCAGTTACCAGCATTTCCTTGAGAAAGTGATTGAGGATAAGCAGGTGAACGCTGATGCTGTATTGAAGGCCAACCTGCCCTGTATCAGAGATCTCAGGTAAGCATCTGGAAATTTACTTTGGAGTTTTGCAATATGACATTGTACCTCTGGAAGGACCCAAATGTAAGAGTTGTTGTTTGTCTAGGAATTACATAATGATGAATCCAGATCCCTTCCCTCAACACATCAAGAATGACTGTATAGATCTGCTGGCCAAGATGAGAGACACATGCCACAGTTATTTCACCAAACCGATACATAAAGATCTCAAGGTAACTCAGATGTAGAAGTGTATTTATTTTATTAACTATTTTACCAATGTATTATCATAATAATACATTTCACGAATCTACATAGTTTAATTGATTATCTATTTGGTTTCAAATTCATACTGCTAAAAAGTTTGATTTCTTCTATTAATCCTATGTGATTAAAGATAGTAGTTAAAAAAAATTTCTGCATGCTTCCACAGTGGACATACTCCAAAGTGGGTACCAAAGAATGGATTAAACACAATGAACATGTGTGTAGTGAATTGCTTGATGGGGTGCATAGACACATTCAGCAAATTGGAAACCTGCATGAAGCATGCTTTAAGGTACAAAGTGCATAGATTTATTAACATATTTATTAACTGTTGGATATACTGGTTTCTGCATTCTGGTATAATGTTTTATATATATATTAACAGGAGTTGGTCAGCAAGCTTCATGAAGAACTTTTGGCTGAGTATGTGAGGAAAATGATGAAGAGAAAGATCAAACTTAAAGATGAGAAGAAACAACACCAGGCAGCTGAAGCTTTATGCAAAAATAGTCAGAAAATACATGCTCTGTTTACTGAGGCTGTAAGTTTTATATACTTCTTTAGGTTGTAACCGTGTTTCTACTTCTTTGGGAACTTTGTTTAATAGTCTTGTTTCAATGGTCTTCATGTACAGGGGTCATATATGAAGGACCTGGAAGACATCCTGCCCAAATTAGCTGAACTGCTGGAACTAAATGATCCACAATGCATTGAACTCCAGCTGGTCACCCTCTCTAACATTTACCCAGACCTCAGGTAATGCTCCATCCAGATATGTATGTGCACATTTGTGTAAAATACAACTTGTACACCTCAGAAACTGATGTAACTATTGTGTTTAACAGTGAAGCCCATGTCTCTGCCTGGCTACACCTCAAGGCAAACCTTTCTCCCTCGGACCTCACAAAAATAAAGAAGACATTCACTATGTATCATGGTCAGACGTCAGAAAGCACTATAGATGGCCAGGATTCCCTTCATTCAAACACAAATTTCTTCTCCAAAGTAGCCATTAAGTAATCATCTGAAACACTGTAAAATATCAAATGTATCTAATTCTCATGCTGTATGTTGTATTTATAGTGTTTTATGCAGTAATGTGCAATGTGAAATGAATTAAGCTATTGTAAAAATTGTAAATAAATACAGTACACATTACTGTCTATTTAGTGTGTATAAACATTATCTTCCTATTATATGCAGTGCATGATGACACTTTCTATAGTGTTGAACAATGAATGTACTAGACATTGATTCTTTGCCAACACTTGTTCTGGTAGGTGATCAGTATTCAGTGGGAATAGCCTCAGACCTCAAAGAAGTGCCTAATTACTGGAAGATACAGGATATGTGATTTCCTTTACAACTAAACCAGGCTTAGTTACAACTATTACGAATTAAGCAATACAATTCATATCTGCTACTGTTTAGTTGTTAAATAGTGCAGCTTGGAGAAGTTGTTTAGTGTTGTTTTTGTTTGTATGTGTCTATATCTGAAGTTGGTTTTTAAAATGGTACACTATGGGGACAAGTTCTGACAAATTCAAAAATAATTTGAAAGAATGCAGTTTTCACTGAATGATTTTTTTAGCCCCTCAAGAACTGCTGAGTTTAACAGAATTAGAGCTTACAGTCATCTAACAGGAATATGGTTTAATTAGTTATTTAGTTAACAAGCACATTTTTAGGCCAACTAAGATAATATCAATATCTAACAAAACAATTGTGCTCATTTTAATGCTATATCAAGTTTAATAGATACATTTTCTACAGAGGCACAGAGCTCATGTCTTCCATGGTATTATTATAAGAAAACTCAACAAAGGATAGTAGGTTTTAGGCAGTTTGCTGATTTGGATTGAGTCAATGTATTGTAACTTGTAGCTGCAAGAAAACAGGACATTGTGAGTGTGGTTGGATCTTCTCCGAGCGTGCCTTTATCCTTTACTTTAATGCTAGTTTACGTCAAAATATACAATGCTGCCCTCAAGTGGAAATGTTGTGCATTTTCATAAAGGAGTTCTAACGCTGTTTCTTGAGGCTTGAGGGCAAGAATTAGGACAATAATCTAACAAGCTAATGTCATTGTCTTCAGAAACGTGAGAAATCAGACAGACACAACAAGGTCTAAATATGAATGTAAAAAAAATTAATAGAATCAAAACAATTTTAATATAATTAAATCAAATGGTGATACATGACACATAGAGCCCTGCCCTTTTGAAATGGATTTCATGTTTATAGTTAAACAAATCAGTTGTTAAAGCTTAATATCTGTTAGCTTAGTTAGACCTTGGGCAAACACAATGTAATGTAAATAGGTCCAGTGCAGCATGATGAACAATCACATAATAACTGTGAAAGAACATCAAGAAGGCCAATGTAACTTTCCACCTCCCCAGGAATAGCTTTAAATGACTACCAAAATGTAGAAAAATTATGATGAGCATTAATATAATTCATATTATTTAGAAAATGTATAAATAAATATGATAAATCAAGCAATAACTGGAATGTCAAAGTTAAAACCATCTCAAATAATTTCCCATAAGCCTTCAATTAGTGTTACAATAGTGTCTTTAGACAAAACCCAGGGGGAAAAACTCATGCACAAATGAAAGTCTTGGGCCAGACACTGGTCATCTGCTTTGTCGTTATATTCAACAAAGACAGCAGCACCAGTACACTTGTGGATGTGTTCTGAGGTGGTGTGCATTTCTGACATCTACATTTCTGTCTTCAACACCCCTACTAACATTAATTATTTTCTTAATCTTTCGTCTTGACATTGCCCCTCTCCAGTACAGTAGCTCAGGTATGTACTCCTCACTGGAAATTAGAAATACCACATTTTTCAATTAGGACTTTATCATTAACCAGAAATGAACCAAAATTTATGTTGATTTAAATTTGAGTTGATTTGAATTTTTAGTGCATTAGAGTGCATGAGTTTACCTCTCCTCAGGGAATGTGAGGTACAGTTCCAAGCAATTACACTTAAGAGTATCTTCATGACGGCACTGCAGAATCTCACCCATTTTCAACAGGAAAATTTTCTGCTTATCACCACTTCCATTCTATTGGGGAAAAAAGTTACAATTACATTTGCTTCATTTGCTTTGAATAACATTTTACGGATCAAATAGGCATGAAGAGTGTTTGAAATTAATCATAGCAAACATTCAGCAAAATGTAAAACAAATTCAAATGGAAGCATACGAGTTTGCAGTCTATCATACTGAGTATTCTGTATTGGCAGTTGCTGTATATCAAGAATTACATTTACTTTGGTTGCCATTTTACAGGAGTAGTGTAAGCACAATAGGTGTTTATAGTGAAATAGCTTACTATACTCTTGATTTATTCATACACTAAAATAATTGTTTACATTTATTTTCAAAAAGTGTTCACGGTCGTTTTAAGATGGTTAGGGTTCCTGTCTCTTTGTAAAGTGCAGCATTACATTGCAAGAATGTACAGTAAATTAACATTTGTGTTTCTCACCTGTTTTGCAAATTTGGAGTGGAAAAGTTCAGCATCGCACATTATCTTCTTTTCCACATCGTTCCATCTCTTTTCCAATTTTTTGTACTTTCTCTGCATTAAACACTGCAGGTATGCACTGGTAACACTGTGGTATGCTGCCTTTACAATAAGCTATAAAACAGAGAAAAGAAGAGTCACTGCATGTCAAATTATGCAGAAAATATTGCAATAAAATTTTACAAGAAAAGCAAGAAAAAGCTCAACATTTTCTAAAATACAATAAGGTTGAAAATAATGTTAGGGAAGTTAGGAAGATTCTCAAGATATATAATTTAAATATCACATTAATACAGAATACATACCTCTTTTGTCTCCTCTCCCTGTTCCAGTTGCGGTAAACTTGCAAGCATCTTTTGAATTATGATCATCATATTATTTAAATGTCCATCCCCTTTGGTAAAATACTTCTTTAAATTGTCCTACAATTGTGAAATTTAATACTTTAAAATGTAATATATACATTCATTGTAAATCTTGAATTTGATGACCCAGAGAAAGCCCAGTCACAAACTAAACAAGAAAGCTTAGTGATGTATGTAATATGATGTACAGTATATGTGACTTTTTTGCATGATATTTGCAATAAGGTTGTCCTATACGTTACATGTTGTCTGGGGAATTTTATTACAGTACTGTACTTTTTTGGTAATACATGAAAGGACTCACCTTTGCTATGTTTGCAAACAACTGCTGTGCACTGGATAAAGATTGAGTCTCCATGTTTTTTAACATCAGGAGAGTGGATAAATCGGTGTTATTGTTTGAATCAATAATGCTCAGAGCATAGGACCTGCAGCAAAATAAAATCATCTCAAACTTAATAGGCTAAATTGTGTAGTACAGGCATGATCTGATAAGTTACATATAGATTATGTAAATTTGCAATCTTGTTTAAAAGATGATTTAAGATGAAACACTAAACTAAATTAAAGTAAATCATTTTAAAACAATCTCCAAATCATACTACCACTCACAATGTCTCTGTTAAGAAAAATGTTTTAGGCTGACAGGAAATTACAGAGTAGACCTTATGGAAGTGTGTATGCGCACTTAATATGATTCATTTGCCTTTTACATTAAATCATTTGGCAGACTCACTTATATAATTTATGACCGAAGTGTTTTGTGGACTCTATTAAAAACATGATCTGTGATGTTATTTTTTTTTTTTATCTAAATCGCGGGCTCTTTACCAAGCTCGATATATTGTTACACGCTAACCGTTGTAAGGATCACCTTTCAAACTCACCTGAGTTGCCTACAGGTATAAATTGTCCTGAAGTGACACAGTAAATTTGCCTGGTTGGCGCTCTGTGCATTCACATACCTGCCAACACACATTTTTTGGTACAGAGGCAGATAATTTTATACTAATTTATATTAATAAAAAACTAAAACAGCTGCCATTCAGTATAGGGGAGAAAATCTAACAAACTCACCTCTGCATGAAACTGTGAAGTTCATCACAACAGAGTCTTTGAACAGCAGTTTTAAGGATGTGGCTGACTGTTTTACTTGCCTGAATGTGAGCATTCAGAAACTTTAGAGAGACAGAGGGGGGAGGAGAGTTAATGTTGGAAAGATTTTGGACATTGCGTGTAGTCAAAAATGGGATATCCTATCTGCTTAGTACCTGTATGACATCAAGTTGGACTTGAATGAAAGCCTCCTCACTGCTGTCATCATAACAATCACCATTAGTTTCATCATGTTGCAAGATGTTGTGCAGCGTAGTCGAGATATTGTCCTTTAGCAGTGTGAGGAATTTCTGCTTTGAATACTCCAACCAGTCAGCCAGCAGGAGAGGGTCCGATACACTGAGCACACAATTCTGTGTGATCGGGCATCCTTTATGGCCCTGCCTGAAATGATAAATAATGAAACAAATCATGAAAAATCATTTGCCAGTGCACTGTGCCAGTATATTGGATCATGATAATTATATTGGTAAAGTACCTACCTAAAGTACGTATTTTTCACCCATTGTAGAAGGCACAAGGAGTCTTTTACTGATGAACTTCTATCCATTAACAAGTGCAGCATGCTAAACACGTGACGATTATAACTGTCAAGCAGGTAATTCACTAGTCTTGAATCTTCTAAGACTAGAACTAAGCCAGTCACCTTGTTACATATGAAACTCATAGCACCATTCAGGTATTCCTCAGTGTATAGCTGTGAGTTTGTTGGCAGTGCAGGAAAGTTATTTTGTACAAACATTTCCACTGCTGTGAGGTAGTCTTTCAACCTGCACTGAGAGTTGCTGTCAGACCCCCCATTTCCATCAGGTATGATATCACACTGTTTCACCTGCTCAGCTGTGGCTTTTAGCTCCTGTAAATATGTGTCTTCAACAAGTGTATTCATGAAAATTGAAAGGATTGTGTCTTGAGGGGACATTCGGGTATCTGCACCAAACTGATCTGTTGTGTTCATGAGGCAACCGGTTTGTTGTCTGGGATCTTCTGTAAATTAAACATTGGTATATAAATGGCATCTGACAAATAAAGCTGCTCAATTAACTTTTATATAGTTCTAGTTTCAACAGAAAAAAAACATTCTACATCATTCTCAACTCAGAGGAATATTGCTATCAAAAGACACAACGTTTTATTGCAAAAACAAATCTGAGAAGTCCTCTCTTGTTGGTGTTAATGTTTAGGATATATGGAAAGCAACAAGTAACTAAAATAGTTCTCTTTGTGACTGTCATCGTAAAGTCTACATTATGATCACTGAATTGGAATCCTAAACGAACAGTAATAAATGAACATATAACTTACCATCTGCAGCACCAGAGGGCTCTGAGCTCACCAAACGTTCCTCTTGCCTATCTTGACTTTTTTTTTTAAACAAGGATTTAAAATTCCTCTTCATTTTTCTTGCTTGTCTTCTCCACTGCAGACCTTCTAAATGTACTCAATGTTTTTGTTGTTATTATTATTATTACTATTATTATTATTGTTGTTGTTGTTGTTGTTATGAAGAGCTACATATATATCAAACCTCGGTTATTATCCACAAGCTGAATAGCAGCGAGCTTTGAGCAGCCAGGTTAAATACACACCCACACCCATGGCTGGTATTCCCCAGACATTAACCAACCAGCTTCATCCACCGCGTGAAAATAATAGCACCAGCCACAGTACTTCCCCATTACCTCAAAAAAAATTCCCAAACTTTTCCTATTGGTCTCTTTTTGCAGTGCCTGAGAATGCGCCATTTTTGTCACCTTAATTGTGAACAAGTTGGATCATAATTCTTAATTATTGGCTAATCAATAGTAAAGCAGCAGTTCACAGCTTTTGTTTGGGGGGTACCTATTTGGTATAAATAAATAATAATCATCATCATCATCGTCATCATCATCATGTTATTCTAAGCAACTTGCAAGTACCTGGACAGTGTAGTTGAATTTCATATGCCTGGTTCTAGGTAGAAGAAAGAATATTATTACCAGTAATTTGCCGTTTGTACCATACACTTACCCAGTTAATGCATAAGGGTTCTTCATGGGTTCTTTAAGGTTTCAATGGATAATTAGGAAACGGTAGCTTTCGTAAACAATGTACTGTATGTATAAGCAGTCCGTACATAATTTTGCAGTTGTTGTTTTTTTGTGACTGCTGCAGCAAATAATACTTGGATTTTGCTGCGCTTTTTTCAAAACTTGTGATGCAACTTCCGGAGTTTTTGTGAGAATCTACTTGAATTGGCAAAATTGTATTTGTCTTTTGCAGTGATGTTTGTTGGTAAATGAGACCTTTTAACTGTACTCTAAGTTTAACGCACATGAATCCAAGATGGCATTGGCTGAAAGTGCGTTGTGATGATGTCACACGACGCATCTTGGCCAAAATATGTGGAAATTTTGAAAAATTGCAAGCTGAATTGCCTCTGAATATTGCGGGGTTTGCTTGATTTTGCATTAATTTCCACGATCGCAAAATCGCTAAACACTGGAGGGACTGTATAGGTAGGCAGTGTCCGAAATGGAGCACTCCCCTACACAGTAATCGAAAAGCAGTGCATCAGAGGGGGGTATGTCCGGACAGCGTGTCGGCTCTTATGAAGTATTCGACCTTGGTTAAACAGGAATTATTTAACAATGCCTGAATAAATTGTTAACCTGTTGAAGGTTTAAACAAGTAAACAGTTGTCACAGCGTTTGAAACCTTTTTTTTTCAATCTCCATCATGCCTTAGCATCGGCCAAGCTAACGGCAACGAATTTGCCTCAGCCTGTTAACACTGCCCACATTACAATACTAATTTAGTTAACTTTACTGAGATGCATTTTGCCGTTAGTGCGGTTGCTTTTATCTGTTTGTGTGTGATTTTTGTGTTTATGATGACATCGAAGGTCACATGACAATGCCAACACGGCGGATATACTATCCCCGTGATTGTATTCATGCTGCACGCACATACTGGTTAGCACGTACTGTTTCTGTGAAATGAAATGGGAATACTGAGCGCGAGGCGATGGGATTGCGATTGACATTTAAACGGGCCACTCAGGATGCAGAATGTGACGCGGTAGAGGAGCTCGTCCAATGGATGCCTTGTAGGGGCGGGGCGACTGCTCTACTCGTCACGAGAGAACTAACTTGCACGTCATCGTGTTTCAGTTGTATTTCCAAGGCACTCTGCCATTGCGTGGTGGCGCAGGAAGGTTCAGCAGTAGATAGGTAGGAACAGCAGCTGATAACACTATAACGAAATTGGGAATTTGTATTTGGCTTATGTATTTTAATAATTCGCTTGTTAATCGTGTGAAAATATTTTAGACCTGTTATTGGTCATTTTTCCCCCAGCGAGCTAACTTGCTGGTTATATAAACTAGCTAACAATCAGGTCATCACTGTTGCTATTATTTCAGATCAATCTCAGCTAGCCATGTTCACCTCTTTTCCGAGGGTCTAATGGGTGACATGACGTGTCTTCATTTTATTCCCAGATTCCAGTACCGTTTCTGGACCTGCTAGCTTGCCCTGACCCTTTTCTCTACAGCCGTGTCGGGTTACATTCTTTGGATCACGACCCAACAACTCTAACTCCTGCTCGACTGTCAGCTCTTCACTGCGTCGTTGGACGACTAGCGTTGTGTTTATGTCTTTATTTTACGGAAACGGTAAGCGTGGAAACAGTGTCTCCGATCATCGCCGTTAGTGCTGAGTAACCTGTTATACATTGTGGGGGGGGGGGAAAGCCGTTTTGGCGGGTACGTACAGCGCAGTTAGCCTAGCCTAGCCATGACGCACTCTGCACCACGAAGGAAACCGAGTCGAGTTCAGCCACACTTTAGCGCTTTTGTATTTGACTCATTCATTCTTCAAGAAACCGAACACTCGCGCTTGCTTTCCGGACTGAGAAGAAAACATATAGATGTTGTGGTCTTGTCATGTTCTCACAGGTTGGGACGCGGACGTGATGGGAAGCCCTGTGGCTGGAGTATGGGAGCAGCCCAAGTAATCACGAGGGCGAGTCCCAGTACAGCAGTGATGAGAAGTTCGGATCATTTTACTGAGTCGGATCTTTGAATCTCGTTCAGCAAAATGAATGGATATTTTTTGGTTACGAGTCATTTCGTCAATTTCAGTAGAATATGATTAAAATGTTACATGTTAAATTCCCCAACACACATCTAATATTTTTTGCGTGAATGTTGATCACATTTAGAATTAAAAAAAAACTATAGGCTAATGCAACCAAGGCCAAATTTTGAGAGACAGAAATGATTTAAGTTCTTCAGGCTTTGCAGTCTGTTGGTTCACCTCCCGATCAGAGTCGTTCTTTTGTAAAGTATTTTCTGTGGAAACAGAAATGATTAGTTGACGTCTTCGGGTCTGAGTCGTTTGTTCACCTCGTGTCCGCCCCATATGCTGAATGCAGTGGGACCGTGATGTACGAATTACTCAAGATGTGAACTGTCTCTTTCTGGTACTGCATGGTGCGTTTTTGGGGCGGTCACCGGAAGAACGAGCGACTCGAACCTGAAGACTCAAGACGTCAACTAATCATTTCTGTTTCCTGTACAGAACCCATGGGGATGTTGCAGCGCATGCGCAGTCAAAAATGAAAGAATCGTTCATGAACAACCCATCACTACTGTAAAGTTGGATGATTTTATTTTTTTTGTGCGTGCATGAAGAATTGTGTAAAGGTTTATTTAGTTGTTTAAAGATGCATATTAGAGCACTGAAAATTGCTAAACTCTGTTGGATTTTGGATTCCCTGCTCCACAGTTGGATATGCCTGCTTTAAACCAGCCCAGAGATTTGGTTCAGCAGCTAGTTGTGTTATGTTACCCCTTGTTATGTTTGGTGCTCAATGACTCCTACATAAAGCAGAACCACATTAAACCACGTATTTGGTTAATTTTATCTATTAAACGTGAAAAAGGGCCAGTTTATTTTGGTGCACTTGCTAGAATTTTCCTTCATATTTGTATTACACCGGTTATGTTGGTGTCATATTTTTAGCTGGGAATAAAACAGATTATGAAAAATAGACATCAATTGATACCACCTGCTTTTTACACACAAAAAGGTGAAATCCCTTTGTTACGTTTCCTCCATGTCTTATTTTCACTCCCATCTGACTGATGAAGGATCCCCAGGCATGAGGAGTGGGTTTGTGTGTCTTTACTCTTCCCCCAAAACATGCACGTATTCAAGGTTTCAAATATTTGGATTCAGCAAACCAAAATCAATACGAACTTTGAACAGTACACCCATTGCTAAGTAGTGAACAGGGCACAAGGGATGTTATTTGTAGATGTGTCAACAACTTTGCTTAGGTCTGATTAGTGTTTCTCTCATTCACTGTACCTCCATGTGGAGTTATTTTGCCAATACTGTTTTCATTTTATGTTTAGTTTAATTAAAGTCTGCCGATTTTGAGGAGAAATCACTGATGGTGTTAGGAAGTTCATCATAGGTGGTATTTGAAATGTCCAATAGCAGTTCTTAAGTAGTATCAATGAGCACTGCTGTTTGGCTAATAAAAATGTGTTTGTTTTTTCAGAGCTGTTGCGCAGCTGTTGGAACGCGAGCGGTGTAAACCTAGACCACGAGCAAGGAACCTGCAGCCTCTGTGGCAAAATCTTTTTCATGTCAGAGACCGAGCACGCTTGCAGTTGTTTATGTCATCCCGTCTTCTCCAGACAGAAGATACCCAAAAATCCCCATCCAGGATCATTTTATTTTGCTGATAGTGCCACAGGTCAATCAAAATGTCTGTTAACGTCAACCGCAATGTGTCGGACCAGTTCTACCGCTACAAGATGCCCCGTCTGATTGCCAAGGTGCTTGTTCCCTATTAGCTGGTTTTTAAAATTTATTTATTTTATTTCTGTAAATTTTTTAAATGCTAAAGTTGACTTGAAATGGACAGTGGTTTTTACACGAGTCACTCATTTCTCTGACCAGGTGGAGGGCAAAGGGAATGGAATCAAGACAGTTATTGTCAACATGGTTGATGTTGCAAAGGCACTGAATCGACCTCCAACATGTATGTTTTAAGTGATGTCTTTTTCGTTTTATGTAGTCAATTTATGAACAATGTAATGAAGTAGGAATGGTTAATTCATTCCAGTAGGGCTATATGGTGATTTGCGCACTCCAAGTTGGCTTACAATGAAGGTTGTGCCTGCCAGTTTATTTCTGACGAAATGCATCTCTGTATATCTTAAGATCCAACCAAGTTTTTTGGCTGTGAGCTTGGGGCGCAGACCCAGTTTGACACAAAGAATGACCGCTACATAGTGAACGGCTCCCATGAGGCCAACAAACTGCAGGACATGCTGGATGGATTCATACGCAAGTTTGTGCTGTGTCCTGAGTGTGATAATCCTGAGACTGACTTGGTAAGTAGAAGTGGATGTGTTAATTTGACTCAAACTATGTTAATAAATAAATAAACAGGATTGGATTTAATTCACAGTGCACTGTATTTTCTCCCTCAGATTAAATTTGAATTTGTGTCTTTCAGCATATTAATCCAAAGAAACAAACTATTGGAAATTCCTGTAAGGCTTGCGGATACCGGGGTATGCTAGACACTCGTCACAAACTATGCACGTTCATCCTTAAAAATCCACCAGGTAAGTTTCTTTTACTTAAGATTTTCTATCATGTTCTTCTGACATTGCCGCAAGTTCCAGAATTATTTGCAGATTTTAAAAGAAAATGTGTTTAAAATAATGTAGGTACTGAAGCATGTTATATTGTGGTTGTGTTGGCATAATTTTTTTTTTAATCGCTTTCCCTGTTTTATAATCACCTTAAATGTAGAGAGTGATAGTGGGCCTGTGAAGAAAGAAAAGGGGAAGAACCGAAAGAAGGACAAGGAAAATGGCTCAGGCAGTGGCGATTCTGGAAACCATAATGACATTGATGCACCGGAAGCTGTGGTGAGTGCTTTTTTGCTCCTTTATCCTTGATGATGGTCATTAGAATAGAGGTTGTATCAAGTGGTCATAATAGATCAATTACCGGGGTTAAATTAGGACTGTTTTTGTTTTTTTTAAGTAGTTAGAAATGGCATGTTTTGAGTTTCAGTTTAAGTAAGGTGCATTAACAAGTTTTGGTGTGAAAACTTCTTCATTTGACATGGAATGAACTCTTCATCCAAAACGTGCCCTGTGTTTAGGATGGTAATGAAGACGACGAGGACTGGGCAGAGGAGACCACCGAGGAGGCCCAGCGTCGGCGAATGGAGGAAATCAGTGACCATGCTAAGAACCTGACACTTTCAGATGACCTGGAGAAGACCCTGGAGGATAGAGTCAACATATTTTATAATTTTGTCAAAGTAAGTGGATGAGGGTGTCTGTGATTGGGTACTGAGCAAATAAAACTCAGGTTTGGGAGTTGTTACTGAATTTACAATGTGTTGGTTTTTTTTGTTTGTTTGTTGTTGTTTTTTTGTGGTATCATTGTTCTCTCTGCCCAAATAGGTCTTCATGCATTGGTCATGTGTTGTCTTTAAGGCCGGTAATAAGAAAATATTGAAGTATACGGCTAGTATTGACTTATTATTCTAACATGTTTAACTTCTAGGAAAAGAAAGAGAATTGCACAATAGACACTGCAGACAAGGACATTCTGGCTGAGGCAGAGCGACTGGATGTGAGGGCCATGGGACCACTTATCCTGAGTGAACTGCTCTTTAGCGAAAACATCAGAGACCAGATCAAAAAATATAAACGCCATTTTCTTCGTGTAAGTCCTTTCAACTTCTGGTAACATGATTAAAATGATGCCTAGACAAGTAACAGAAGTCTTTAGTGTTTAGCCAGTAATTCACTTCACAAATTTGCAGCTGTTCCTTATGAATTTTCCAAAGGTTTTTGGACCGTAAAATACAAAGTTTCATGTGAAACTCAAAATCAAATCGAGATTTTCATATTTACTTGACTCCTTGAAAGTTGATACCAGGTATAACAGCTCATACGAAGCATCAAATTTCCAGCCTGTAGTCTGTTTGCACCAGTTTGGTACGTTTATTGGTTTGTTTTGTTTAAAATTAAAGAACAACTTGGTGCCCTTAAATGGCACTAATCTCTGATGCAAGTAAGCATTACTGGCACAGGAGTTGCATCATTTTCAACCTCCAGGCAGTAGAGCTGCAAAGTGGGGGGGAAACCTTGATACCTCCATGTTCATCTTAGCAACAAGTTTGTTTATTGTTAATGATGAGCAGCCATGTTGATTTGACATCACTTGCTGAATGTGAAGAAACTGTTCTGAGTTTACCAATAGGAATTCGAAGTTGGAGGGGTGTTTTTTGTTTGTGTGTGTATAGTTGAAATTCTGAGTTATGATCTTTAGCTGAATGCGTATATGTATAGGAATATGTACTCTGCTTTTTCCTCTAATACGGAATCGTTCTCTATTGTTCCTTTACTACAGTTCTGCCATAATGATAAGAAGGCTCAGAAATATCTGCTGGGTGGCTTTGAGTGTGTGGTGAAGCTGCACCAAACTCAGCTGCTGCCTAGAGTTCCAATCATACTAAAGGACCTGTATGATGCTGATTTGTTGGAGGAGGACGTCATCCTCACGTGGGCTGAAAAGGTGTGCACATAAAAATACAGACTACAAATCATTCTTGTTTTCTTTGTGAAAACTTGCTTGCCATATTATTTAAGTGTCTTAAAACATGTGGTTTTATGCTTAAGGTGTCCAAGAAATATGTCTCTAAAGATCTGGCAAAGGAGATCCATGCTAAGGCTGCTCCTTTTGTCAAATGGCTGAAGGAGGCAGAAGAAGAGAGTGAGGGAAGTGAGCAGGAAGTAGAGGAAGATGATGAAAATGTAGAGGTAAATTTGTTCAACTCCCTTTAACCCCCACCCCTTTTTTTATGCATGGGTGTGTTGACTTAATATTAAATTCTTGATGATCATCAGTATAAGATATGTGAATAGATTAAAATTTTATCAGAAGTTCATTAGAGTTTACTTTGAATGAAAAATTTGTAGTATAACCCTACTTTTAACCCAACATGACACCTCATTATAACCAGAACATTAAGTTGCATTGCACTTTACATATACTCTATGACTTGCAACAATAAAAAATAATCATAGTTTATTCTAGCACCATGAAAGAAGAGTAGACATGTGCTAGCAAGCTCTGATACAGGAAATGGCATATAGGTGCTACATAAACTGTATGAATGTTATACAGAACAGCATGATGATTAAAAAAAATTTCTTGCATTTTAAAATTCGTTTCTTTTTTTGGATGATCATCAGTTGTATTATAGCCATCAGGGGAAAAATTATAGATTAACTAATTGAATAAATGTGAACATCTCTTCCAATTTTCCAACTTATCGACAAATGAAATCCATAGTTATCTCAGTTCTATGATGCCCAAATCATAGTACTCCTGCGTATTTAGACATTAGTTCTTCACGACAGTTGGTTAACATTTTTAACATGGTTTTTCTACTAAAATGAACTTTTAGCTGAAGCTGCCTCCCTGCAGTTTTTACTTTTCTAAATGTCGGTGTTCAACTATGTATATATAATGCACTTTCGAAGTGTCTTACTTATTTATCCTGCAAATGCAGATTACACAATCTAGTATTGCCAGCTGAAGATGTTAAAACTTCGATGCCACATGCCCATTAAGGTTATGGTAAGCTCTTAGATGTGCCAAAGGCTGATGAATGAGTTCCCACCAGCACCCCAAGACTACGTGGAGTACTTAAACATCCAACAGTAGACACAACTGTAAATTTAAATCACCCATGCAGGCTGAAAACGCTGTAATTAAGCCAAAACCACACTGGGAAAGCTGTACGATTCCATTTTATTTAAGTGTTTCCATCCACACTGAGCATTAAATGAGCCCAGGTGCTGTGCTGCACTTTTTCTCTACCTTTCCTTCAAATTTGTTACTAAAGCTTAAAACACTTGAAAATAAATTCAAGTCAGTAACCTTGGTCAGATTGTCTTTGCTGTTGGGCTGCGTTTACGCTGCAGGTCTTGATTCCCAATTCCGATTTGTTGACTATATCTGGGTTGTTGTTTTTTTTTTAATTATTATTTATTTATTTATTTATAACTACATCTTTGTAAAATTACCCATGTCCAATGTCTGCATTAACACTATACTCTTCGGTGAAACATCCCAAGGTCACCGGAAAACCTTAGGCTGAAAAGAAAGTAAAAACTGCAATTTGCAATGGATGCAGCGAAAAATATAATGCAAGCTTTAGCTTTCCGCACCATACTTAAAGCTAAGCAAAACACCCGCTTCTTAAGGTGGAGAAAAAAAAGAGCCCTTGTTTTAGCCTGGGCGAATGTAGCAGTGATCGCTGCTTAGTCGGTTAGTGGCCACCTGAGTTGACGTCATTCGTCGCCGTCGCTTTTTCAGTGACGTACGGCTCGCGATGACTGGGGCATTTCTGATCTGTCCGCTTACATGTCGGATGCAAATGCGTGTATCCAATTCATTTCAGATTTATTTCAACATCAGAATGAGGCCTGAAACTGATCTGAGAATATTGGAATCCATGTGCGTGCCCCCACCCCGCTTACAAGATCATGCGTCATATCCGATCTATGCCACATGGGGGGGGGGTCGCATTTGGGTCATTTGAACCAAGTAGTGTAAATGTGGCCTCGGTGACTCTCAACTCTTCTTCCTGTCCTCTAGGTTGTATACTCTTCCTCTGCCCGTGAGCTGAAAGTGGAGACTGTTAAGCCAGAGAAAACTGAGGAGGAGGACGACCTTGACATTGATGCCATTTAAAGAAACAACACATGTTTGGCAGCAAGTGTAGACTATTCAGCTTTCTTTAATGATAAAATGATCAAATTATATTAAGTAGCCTTCTTTTCAGCCCCTTCTCTTATTTTCCATGTATTACCCTTTTGCTAGTTTATTCTATCTCTGCTACTTGAGGCATGGTTTAAAATGCCGCTTTCAACGTCTTGCTGCTAAACTGTTATGTTCTTTCTCTCTGTACTGAGAAGTTTATATTGTGACTTCTTTGGTTAATTGGTTTAATAATGTGGCACTGTTAGTTGTGATTGTTTTAACTTCTTTAATCATTAAATAAAGGATGCTTTCATGTTATTAAAATTGTAGTTAGTGTGGGATTTTGTTTTCAATTTCAAACTGTTATAAATAAAACAGCCAAGAGTAACTGTGAGCAGAAAGAAAATCAACTTGCACACAGTACATGCAATTAGTGTTTCCTGCATTTATTAAAAGTAAATTAAAAAAAATAGCAACTGGAGTCAGGATTTATTTCCTCCAGACACCCTGCATTCGAAACAGTTACTACTCTTGTATGACTTATTTAGTCCCACACAGACTTCAGTTCAAGCTCTTAAACATATCACAGTCCCATATGCTAATTAATGAAAAAGGATAACCTAATAAACAAGAAATCTCTCCTGAGCTTGCTAACTTTGATTAGAAGGTAGACGGAGAAGTTGAGACTGGGTTACTGACATGCAACTTGTGTCAAGCTAAGGAATGATTGCTAGCTGTTGGTATGCTGGATGTTGTACTAAACAGTAAGTTCTGTTCCACCCATCCTAACCTTCAGGGGTCCTGAAGTGCTCAAGGCACGCATGCCAAGGATTTCCAACAATGTTACAAAGTGATATGATGCAGTCTTGGCAGTAAGTACAGTCAAACCAGCCATATATCCCTTTTTTTTTCTTGCCTTGTTCAAATGTCTGACCACATATCTACCATATGCAACTATCTACTTAGTAGCTTGTGGCTGTGGTCACTACGCACTGTTCCTTGCGGAGCTTACTATGTTAGTTGGATATGCGAAGTCATATAAAGGTGCATGTCTAAGAATTAGAATATTGTGGAAAAGTTCATTTCCCCCCCCTAATTTAATTCAAAAAGTTGAACTTCCATATATTCTATATTTATTATGCATAAAGTGAAATATTTCAAGCCTTTTGTTTGGTTGTTTTAATCTTAATGATTAGGGGTTACAGCTCACGGAAATCAACTATCAAAATATTAGAATAAAGAATTTATAAGACAGAAATATCGTTTAGGGTTAGCTCTAATCAGCTAATTGACTCAAACCACCTGCAAAGGTTTCCTGTGCCTTTAATCTTTCAGTCTGGTTCAGTACACACAACCATAATCAATTTTCAGATGAAAGTAAATTTTGCATTTCATTTGGAAATCAAGGTCCCAGAGTCTGGAGGAAGAGTGGAGAGGCACAGAATCCAAGTTGCTAGAAGTCCAGTGTGAAGTTTCCACAGTCGGTGATGATTTGGGGGGCCATGTCTTCTGCTGGTGTTGGTCCACTGTGTTTTCTCAAGTTGAGAGTCAATGCAGCGTCTACCAGGAGATTTTAGAGAACTTCATGCTTCCATCTACTGACCAACTTTATGGAGATGCTGATTTCTTTTTCCAGCAGGACTTGGCACATACCCACAGACCCAAAGCTACTATGAACTGGTTTGCTGAGCATGGTATTACTGTGCTTGATTGGCCAGCCAACTTGCCTGACCTGAATCCCATAGAGAATCGATGAGAGACACCAGACCCAACAATACAGACGAGATGAAGGCCGCTATCAAAGCAACCTGGGCTTCCAGAACACCTCAGCAGTGCCACAGGCTGATTGCCTCCATTCCACACCGCAGTGATGCAGTAATTCATGCAAAAGGATTAAAGCCCCAGCCAAGTATTGAGTGCATAATTAACATACTTTTCAGAAGGTTGACATTTCTACATTATAAATTCTTTGTTATATTTTGAGATACTGGATTTTTGATTTCCATGAACTGTAAGCCGTAATCATCAAGAATCATTTAAACAAAAAAGGCTTGTTGTAATTTACTTTGTGTAATGTATCTAGAGTATATGACTGTTTCACTTTTTGAATTAAATTACTGAAAAAAAATTAACTTTTCCATGATATTCACTTTTCGTTTTGTTGTTTTTTTTTAGCTGCACCTGTACTGTACTTGAGAGTTTGGTTTTCATCACATCTCATTCTCCCTGTTGGTTGGTTCCTTCCTCTGTGTTTTTCAACACTCCCTGCCCTCTCTGCTTAGACAGTGGAACTCCCTGTTTCTTTCCCCAGTCAGAGCTGAACAGTTGATCTGAGCTCATGGCTAGATAGTTCATGGCAACTGTTCATGGCTGATTTCAGGCTACAAGCAGGACTCTGTGTTTTGATTGCTGAATTTTGTGTAGTGTGGCTCGAATCAGTGGTAGCAGAAGAAATACATACAGACTGCTTCTATAAGGTGGTCAGTGCCAACGCAGCCTGGGAGTTTAAACATAATGAATCCTGTAGCATGGCGTCTTAGTCACACCAAAACTGTGTATGTTGGAAACCAGCTAACTTAGTGGTCAGCCACGAGAAACACTCCGAATGAACCACTTAAATATAATAACAAAAATCACAGGCCTTATAGACTTCAAGTGGAGAAAAAGACGGGTTAGTGGACAAGAATCTTCCCTAAACCCTAAGGTGTTTTTAGCAATCTGGATAGTTTAGTATGTTAGCTATGCTAGCAGCGCTTATCCACTGACACTTTGGAAGCACTGAAGAGACACAGCAGCCCAACTAGCGTAGAAAGCCTAACAGTGGAGAGATGCTGTATACTTAGGGAAACTGCTTGACTATGTTATGTGCGCTTAGTCACAAGCCTGCTAATCTAAGTGCTGATGGAGGGCCCACTCAACAGGGATATGGGGAATGGAGGGAAATACAATACCAGCCCCTGTGTACCTGTTAGCAGAGTCCAGCTAACTTAACAAGCTCAGTGGTGGAGAGCAAGGTATAAGGATGAATCAATATTATCTGACCAGTCAGACTGAAGAACTCAGCAGTGCTGTGAAGTGACAATAAAAATGTCTGTCTCAGAAAACATGCTGTGACCAACAGGTGTCAGTATATATCCATCTTTGCTTGCTAGTACAAAAGAAGTACAGTGGATATATAAAAAGTCTACACAACCCTGTTAAAATTGAAGGTTTGTGTGATGTAAAAATAAATAAATAAATAAAAAGATGAATCATGTCAGATCTTTTTCAAACTTTAATGTGATATAGCAAATAATAAAAGATGAATGCAAAACAAATAGAAAGGGGGAACAAGAAAAAACACTTAAAAATAACCTGGTTGCACAAGTGTGCACATCCCTTACATAATACTTTCTTAAAGCACAGTTTGCTTGTAATACAGCACTCAGTCTTTCTCTAAGAGTTTACCAGCTTAACACATATTGATCTGTCAATTTTATTCCACTCTTCCTTGCAACAATGCTGAACATCTATTAAAATGTGAGAGGATCTCCTGTGCACAAACTTCTTCATCTTTCCTCAGGTTCCATAGGATTTAGGTCTGGGCTCTGAGTCAGCCATTCCAAAGCATTGATCTTCTTTTGAAGCTGTTCCTTTATTGACTTAGGTTTGTGCTTTGGGTCATTATCGTGCTGGAAGGTGAAATGTTTATTTATCTTCGGTTGTTTAACAGAGACCTGCAGGCTTTGTACTAGAATAGATTTGAATTTGGAGCTATCCATGATTCTCCTGACTAGACTCCCAGCTAAAGTGAATTAACCCCAAAACATGATGCTGTCACAGCTATACTTCATGGTGTGTATGATGTTCTTTGGGTGATAAGTTATACTGTAAGTATATCTTTTCACAGAATTATGCCCAAAAAGTTCTACCTTGGTCTCATCAGACCATAACACGTTTTGCAGCATGCTTTCAGGTGATTTTGCTGGGCTTGGAATTTTTTTTGTTTTTGTTTGTATGTTTGTTTGTTTGTTTTTGTGAGAAAGGACTTCTGACAAGCTATTCTACCCCATAGCCCAGAGATGTGAAGAATATGAGAGATTGTTGTCACTTGCAGGGAGTGAACAGTACTTGCCAGATATTCCTACAGCTCCTTTAATGGTACTGTTGGTCTCTTGGCAGTCCCCTGATAAGTTTTCATCTTGTCCTTTCATCCTGTTCTTGGTAATGCCACTGTAGTGCCCCATTTTCTCCACTTGCTGATGAAGGCCTTTACATTGTTCCATGGTACATCTAATATTTTGATACTTGACATTGAGATAACATATATGCTTTGTCAGACCATGGCTTTTTGCAGTCGGATGAAACAAAGATGTCAAGAATATCCTACAGAAACAGCTGATCTTTATTTGGGGTTAATCCGAATTACTTAAGTGATGTCATCTGTATGATAATTACTTTTGACATGAGTTTGAATGTTATTGGCTCATCCTGAGCACAGTCACATAGCTTCCATGTTATTAGGCACACTCCAAACGGTCAGCTGCCAATCAGTATCGGCCGATAATCACATTCTATGACTCAATCGGTAGTCTCTGAATTTGGCCGATCTCATGAATCGATCATGATGTGATGACATAAAACATAAGAGGACGTAAAACACATGATGACGTTAAACTTTAGCACTGCAGTCATGTCATCACTAATGTGGAATTATTACAAGGTCTCAAGAAACAATTAAACATTCCGTCATTTGCTGAGTATTTTTAAATGCCTATTAAAATGTTCATTGTAAAATACATATCTGTTGTGCTTATTTATTTATTCTCAATTAAAACAGCAATCTACAATATTACTGTACATAATATAACCAAGACAACATCTGTAGTATTACTTTAAATGAAAAAAAAGGTTAACAGTGACAGGAAGCTTACATATCACTTATATAAAGCTTGAACGATCGGGATCGGGATCGGTTACAAGAAATCTGTAATCAGTATCATTTACATTACATTTATGGCATTTAGCAGAAGCCTTTATCCAGAGTGACTTAGATATATACAACTTATATACAACATATATACATTTATACAACTCAGCAGTTGAGGGTTAACTGCCTTCCTCAAGGGCCCAGCATTGCTAGCTTGGTGGTGCTGGAATTTCAACTCATTACCTTCTGGTCAGAAGAATTTTGATGGCTGCAGTATTATATTACATTAAAAGTGGAAAAAGATCCAACATTATGTATCTTAGTTTCTTTATTTCTTTTTCTTTCTTCTTTTTTTTTTACATGACAAAAGATTTTGAGTATCCACTGTATTTTCCTCAGCACTGACATGAATTTTAAATGATTAGTTAGTGTTAACATTCCCATAGCCTTATAGGCTATATATAACTGCTTGTGGTGTTAATCATCATAAAGACACACATATCAGGGTGTCAAAAAGCAGCCTCAGACCTGCAGTAGTTCTCCTGAATATTATGTAAAATGTATGGAGTTTTGCATGTAAATTATGGAGTTGACTGGTAATTGTTCAATTTATAGTTTATAATTTATTTCATGGGACAGGTGGCTTAGTGGTTAGCAGGTTTGGTGTACGTTGCGTTCATTCGTTTTTGGTTTCAAAATTGAAAAACAAAATACAAATATAGACAAATATAATTTTTTTGTATTAATATGAACAATTAAATTACTAATTAACTAATTAACTAATTTTTGCTAAAAAATGCTACATTTTTCTAATATGCCTCATTTATACTTTTTGCCGTCTTATTTTTGAGTTGGAGTTATTTCGTTTTGTGTCATGTGGAATGATCGCAAGTTGTCTAAGGGACCGTCTGGCAATTTCACCCTTTGAGTTAAAACGTCTACCTTGTCCAAGCATTAATTAAAATGATTTAAGTTTTAACAAATTTTTACATTCTAAAAGCCATATCAGGCTCACAATGAGATACACCTAACCTAAATGTTTATTTTATCACATTCCAAAAGTTGTAGTACGTTCATTGTGGCCAGACTGATGTATACCCTTTATACAAATACAATACTCAATTAGTATACAATACTCAAATAGGCCAGGCATCTCACTGTGAGACTGCTACAGCATTTAAAATTTAAAATGTATATTTTTTAAATAACTTTTGTATGTTAATAGTTATGTCATTTTAATGAATGCATGGACATGATATTTTGGGCCAGATCTAGGCATGGACAGGGGTAGTCTGAACCCAGCCAAACATCTGTCTTGCCCACTCAATCAGAACATAGGCAAAGACAATATTAATTGTCTATATTAATGTCAAGATTATTATTATTATTATTATTATTATTATTTTCATGATTTCTGTAGGGCGCACGGTGGCTTAGTGGTTAGCACTTTCACCTCACACCTCCAGGGTCCGGGGTTCGGGGCCATGTGTGTGCGCGGAGTTTGCATGTTCTCCCCGTGCTGCGGGGGTTTCCTCCAGTTTCCTCCCCCAGTCCAAAGACGTTCATGATAGACTGATTGGCATGTCTAAAGTGTCTGTAGTGTATGAATGGGTGTGTTAGTGTGTATGTGATTGTGCCCTGCAATGGACTGGCACCCTGTCCAGGGTGCAACCTGCCTTGTGCCCGATGATTCCTGGGATGGGCTCCAGGTTCCCTGTGACCCTGAAGAAGGAGTAAGTGGTAGAAGATGGATGGATGAATGGATGATTTCTGTATTCGTTAAAAGCAATCTGAGGCGGGCTGAGTGTTTAGAAGTTTGAGGAAGGGCTGTAGACTGACACAACCAATCACAAAATAACACCAGAAAATTGCAGTATTTTTCTGGTTTTATTGGCTAAAAGCAACGACGCATTCTCCACTCATGAGGCGGCTTCAGTTTTCTCAACTTTTTGAGCTGGCAAGAACAGGGCCTGTTAACGTTTTAACTGAGTGGGTGGAATTGCCTGACGGTCCCTTAGGCAACTTGCACCGTGATACAGGTCAGAACATTCTCAGGTGTAAATATGCAGCTCTAATTAATACGCGCTGGCATTTTTGAGTAGAAGTTTTATGTCCGTATAAAATAATTGAAGATTATTACACTTAATGGTGGTATTGATATATGTGTAAGACTGTCGCTTCTATAGAACAAGGGCAGGGGAAAGTGAATATCCAGCGAATTTCGAACCTAAAACAAACTTTGAACTTCTCATCCTCCCTTACTCTCTTACACCGTGGTCCCCCTTAAAAAACCTTTGATAAGCACATAATGAACTTCTGGGAGCGAAGCCACTGATAGATTCTACACGTTTCAATGAGTTAAATAAGTGGTTTTCAAAGTGGGGGCTGCCAGGATACGCCGGGGGGCCTCAACAATTTGGTGTGAAAAATATACATGATTCTCACTCTCAGACAACCACACACACACACACACACACACACACACACACACACACACACAACCAATTCCTAATGTAATGTAATGTAAGGATGAAAGAGGTAAGTATTAATAAATAAATAAATAAAGGGGGGTTATTTCAGAAGTCTGTATTTTAAGTGTGTTTTAAAGACATCTTGCAAAAGGGGCGCCTCGGTCAAATGTTAATGCCATTTGGGAGGCCTTGCCCTGGAAAAGTTTGGGAATCCCTGAGTTAAATGACAGTTGGATTATGCGAGCATGCCACAAAACGAAATAACTCCAACTCAAAAAATAAGATGGGAAGAAAGTAGCGTATAAATGAGGCATATTGGAAGTATTTAGCATTTTTGAGCAGAAATGGGTTTTAAACAGTTAATTAGCCTAATAATTACATTAGTAATAATAAATAATGCATAAAACAAAATATCCATGAACGCGTTGTCATTTGTATTTTGTTTTTCAGTTTTGAAACCAAAAAAACGAATGAACGCAATGTACATAGACCAGGTTTTCCTCACTGGCACCTCCAGGGTTGTGGGTTTGAATCGTGCCTCCTGTGTGTATGGAGCTTGCATGTTCCTCCGAGTACTCCGGTGTCCTCCTCCAGTCCAACAGAGACACGCGTGGTAGACTGATTGGCATTTTCACATTGTCTGTAATCTGTGAGTGTGTGTGATAGTGCCTGGTGATGGGTTGGCACTCCGTCCAGTGTGTCTCCTTCCTTGTTCCCCGAGTTCCCTGGGATAGGCTCCCGGCTTTCCTGTGTTCCGACGCGGTATGGAAAACGGATGGATGGAAGTTATGTCAGATCAATAACCTTCACAGCAAGCTCTCTTAACTCATTTTTATTAATCAATGGGAGGTACTGGCACAAGGATGATGTTCTGAGTGTGTTCTGAGCTGCTTTAGCTCTACTGTCATATTTACGCACGACAGAAGTGCTGCAATATTTCTCACATCTCTTTTTCAACCCATCCCACCATGAAAGCTCCCAAAACTTTGAAACAAGAAAGTGGCCGAGGATTGTTCTCCAATGAGCACAGAAACCAGAGTTTCTTCATTTCCTGTGGTTCTTCACAGCGCCGCCTGTTTTTCCACAAATCCCCCTCCCCTGCTTCAGGAGAGAAGAGTAGCTGCTATTCGCCATAAAAACACATGCTACTCGCAACCAGTCCTCTGATTGGACAGTCCACTGCTCTGTCCGCTGATAGAGACGAGCGGGGAGGGATTTGTCAGAATACGAGTAGGGGGGAAAATAACGCTTGAGGTGTCCTAGCTTGTTTGCCATTGGGTGGCCATCTTGGAAGGAAGGAGCTTTAACCCAAAGCGACAGGCAGAGGTCGGAGGAATGAAGCTGTCAGAGAGCGCCTCATTCCCAGGCCCATAACACAACAGTTTTATTCAGACCCGTCGAAATGGAGTGTTTCAGACCGTAACAGCTTTTATCTGTTTCACAAACGGACCGTGGTGGGATAGTCAGGGCCTGGTGGGGATGTTTCTTCTTTTTCTTCACTACAGCCGGACATCCGAAATGTGAATCAGAGAGCCGCAGTCAGTCACCGCGCCTCTAGTTACCGCCTTCTGTTGTTTTGGGAAGTCGGTTTTTTTTTGTTTTTTGTTTTTTATTAATTGGTTTTAAGACTAGCTAATGGCCCGACCCCGACGTTGGATTACAACGCCGTGTTCATCTCAGGGACACCGTCTGTAGCCTGGACATTATTCCAGTGGGAAGTTTTCCCACAAGTTTGCGCGTGGTTCGCTCGGTGCAGTAATGGTGTAGACAGTGTTAGACAGCGTCGCGTTATCTCCCGCTCCGAACCGTTTCCTAATCCAGGCTCGACTCAGTGATACAATGTCAACAAAAACAGCACTCCCATCCGTGAACGAGCGGAAAACCGAACATGTAAGTAGCCCGATTTCTTTCTCAGCCATTCATGTAACGTTACTCAGTGTAGCTGAGACATTCCCCGGTCCCTGCTCTCTGTCCCTGCTCTCTGTCCCCTACATGTCCATGGTGGTGTTTCTCTACCAGGCAAGAGGGAACTTTTTGTGCACTCACCTCACTGACTACTAGATAAGGCGTGATTTCGTACATTGACACTGCTGTGTGTTTGTTCCTTCTTTGTTACAGTGTAGCATTATCGAGTCAATTATTAAACGCTGTGGCTCTTTTGTATCAGGTGGACAGATGGACCTCCAGCATGATGCCACACGCATGGGGTCTGCAGCATCACAGGGGGTGGACTTTTAGTCTAGCTAATGTGGGCAGAATCGGTTTAAACAAACACACTTGCAGAGCAGTGTGTGTACTGCAGCGGTTTTTATGATCTGTCAATGTATTTTAGGTGTATAGAGGTGTACATTGTCACTTTGACTGATGAGAGCTAATGCGCATTGGCGTGAGGTGAGGTAGGGGGGTAGTCAGCTGTCTGCTTGGTGAGTCACGACTAGAAACTGCAGGTGAATCCTTATTGCTGCAGTTTCTCTACCCATTCATCTCCAAGCCTCTTAGATCTCTAAAATGTCGCAACACAAACAGTGTGTCTGATGTCATGTGTGTGTCACAGCCTCATTCGCATAGCGTGTAGGTCTCTGGGTGTGATGTGCAGGTGATTTTGACCATCACTGACTCGCAGCTTGTCATTGGGATCGAATTTGCTTTGAGTCCTTGAAGAACCACTGCATTTTTCCCCCTCCTACCCGCTGACCGTCGTTCGTATATGACCTTTACAATAAGAGGAATGCTCTGCGCCTATCGATATACGCTCGAAGATCGAAGGAGTTGCTGAGCGTCATGAAATTCCAGCACAAGTGATAGAAAGAACATCGTTAGACATGTATCATGTATATGAGGAAACCCCAGACGAGCACTATTAAAACACACTCTAGGTTTTACGCATACGTAAGGGTTGTTAGAACCCAATCCTGGAGAACCGCAGCACTGCATGTAGCACTCACTGATCTTCAGCTAAGACACCGGAATAAACTCCTACACTAAAAAACAAACGAAAAAACAATGTTGTCATGGGCTGAATTTAATCTGTTGGAGGAGGGGAAAGCCAAATCTCTGGTGGAGTCTGACACCACAGGCGTAGATAAACATAATAATGGGAGGTGTTGGTCAGCAGTGGCGTTAATTAACTGACTCACGCCTGTTACACAGATTTCAGCGCTGATATAACCTGTCTGATGAGTATCGCCAGCAGGCGAGTATCAGTGAGCCAGTTTGCTCCCGAGGCATTTGGTTTGCTAACACAAAAAGGGTCTGATGACGCATCATAACAGTATTTTAAGTACCCACATTTTGTCCTAATTGATCTACTATTTGAACATTGGTGTGTTAGCGTTGTTTTTATCTTTGCATTTTAGCACCATGTTTTAGTATATTTCCTGTTCCTCAGTATTGCTTGCCATACTTGCTGTGGCAGCATCTCTCGCAGTATAAAAAATCCACTTTTATGGAGTCTCAAAAAGCAGCACAATGCTTGCATTTTAGATCAGACTATATCGATACTAAAGCTGGAACAAGAGATTATCTGGTTTAGTTAAAACTACACATTGCACAAGGTCAGCTTTCTGTGGAGACAGTGGTGTGTTGTTAGGAGTATAACACTGGGCATCCCAACGTGCTAAATTATTTCCTGAACAAATGAATGAAACAATTCAGTCACGTCCAATAGGTGTTCTATTAATATATTGTTCTAGGTATGCAAAGTTTTAAGAAAATAGCATGTTACAAATGTGTAATATGTGAAAGGTTTGTGTTTTACTTAATGCTATAGTAAATGGAAGTTAAAAGTAAATACTACATGTTTATCTGCTAAACATATCCGTGTATTTAGTTTGCACTTGTTCATATCTAGTACATGATATGCTGCACGCCACTGGCTTTGCAGACTGCTGGCAGTTATGTACCTTTTTTTTGTTCAGATACAACAAGGTCAGAACTTGTTCCTGCACCATTTCATAATTATGTCATTTATCATCAGGACCTTGTAAAATGCACAACAGTTTAAGATCTATAATATTTCCTCCAAGCTCAGTGGTCATGACTGTGACTCATGGGCTTTTTGCTCATCGTACAGGAAAAACTGTAATATTTGTATCCAAAGGATAATCCCTAATATCATTTCAAAAAAGATCTAAAATATCACTGGTAATGTAGCGCCAAAGCATGATTTGTGCCTTTTGTAAAACTGACACCATATACTGAATAGAGCTGCACAATATATATATTTTTTTGTTGTTGTAGTTGGTGTTATTGAAATGTCCTCTGTAGGCTGCATTATGCAAATGAACACGAATAAATCATGCAGGTCTTAATTGTGTCTTCTTGACTTCCAGAATGGTTTGTCATCAACCTAACATAAACAACACCATAATACAAAAGAATGTTATACAGTGTCATGAATTTCAGTTGTTATCACACATATATATAGTTGTTATAAGGCAATTCACAATCTCAGTATGTAGAGTCACTTCCAGAATCTCACACTGACGAGAAATCTAATCTGTACCTGAAGAGTGAGAGAACATTTTGAATATAACCATGTGTCACAACTATTCGCATCCTTGGAACTTTTTTTGACCAAAATGTAACAGTAGCATGTTTTCTTGTATAATGTTTTTTTTTCTTTTTTTTTATTCACACGAGTGTTTAGGAACTCTTAAGCAGGCATCCACGACTTCCTGTCACACTAGGGTATAAATATGAGGTAACGCAGAGACTAAATACACTTAGTAATTGATCAACATGGGGATGTTTACAGAAGACACGAAAGAAATGAGACAAAAGTATGTCGTGAACCTTCTTAGAAGAGGACACAATCTGTGGCAAAAATTATCAGAGTTTGAGATTGAAGTTTGAGTAAGTAGCATTTTGACATTCACTGCATTTAGCAGAAACTCTTTTCCAGCATGACTTATAAAAACACATCCTCATGCTAGTTCACTAGGTCAGGGACTAAGAATACCATCAACCTAAAAACCCTGTTTTGGCTTATTAAGCAGGAAAGGAAAACACAAAACAAGGTGTTTTTCAAAACCAAGTCTCCAAGGCTACAATTAGATGCCACCTCCATACCAACAAGCTATTTGAAAGGCATTCCGGAAGAAATGCTTTTCTTTCATCTGACCAAAAACATTAGAGCCTGGAGTTCACTAGACACTACCGGAACTGGTGTCTGTGGTCAGATGAGACGAATATAAAGCTTTTTGGCACCAAACACTTAAGGAATAATAAGAAGGATGGTTATACAGAAAATAACCTAAATCTTCACTGTCAACTATGATGGTGTTCCACAGTTTCCATGGTTCCACAATCTGTGGGGTTGTGGAACCATATTTCCTCCAAAATCCCTAGGAACCTTGTGTAGTACACATGGCAGTACTGTATATGACATTGCTTGCATATTTTCAGTGACAGAGTTAGCTTATTATCCAAAGACACATTGTTTTTACATAATTTAAAAATTACAGGGGGTCACAGTAATTCTGGAGCTGACTGTAGCAATGCATTTCACTTATTCTGTATGTATCAGTTGCCCCAGTACATACCGTTATTTGTGTGTAGACGTTATCTGAATCTTACTAGGTAGCTTAAAACCAAACTTGATCCCTTAACTAATATAGATCATGATGATAATTTGCTGTTTCACTTTCATAGCACACCTCTAATGGTCATGGTCGTATGGAGGGGGCCTCTCGGTCTGTGAGGTCAGGTGGCCGAAACCGTAATTCAGGCAGTTCAGGCTCTGAAGACCAGAATCCTCATATTGGGAATTACCGGCTCCTGAAAACCATTGGAAAAGGCAACTTTGCCAAGGTCAAGCTGGGTCGTCACATCCTCACTGGCAGAGAGGTGAGCAGTCAGCAGTGTCCTTCCTGTCACAAAGCTTTGTACTTCTACTAGAATGTTACAGCTGTATGATATTAACAGATTATGTTAGCACATAGCCACATTTTTATTCTTTATTTAGCCATAGTTTAATATTGGTGTCTTAGAAGCTGTAATATTATTGTAGACATAAGCAAATTCAAATGAATTGATTATTTAAAATGTTTCTAATCCCTGAGTGGTGTGCATAGTAATAAAAAGATGTTACACTGGAAAAAGTAAGAGTCCATATTTCAATGCATATATTGTTAAAATAAATAGCTAGAAATTAAAGAGGGTACCGTCTTATGTGTAAAAATTCAGGTGTTCTTGTGTGTAAAAATTCATATAATTTTTTTCCAGGTGGCAGTAAAAATTATTGACAAAACCCAGCTGAATCCAACAAGCCTTCAAAAGGTGAGCTATATTATGGATTACATCTAGAGTTATTGTTTTGGGCATGAGTATAGCTTTTAGTTTTTATTACATGTATTTAAAATGGACATTTGGAGAAATTACTTATTTATTCTTAAAAAACCCAAAAAACGTTAAATCACCAGGTTTGTATCCTTGTTCTCAAGGAAATTATGTCATCCATGTCAGGAAGGGAGGTCACTGTGGACTCGGAAACATTGTTTTACTCTGTGGGAAATTATGTCCATAGGGCTTTGAGTTGGTACAGATGAGTGTTGGTTATCATTTAGTCTGTATATTGGGTTAAAAGCACTAGTTTGAGTTTTGTAAGGTTTGTTGTAGAATTTTTACAAAACCAGTATGGCATTCACAACAGTGTAAGTAGTAAATAAAGGGCTTTTAAATGGAACCCTGACTATGAAGTCTTGTATGGCTTATTAGATTAACGCTGACATCCACTATATAAATCCACTATACAAAAAAAACTCTAGATGTCAGTTTAAAAAAAAAAAATAATAAAAAGAGGAAAAAAAAGCCTTGCACGTGTAGGCCACCATAGATATTTATGTCACAATGCATTCTGGGCAATGACCTCAAATGGTTGCAACGATCTTGATTCTCCAGTGACCCTACATCGATATAAGCATGTCTTCAGCCTTTTCAATCTGAACCCGACCGTAACATAAGCGAGAAGACTGATATAGAAGACATTACTCAAAATGTACCACAAATGAAGACAGTCAGAGAGGTGAGGAGGCGAGGGTGGGGCAAAATCCATGGTGTCTGTGTGGCAACTGCACGTCTATGCCAACCGAGAGTGTTTGTTGTTGAAGGTAAGCATATGGATTAAACTATCTTTTTATGATGAAACGTTTTCTAATATCAATAATTTTAGAGAATATCAGCTATTATCTTGCTGTCGTGTACTTTATCCTGTTAAAATTCAAACAGCCCTCCAGTGCTCTGTCGCCATGTTATGAGCAAATCTATGCGATCTACACAGCCCCTGTGTGTACAAAGGTACTCATATCTTTGTAAAGCTAAGATTCTTGTGATTCGATTGATATAAACCATTTTGTGATACAATCACAACAGCAGTTACAATCAACGTCTCTGTCAGACCTCCGTTATACAAACAAACACTTACGAAACGGAGTCAACTAAACTCATATGAAGCCTCATAGTAATCCACTGATCCATAACATCCTGACAAAAACAGTCTTGTTACACTGGAAAAGGTCCAAAAAGAATAATTATGAAAAATATTTAGTCCACCTTTCAAAAGAGACCAAAAACATGCATGCACTCCAAATGGTTCAAGAGCAGCTTTCATTTTACTTTGGGTATGCCTTGGCTAGGCGTTTTAGTCTAATTTTACGCGAGCTTTATGTTCTGAGAATATACAGAAAAAACACTAACAAGATGCTTACAGGTTTGATTATATTTAAAGATATCCCCAGTATCACAGCACACAAGAACTAGAAAATTCCAACCAAAGCAGCACAGTGTGGCATTCTTTTCCTGCTGTGGGTGCTAGTAGATAATTCTTTTGAGTGCTCAAATGCAACCATTTTAGGTCATCGACTCAGAGTGCATTGCACATGTCACGTAATATGTATTAAATATGAAGAATTTTTTATGTAATTAACATATTTCATGTGTTTCTAAAAGTGTATTTTAGTAGGAAAGGGCAATTATTGTGTGTTAAGGCCTACAAGTCTTCATAGTCGAGTTATACTCATGACAAAGTTATACTCATGACATTTATTTTTGGTTCGTCTGGGGACTGCTTACAAGCAGAACTTTTATTTGCAATGCTAAATATTGACAGACTGTCCATCTGTCAAAGGAGACATTGACAGTGTCTCCTTTCCTATGTGTTGGCATAGTGTATCTAAACAATCTGCAGAAAATCTGCATTATGATTTTGGGAGGTGGAGCAATGGCAGATGGACAAATAGGTGGCAGATAGGAGTGAAGTGAGACTGAGGGCCAGCAGGATGATTTTTTCAAGAGGAGATAAGGAAAGCCACAGAATGGCCAATGTTGTGGGTGGTGAGAGATTCAGAAGAGGTCCATGAGCATAGATGAAGTAAAAAACAAGCTGGAGAGGAATAGAGTAGAATCCACTCTCATGCTTTCAGATACCCTGTCTCTATTATTAGCTGGGCACAGAAGCGCACTGCAGTTAGATTTTCCACAACACTACTGTTTTGGATTCTGCGTATATTCTGCCTCTCCTGCCTTCTGGTCCTGGGCCAACAGAGAGAATATATATCAGACAGAGCGAGAGAGCGCGAGAGAGAGCGAGAGCACTTCATCACCTCTTTGTGAAATCATCCAACTAACCCTGCTAGTCTCAGATTTTTATTTTCCTCAAATTTCCTCTGATGCATTGCCAGTGCACCTCGTCTGTAATCCTCTTGCCTCATTTATAGCTCTGCTTTACCTGCTTCATCTCATTCCCCTTGCTTATTACTGTAGCAGTGTCCTTGCTTCAAGAGTTATTTTATTGTTATATTCGAAAGCTCACATTTCTGTATGAATGTGTGAGAACTTCGTTGTCACTAAACGGTTGTGTAATGGCGCGTGGGTGTGCATCTTGCACTTGTCCCCTGACTGAAGTGAGTTGTCGTGCCGCAGTGTTCTTTAGCAATCATGTAGGTGTTAAGATTGCGGATCAGGGAAAGAAATGGACAGCAAATGGAGAAAGATGGATTGACAGACAGCTTTCAAGAGCAAAGAATACTTTGCTCTGATTGTATATGATGTATCTGATGAACTGAAGTGTATCATACAGATACAGTCTCAATTCATTTGTTTTTGCTGTAGACTGGGTTTGACATCAAAAGATGATGAATATGAGAAGAGAGTTTAGAATTTCAGCTTTTATTTCCTAGTATTTATACATAGATGTTAAATGACATAGAACATAGCACATTTTGTATCAGACCACCCAAACACTGACCGGTGTTTCTTGTTACCCATGTGTGTCCTCTTAGATTGATTGTTTAAACAATAAACAGCTCTGAACATCTACTCTTGAAGACCGCATTTATTGTTTAAAAATGATAACATGAAGATCAGAGAGCTGTGAGAAAAGCAAGCCATTTTGAAGCTGAGAAAAGGGGAAATTCAAAATCATTGCACATTGGGCGTAGACAATAAAACAATTTGGAATGTCCTGAAAAAGAAAGAAACTACTGGTATACTGAGCAACAGACACCAAATGAGTCGGCCAACTAAAATCACAATAGCTGATGACAGAAACATTGTGAAAGCTATGAAGAAAAACTCAAAAACAACAGTCAGTGACATCACCAACAACCTCCACAGGGCAGGTGTGAAGGTATCACAATCTACTGTTTGAAGAAGACTTTGAGAGCAGAAATATAGAGGCCATATCACAAAATGCAAATACTCATCAGCAGTAAGAATCAGAAGTCCAGTTTGGAATTTGCAAGGAAATACATAGATGAGCCACAAAAGTTTCATAACCAAGATTAACCTAGACCAAAGTGAATGAAAGACCAAAGAGTGGTGAAAGAAAGGATCTGCTCATGATCCAAAACAAACTGATCAGTCAAGCATGGTGGAGGTAGTGTCACAGCTTGGGCTTGCATGGGTGCTTCTGGAACAGGCTCACTAATTTTTATTGATGATGTAACTCATGATGGTAGCATCAGAATGAATTCAGAAGTTTACAGGAACATTCTGTCTGCCAATTTACAGAGAAATGCATCAAATTAATCGGGAGGAACTTCATCATGCAGCAAGACAATGACCCAAACACACTGCCAGCACAACACAGGACTTTTTTGGGGGGAAAAGTGGAAGGGTTTAGATTGGTCAAGTCATTCACCAGACATTAACCCAGTTGAGCAACATTTCAATTCCTGAAGAGGAGACTGAAGGGAGAAACCCCCTGAAATAAATAACAACTGAATGAAGCTGCAGTAAAAGCCTGGAAAAGCAACACAAAAGAAGAAACCAATGATTTGTTGATGTCAATGAGTCACAGGCTTGATGCAGTTACTGCAAGCAAGGGATATGCAACCAAATAAGTTTCATAAGTTTCAAGACTTGTCTGTCGCTATACTTTTGCTTGCATACAAATTGGGTGGCTGATACAAAAGGTTCTATGTTTTATGTTGTTTATCACATCTAGATATAAATACCAGGAAAAAAAAGCTGGAATCCTAAATTTTTGCCTCGTATTCAAAATTTGATCTCAAACCCAAATGTCTTTGGTGTTTAGCACGAAAAAATTAATTGGCCTTGTCATTCCAATAGTTTCGGAAAGAACTATAATATCTAAATGCTTTTCAGAGTGCTAGAAAACCACCATGATAATTCCTTTGTAGGATATATTATATTAGAGCCAATTTTCAGTGAAATTATGCCATTGTGAATAATATTTGTTTCCTTAGTTTAGCAGATTAATATAATTTCAGACACCTGTGTTAATTTTTAACAAGAACAGCTCTACTTGCTGTCCTTAATGCATTTCTGTCTTTCATTTTATTTGCACTGCTTTAGTTTACAGAAGGTTCACAGTAAGCTTAGATTTTTCTTTCAATGAAACCGTGAGAGTCTTTGCATCAGATTGATATGGATACACCTGTCAAAACATTGCCTTACACTTAGTCAGTTCAAGAAATGTATTTGATGGATGTAGGATAATAATAATAATAATAATAATAGCAAACACAAACTCTATCATTTTCATATATATTTATCTCCCAGTTTGACATCTATTGGTAAACAATTTTTTTTTTCCGGATATGGCATTGCAAAAATAAAAGCGAAACTTTTAGTAGACCAATGTTTTTTTGGGGGGTTGTTTTTTCCTGAACCCAGTGAACTTGTTGCCATTTCTTCAACATTCTGCGCTGCCCTGCTGTCTTTAACAGTCACTGCTGTAGTCCCCAGATAGATTTATAGAGACACATTTACATTTATATGTATTTGGTTGGTAGATGCTTCATCCAGATTTACTTTTATCCAAGGTCAGATTGAATCGATTGGTTTATACAATACAATATATAATATATTATACAGTGCCCTCCACTAATATTGGCACCTTTACTAAATATGAGCAAAGAAGGCTGTGAAAATGTCTTTACTTTTTCAAACATTTGATCTTTTGTTTAAAAAATTCACAAAAATACTCTGTTCTTGTGGATATCAAACAATTCCAAACACAACACAGTCAATCACACACAATAAAAAAATAAATAATCTTTGTTAAATAAATGTGTGCCACAATTATTGGCACCCTTTTAGTCAATAGTTTGTGCTACCTCTCTTTGCTAAGATCACAGCTCTGAGTCATCTTCTATAATGCCTGAATAGGTTGGAGAATACATGGCAAGGGATCTGAGACCATTCCTCCATACAGAATCTCTCCAGATCCTTAAAATTTGCTGGTGGACTCTCCTCTTGAGTTCCAGTAGTGTCTGGCAAACTGAAGACGCTTGAGTTTGTTTTTGGAGGAGAGTAGAGGCTTTTTTCTTGAAACCTGTATTTGCTGTATTTGCTGTATATTGCTATATTTGCAATTGTTTGATATCCATGAGAGCAGAGTATTTTTGTGATTTTAAAAATGAAAGATCAAAAGGTTAAACAATAAATACAATTTTCACAGGCTTCTATTCTCATTTTTACCAAGGGTGCCAATATTAGTGGAAGGCAGTGGTTGTGTGTGTGTGTGTGTGTGTGTGTGTGTGTGTGTGTGTGTGTGTGTGTGTGTGTGTCTATAAAATGTGTATATATGTATTGACTTCTTTTAATACCTTTTAGTATTCCATCTTTTTCCATATTAAACAGATATAGTTTTAATGAATACACTTTATATATGATTTATTTACTACAATAATAATAAACAGACCTTGCAGCGTAGCTTTTAGCTACCACCAACTTTGCTTCTTATTTTTAGCATGTACACATAGTAAATAGTCATGGATGTTGCAGTCCTCCCTCTGCTTGGGTGATTTATCGTAGCTTATATATATTTTTTAACTGCAGGTTTTACTGTACCAAGACCTTTATCTGCATACTTACCCAAAACAAATGTTTCTGTGTCCTTTTTTGTCTCTTACATGAAATGAAAAGTTGATTAACTTGTATTCTATAGTAAAAACTCGTTTTACTTACGTAATTGCATTTGTCTATGTTGAGATGAGGTTTGTTTGTTCTGAGGTTAGTACTGCTGCTTATACAAGAAGGACAGCATGTGTGAACTGTCTCAGATGTGTCTCTTAACACTTGCTCAGTGTCTTTAGCACTCTCTCCAAACTAAAGCTGGTGAAATGATGCCTAAGGCTTGTGTCCCTTTCTGTATTTATTGCTCAGTGTCTTGTCTTTTTTCTTTGTCCATCAGCTCTTCAGAGAAGTTAGAATAATGAAGAATTTAAACCACCCAAATATTGGTAAGTTGAACATATCAGTAACATATCAGTAAAGTGCTGTGTGCACATTTCCTGTTCCTGTCTGCCTTAGGATCCTGTGATTTACTCCTCTGCATTTGTTCTGATTTTTACACTTGTACACAAGGTAATGAGTCAGTGGAGCAGACCTTTCCTCGAGTATACACAGAATGAAGCTCTGTGCATCCTTTCTGCCAGTTTAGACTGCTTTAAATGCTTTAAAGTCCTGAATCTGTGTGAGAGAGTGCAACGTGTTGCCTTGGAGACAATTCCTTACTGGTGCAGTCTCTATTGCAGAGTGTAATGGGCATACTGATGGAAGTACAATGAAGCACTTGTCTATATAAAATTGCCAACCCTGCTACATACCTAAAGGTCTTAAACAAAATGAATGCACACATTTTCAGGGTGCATGTTCTTCCAAATACAATACAAATTGTGATATAGGAGTTACTATTTGCAATGATTCCAAAAATATTACAATGGGACTAAACAAGGCATCATTTTCATATTGTGGAAATATCACAATAAGAACTTCTTAAATATTATTTTGGGAAAACATGAGTTTATTACTTGATATTTGTTTGTAAACATTTAGCTTTTTTTGTTTCAAATCATTCAGCACTATTTGATAACTCGTGTATATGAACAGATGTCGTCTGCATAGTATTGTGCTCCATAAAATAAGGGAAATGAAGCATCACCAGAGGAAATAGTTAGTTGGCACCAACGTCTATAAATACGGAATTGTGAGACCTCATAATCATACCCCAGGCCAAACAGAGGACAACCACAGGTCCTGGTGTTTGAGGGCAAAAGAAAAATAATGACGATTTGCTTGTGTTTATTTAAAATATTTCTCAGGGATGTCAAATCTGGCCTCCATATTGTAGAGATTGATTTTTATTTTAAGTAGTTCTATTGAGAATGATTTTTGGTAGAGTAAAGATAACTAGTTTCACACATGGATAGCAGAATAAATCATGATTTCCAGTGAAAAATCCACACTAATGCATCATGCCTTTCTGGAAGGGAGGAAAGAGAAAGTCATGGGGAGTGAAAATTACAGATGGAGAGAAGCATTTCAGTCGAATGAGCCTTTATGAAAAACTGCATGGTTTCTACCATTATTCAAACATTGTTTCTATTGAATTTAGGAGAATGAAATCTCCCAGCTTTAAAAATTCATTATTCATACATTCATCTTCAGAAAACTGTTTTATCCTGGTCAGGGTCACAGTGTCAGTTTAAACATGAAAGATTATTCACTCCAAATGAGGAACATTTCAAATGTAATTTATCCTTTGCCTACTTATCCCCTGCAGTAAAGTTGTTTGAGGTGATTGAAACAGAGAGGAATCTTTATCTTGTGATGGAGTATGCCAGTGGAGGTGAGTGTTTGGTTGTCAGACACGACCCCTTTTTCCTTATTTGTGTGGTCTTGTTTGAGATTTGTCTTGCTCTGATTGATTTTCATTGCTTTCATTTATTTTGTGTGCAGGTGAAGTTTTTGACTACCTTGTTACTCATGGCAGGATGAAGGAGAAAGAGGCCAGAGCTAAATTTAGACAGGTGCAGCGTTCTTACCAACTGTTTTACATTTCACATTCTCACATAATGTTTGATCATAGGGTGGAGAATTGCCACCTAGACACAACCTTTTATCTCTTATATTCTGAGGAAGTAATGATTACTATCTGAGCTCACATATCTCACACACATACTAAGCGGAGTCTGGTGTAATATTCGTGTAATAGTAAATTGCCAAACGAAGTGAATTAAAATGTTCTTTAATTTTGTAGCAGTAGTTAGTTTCCCATTAATTCTCAGTTTGAAGTCCCATTACTCATCAGTAGGCTATTCAAACAGATTAGCAACATGGACTGGCACAACCCTGGTGTTATCTTTAATGCCTGGAATCATAATTTGTTCTGTAAATGGATATTGTTTAGACATAATATTTACAAAAGATTGATTCCTGTTCAGAATGTATTTGAGTATGGTTGCATCTGCAATTTTAAGATAAAGGGTTGTTGTCACGGTTCCCCCTTGAAGCAGCATGCTCTCGCACGGTTGCGCATGCGTGTTGTGACATTTGAACATGTGCTCTTTGTTTTCGTTTCTGTCAATGGCTGGGAGGGCACGTGTGTTTTGTTTATGTTCGTCATGAACCCGCCCCGTGTCTGTCATAGGTTGTATCCCCACGTGTGTCTGTATTACTCCCAGCTGAATTCTGTTTAAGTTAATTCATGCCGGTTTATATACTATGCGCCGTACTACACACGGCACGGTTAATTAAACATATTAAACCTAGTAAACATAGTTCCTTGTTAGTTATAGTTCACGCTGGGTTATCCGCTCCCAGATCTTAGTCATAGTTCACGTTCATGTTCATGTTCATGTTTATGTTTATGCTTGTTTCTCGACCCTGTTTTCCGTGCCACGTTGTTGATATCTGCCTTGCCCCAAGTTTATGCCTGTTTGCCGTTCGCCTGACCTTCGCTTGTTTTCTGACTACGCCTTTGGATTACGTTTTGGATTTGTCTGCCTGCCTCTTGTAAATAAACTACACTCGTTCTTAAGTGCGCTTACCTCCTTCCTTCATCCGCTCCGTCGCGACTTGTGACAGAATTAACCGTCGTAATCATGGAGGTAGCACGAGAAAGGCGAGGACGCCGAACCCAAGACCGCACGCTCAAGATTCCCGCCTTGGATTCCATGAGCTTCGCACAGAGGTATTCCGTGGACATGCCGGAGCCGTATGATGGCTACTTTTACCCGGATGAGTTTTTGATGGACTGTCAGTATTATTTTTCCAGCCTATATGACTCGAAACCGACTGAAGGACGATTCATTCTGTTTATCATGTCTCGCCTTGTTGGCCCAGCTTGCGCATGGGCACAGCGAGTGGCAGCCAAGGAATCCCGGGTGCTGGAGGATATTTGGCAGTTTTTGGAAGTGTTTTTGGAGGAGTTTGGAGAACCAGGACAGAACTATGATCAGTTGCTGGAGGAAGTGAACGTAGCAGAGCGCCCATTCCACAGGTATTATGGGCGGATGAGCACTCCAGTGGAGATGGACAAGACTCCCACTGCTCATCCAGGGAAGCGAGTTCCGCTCATCTCCAAGTTTCCAGACCAAGCTAAGTCTCCAGCCCCTGCCATGCCTCAGGTCCATGTCCCGGTCCAGACCAAGCCACAAGTCCAAGTTACCGTGCATCCTGCTAAGCAGAATCCATTCATCTCCAAGTCTGCCGACCCAATTCACAAAGTTCCACTCACAGCCAAGTTCCAAGTTCAAGCTCCAGTCACAGCCAAGCCTCACGTTCCAGTCGTAATCACTCAGAGTAAGAAGGAAATGGTGGAAAAAATTATGCAGTTGGAGTTGGAGAGTTTGAGCAGCACTCTGTTGGAAATGGAGAAGAAATGCATTGAAGCTACGAAAGAATGCTCATCCGTGGAGTTGCAACTACAGGAAACAGGTTTTGCTGCAAGAGGAGACACTCCGGAAACGGGTTCTGAGCATTTGGCTCTGTCGACTAGAGGACGAACGAAACCAACTAAAGCAGCTTCTGGAGGAGGAGAAGGATAAAAGGAAAAGTACAGAGACCCAGCTTCACAAAGTCCAGACACAGTCTCAAGCTCACAACGCCCAAGTCCAAACACAGTCTCAAGCTCACAGCGTCCAAGTCCAGACTCAGTCTCAAGCTCACGACGCCCAAGTCCAAACTCAGTCTCAAGCTCACGACGCCCAAGTCCAGACTCAGTCTCAAGCTCACAGCATCCAGGTCCAGACTCAGTCTCAAGCTCACAGCATCCAAGTCCAGACACAGTCTCAAGCTCACAGCGTCCAAGTCCAGACACAGTCTCAAGCTCATGACATCCCAGTCACAGCCAAGCCTCACGTCCTCTTGGTAATCGCTCAGAGTAAAAAGGAGTCACGTCGACAGGAGAGGGAATCTGGGGTCGGGGCTGAGACCGGCTCCCACCCTCCCTCCCCGTTTTTGATGCTCGCTCAGCCTCCACATCCTGCTGGGGACGCCGATCAGCCTCCCTGCTCTGCTGAGGACGTCGCTCAGCCTCCCTGCTCTGCTGGGGACGCCGCTCAGCCTCCCTGCTCTGCTGAGGACGCCACTCAGCCTCCACGTCTGGCTGAGGACGTCGCTAGGCCTTCCTGCTCTGCTGTGGACGCAGCTCAGCCTCCCTGCTCTGCTGAGGACGCCGCTCAGCCTCCACGTCCGGCTGAGGACGTCGCTAGGCCTTCCTGCTCTGCTGTGGACGTTGCTCGGCCTTCCTGCTCGGCTGTGGACGTCGCTCGGCCTTCCTGCTCGGCTGTGGACGTCGCTCGGCCTTCCTGCTCGACTGAGGTCGTCGCTCCGCCTTCCTGTTTGGCTGAGGTCATCGCTCCGCCATCCTGCTTCGCTGGGGACGTCACTCTGCCTCCATGCTCCGCGGAAGACGTCGTGTCGCTCCCCCTTCCTGCTCCACGGAGGACATCGCTCCACCCCTGGGCTCAGCGGAGGGCATCGTTCCTCCCTTGAGCCTCACGGAGAACTTCGCTCCTTCCCCTGTCCTCGTGGAGAACCTCGCTCCCCCCTGGAGCCTCGCGGGGAACCTCGCTTCCCCCTTGAGCCTCGCGGTGAACTTTGCTCCGCGTCCCTACTTCGCCAGAAACATCATGCGGTTTCCTGGCTCTTCTTGGGACGTTCAGGCCAGTGGCCCGGGGCCGCCAGTGACATGGGATATTTTATTTGTGGGGGGGACTCTGTCACGGTTCCCCCACGGTTGCGCATGCGTGTTGTGACATTTGAACATGTGCTCTTTGTTTTCATTTCTGTCAATGGCTGGGAGGGCACGTGTGTTTTGTTTATGTTCGTCATGAACCCGCCCCGTGTCTGTCATAGGTTGTATCCCCACGTGTGTCTGTATTACTCCCAGCTGAATTCTGTTTAAGTTAATTCATGCCGGTTTATATACTATGCGCCGTACTACACACGGCGCGGTTAATTAAACATATTAAACATAGTAAACATAGTTCCTTGTTAGTTATAGTTCACGCTGGGTTATCCGCTCCCAGATCTTAGTCATAGTTCACGTTCATGTTCATGTTCATGTTTATGTTTATGCTTGTTTCTCGACCCTGTTTTCCGTGCCACGTTGTTGATATCTGCCTTGCCCCAAGTTTATGCCTGTTTGCCGTTCGCCTGACCTTCGCTTGTTTTCTGACTACGGCTTTGGATTACGTTTTGGATTTGTCTGCCTGCCTCTTGTAAATAAACTACACTCGTTCTTAAGTGCGCTTACCTCCTTCCTTCATCCGCTCCGTCACGACTTGTGACAGTTGTAAACAGATCCAGTAGTAGACACATTGATACTGGGAAATACAGATCAAGCAATTCTGTTCATTGGGCCGAAAAATTAGCCAGTTTGTGAAAGCAGATTTATCGTTCCCTCCTGTGTGCCTCATATACAGTTTAGGTTAAAAGCCTTCCTGCTAATTGAGGGTCAGATGTAATAGGCAATAAATGAACGGCTATTTAGATTTTCATATGTCTAGATTACTTGGGCTTAATGAATTAATGATTACATTCTACTTAATGAAAACATTTTTGTTCTTCTCAGATTGTATCAGCTGTGCAGTACTGTCACCAGAAACACATTGTTCACAGAGATCTGAAGGTAAGCATGCGTTCATGTGCATGCTCTTGTGGCTGAGGGTGGATATGCTCATATTTATGCCGTAGGTATTTTTTTGTTATGTATGTCTGTACTGCATGTGAGAAAGCACAACATGTTCTGTTGAGAGGTCCCTCATTATATAGGTTGGTCATGCTGACATGCTTTCTTCACTCCAGACTGCCATGGATAATCCATGAGCACAGTAAGAGGGCTTTTGGCTACATGTATGCCTCGATGTAAGTGAAAGGAGATAAGAAAGGGTCATGGTATGTTCTTGAGGTTATTAGTAACATCTGTATGCTTTGTCATATGTAATAGCATTTAAGGTGAGTGAGGAGAAACTACAAGAGCATGGAATATAGTGTGTTCCTGAGGAGCAGAAGATTGTAATAGATCATGCTGCTCTAAAATATGGTTGTTGTTGTTGTTGTTATTAGCAATCATAATGGTTAGCACGTTCACCTCACACCTCCAGGGTCCGGGGTTCGATTCCCGCCGGGGCCATGTGTGTGCGGAGTTTGCATGTTCTCCCCGTGCTGCGGGGTTTTCCTCCGGGTACTCCGGTTTCCTCCCCCAGTCCAAAGACATGCATGGTAGGTTGATTGGCGTGTCTAAATTGTCCGTAGTGTATGAGTGGGTGTGTGAGTGTGTATGTGATTGTGCCCTGCGATGGACTGGCACCCTGTCCAGGGTGTACCCCGCCTTGTGCCCGATGCCTCCTGGGATAGGCTCCAGGTTCCCTGCGACCCTGAAGAAGGAATAAGCGGTTAAAGATGGATGGATGGATGAATAGTGTTCTCTAAGACATTTGTACCCTTCTCTTTAGAGCCTACTGATGCCTTTAATTTGTAAAGTTAGAATTAAGCTATTAATACACAACAGGATTTTTAGCTCAGTTTTATCCCCAATATGCATTTTCAGACAAATGAATTTTTTTTAGATTTGCCTGCTTTCTATGACTGAAAACCTACAGAAGTATTACAGTGTAAGATGGTGACTTTAGAGACTGAGCACTTGCTTGTGGAATTGTGGACCTGCAGTATATTTATCATGTAAAGATGACTACGTTTTGGTGGGCACAAACTAGTTCAGTTAAATGTAGTATGTCCAACTCCTTTCTTTTTTTTAATAAAAAAAAAAAAATTCCGTTATTGATAGTTGTTAGATTTCCACCTCACAAGAATCTACCTTGTACGCCTTTTCGATCTCCGTCATGCCTTTCAGCCTGTTTTACCATTAACTTCTATTAACTTTTGGTAACTTTTAGTTCTGGGCTGCTATGAGCTAGAAAGTGTGGTTTGCTGCAGAGTCAGGCATGCCTGGAGAGTCTGAAATGAACACACACACTGACAGATACAGTATGAGCGTGTTCAAAGAGACTTCCCGATTATTCATTCAAAACAAGAATATTTATATACATTGTACACATTGATAACAGCAGTGCGTGGACGGTTTCTACTGGTCCAGGTGTCAGACAGATTTAGTCAAAACACACAGCACATAGTCATGATACAAAACGAGTCCTTTGTCATGTTGACACGGAAGTACATAATAATTTAATCAAGGATAGCAGTTGATCAGCTTATTCAAAGAGGTAACTAAATGATTACATTCATCATATATTTGAGAGCAGTTCATAATATAAGAGGGTACATAATATAAAATATAAAATGATAAAAGAGAATTTCCTTTCAATAGTATGTTCTCTGGTATTTTTATGATATTTTTGAACTATTCTGGATTTGTACATTATATGGTGTATACCCAGCTTTAGGCATAGACTGAGCAATATGGCTCTATCTGTAACTGAATTATGATAACACATTACTTTGTTGGAATTTTTTTAATACTGCAACTTCTTCTTTGAGCATAAAGCTACAAACTGTTCATCCCTGTGTATCAACAGTCAGAAATTTGTCATTTTTTCGATTAGGGAAACAGTTTAGATTTTAAAAGCCTGGAAAGAATCAATAACTCCTCTATATCTATTGCGTTATTTTAGGCTGAGAACTTGCTGTTGGATGCTGATATGAACATAAAGATAGCAGATTTTGGCTTCAGTAACCAGTTCACCGTGGGAAATAAGTTAGACACATTCTGCGGCAGTCCCCCATATGCTGCTCCTGAGCTCTTTCAGGGCAAGAAATACGACGGGCCTGAGGTGGACGTCTGGAGCCTGGGGGTCATACTCTACACTCTGGTTAGCGGATCCCTCCCTTTTGATGGCCAGAACCTCAAGGTCTGAATTTCTATGTACAGCTCCGTTTATAAGTTAGCATTCATAGTTGAATTCAGAAAATGTGTAATTTATGTTTTTGTGCATGTTTGGCAGGAGTTACGTGAACGTGTTTTACGAGGTAAATATCGAATTCCCTTCTACATGTCTACGGACTGCGAGAATCTCCTCAAACGTTTCCTTGTGCTCAACCCTGCTAAGAGAGGAACACTAGAGGTTGGTATCTGTGGCATCCTTTTTTTACTTGAACCTAGCCCCATTGCCATACAACAATGAATAATGCAGCTGCAGTTTGCAGTATGTGCACCCTCTGTATACTCTGCGAGTGTGGAGAATAGTGAGGGAGCACACAAAAAGCTTGGTGAGCTGCCGCTCACCGTTTCCTAGTTGCAAAACATAAAACATTCCATTATTCTCTTTCATACTCCTCTGGAGTAATCACAGTCCTACAGTCTATTCAAACAATGAGTGTGTCAATATTTGCCAACTTTTATTTATACATATGTGCTCTTTTATATTGAAGAGACAGTTTGAAAGCACTGTTTGTAATATTGTGAGCCCCCTGCTGCCTATAAGGCAAATTTCACTGACAGTGGAAACAAGTCGTCTCCTTGCATTTCTCATTGATAAGCCTTCCCCTTGTTTGTTTGTTTTTACGCTAATAAAGATCCAAGTAATGTTGAAATAGAATGGTGATATTGCAGATTTGTTTTCCTAATGTATCTATGAATTTATAGGTCCAGAAACACCAAGAAATATTACAAACTGCACTTTTAGTTGTTGTGTCTACTGTGGATTTACTTTACCCAATGTATAATGACTGGATGTGGAATGATCCTTGCTCTGTTATAGCAAATCATGAAGGATCGATGGATCAACTCCGGTTCAGAGGAGGATGAGCTCAAACCCTACACTGAACCAGAGGTTGACATCTCTGATGGCAAGAGAATAGGTATGCAGCAAAATAAGTCTCTGCCTCTAGTTTTCTGTTGTCTGTGAAGGTCACAGCATTTTATTGGATGTCAGATTTGCCTGCGTAACAACATACACGCATAGACCCAGTCTTTTTCTCACTTCCTCAACATAGGCTTCCCTCTTGGCTCATGAGCGTCACTTGCAACGAAATAGATACTCATTGAGTGAGCGATGTTAGGGTAGTGATCGACTTCAGTAGACTGCTAATTAAAAGCCCATGAAATGCAGTCTAATGAAGGTGTTTTAGTGAAGCCTAGTTCAATTTAATTTTGGAAGAAGGCACTTTGCTTGTACATGAAATTCCACAATGTTGGCATTATATCTAATGGCCCAAAAGGCATCTTTACTGTCGTATATTATTCAACATCTATATGTTACTCTCAGGCATATATATTACATATGCATCAAGCACTGCAAAACATCTGCTCTTATTTATTTTAGAAGGAACCACCTTATTCATGTAGAAGCATGTATTTTAATATGTACCCTTTATTCTGTCACTGATTTATCACATTTTCTTTTGCTGGGTGATTTATGCAGATGTGATGGTTGGTATGGGCTACACCAGAGAGGAAATTCAAGAGTCTTTGTCCAAGATGAAATATGATGATATCACAGCCACCTACTTATTGCTGGGTAGGAAGCTTAATGAGGTGAGAACGTACACCACTAAAGCCATTTCCTTCTTGGTAAAATTTCATACTGTCTGTGTATATCACCACAGAAATCTATGCATATCCACAGTGCAGGTGTTAGAGAGTCCATGAAGAGCAGGGATTTCATCTTTAGATTCTGTTTTTTGTTTTTTTTTTGCAGGAGGGGAATGACCCCAGTACCAGCAGCAGTCTCTCTGTGGTGAAAAACAGGCCTGCTAGTGAGATGAATGGCCAGTCACCAGCTCACCAGAAGGTCCAGAGAAGTGTCTCATCCAATCAAAAAACTAGACGCTACAGTGACCAAGGTGGTGCTCATCCGAACAGTTTTAATTCACCTTAAATCATATAGCAATTCCACATCATAAAATAAAAAGTATACATATAGTTTTTCTAAAGGCTATAAAAATACAAATAAAAATGTTGTAATTTTTATTACTATAATTTACTCAGAAAAAACTAATAACTTTTTGGACTAAAGATGACGAGTTCTTTTGAGTCCTGAAAAACCTTTGTAACTGCATTTTAATGAATACCATTCATATTGTAAATTCAATTATATTACATTATAGATGTATAAAGCTGAACATTTTTGTCTCTTTTTCTTTTGATCTTTCTCTTCTTTCTCTTCTCTCTCTCTCTCTGTCAGTGGGTGGTGTTGTAAACACCGGGTTGAGTAACGTTAAGAGGCCCATTCCCAGCACTGCAGACGTTAACAGTAAGCAGGAAGGAGGCGTTGTAGTCCGTAAGGCTCCATCACAGAGCCCCCCCAGCCCATTACTGGGCAGCGCAAATAACCCTAACAAAGCAGACATACCTGACCGCAAGGCAGGCAACTCTCTCACTCCTAATGTGAGTGCTTGTGTTTAAGTCTAATTTTTCACTGTGTGTTAATGACGTTTTTTTTTTTTTTTCTTTCAGCATGAATAATATTTACTGTTTTAGCAATTTTATGTGATGTGCAAGATGTGTGTGTTGGTTTTGCTCAGAATAACTCTGGAGGATCTGGAGGAATGGGTCGGAGAAACACATACGTGTGCAGTGACAGGAACAACACAGATCGCCTCTCTGTTGTTCCCAATGGAAAAGAGAACAGGTACAGTTAGAATGAAGTGTGTGTGTGAATGCTTTGTATAGTATATGTACCATAGTACATTACCGCTCACCTTTATTTACACTATCCACAGTTCACAGCAGATCTGTAGTGTAGCCATCCATATGGTAGTTATATACCATCATCTCTGTATATACATGCACTCTGGTTTCTATCACAGCTGGCCTGACCACAGTCTGAAACACGTGTTAAAATCAATACCTGTGTGCTGCACTTGATGGAAGTCGCACTCGCATCTAAAAATGATTAAGAAGCACGTTGTGTGTTGTGTTATAACCTGAAATGAATTTCAGTTAACTTTAGGCTTTATTTTATTGAATAATTTAAGGCACAATCTACTGTCACACATTCTTTCCATTTTAATAACATTGCCGTGAAATACATTTATAACTGTTCCATGAAACATGATTAAAATAACGTTAATCGTAAGGGGAAATTACACCTTTATATTATAAATCCTCATCTACCTTTCTTTTGCAGTAAATGTTATTACCTAATAGGGCATACATTTTAATAGTTTTTGTTAGCCATTTTTTTCTTATAGAAACATCTGATTCTAATTTCAAACCCTATAGATTATTAGGGTGAGGTGATAGATTATGTTTTTAAAAAAAAAATTTGCACTATGGTGCCAGCCCTTCAGGGTCTCTCAAAATGCTAATGTGGCACGGGCAGAATTTGAGCTTGACACCCCTGTATATTGATTTTACAATGATTTGAGTTCTCATGACAAAAGAAAATTTATTCAAATTGAAAATGTCAAAGTGTCAGTATTGTCTTGTTAATCCTGTATCTCGTATCATGGCTTTATTGTATCATCTCATACCTATTTGAAATTATTTTCATTGCACTTGTAAGCAGTTTGCCTTGCAAACAGCAGAATGCTCTAAAATCGTCTTAAACATACAAAGACTTTGCTAGTTCTACAGGATGTTGTAGACAAAGGGAGAGAGAGGAAAACTCTGATCATGTTCCTTCCTGTCTTTCTGCAGTGCGTCTTTGTCTCCAGATCAGCGGAACCCAGGTGCCTCCACTCACAGCATCAGCAATGCTGCTACTTCTGATAAACTGCGATTCCCACGAGGCACCACGAGTCGCAGCACCTTCCATGGGCAAGTGAGGGAATGTCGCACTGCAACGTACAACGGGCCACCAACCTCACCCGCACAGCCCCGCAGCCGTGCCAACACCAACAACCTGCTCACCAAACTCACCTCTAAACTCACACGCAGGTAAACACACAAAACGCACACAACCCTGAAGTCTCTCGCCTGTTTTATACACGATCCGTTTGCAGTACATATGCAGTGCATATTTTTTTTCCATGCCCACATTAACAGGTTAGAGCATTCGCACTGCTCACGGATGCGGCGTGGCCTGTAAACTGCAGGAGCGGCACAGTAGTGCAGCGATTTATTTCCACACCAAGTCTATTTTTGCTGTGCTGAACGCGCTGAATTAAAGCATCATATGTAGTAAAAATGAACACTGATCGACATGAACATTTTGTCATTTCCTCATAAATGCATTAAGCCTGGAGTAAAGCAAAGAAAACCAAAACACTTACCAGGAGTTGCAAAAATAACTAATGCGGACAAATTTATATCTAAAGTATATTTTTTTAAATGTGAAATACACTAAACAGCATATTATATTGTGTGTAGGTGTCACTGTTTGTGCGGATGGTACGTTTTTTCATTCAAAATGTTTGTGATACTACCTTTTCATGTAAGAGGAATACCATGTTTAAATGTTTTGCCACTTGCTTGAGTAACGTAACATATATATAAAACTATATAGAAGTTATGAATGGAATATTGCGCCGTTTATATTTATAGTGTTTAAACATAAATACGTCTATGAAAGCTTGTGTAGTGTGTTGCTCTAAACCCTCCACCTTCATGACCTTTTCTGAAGCAACACAACAAGTGCGTGCTGCTTCCGCACCGCATACGTACCACAATACGTGCTGCATACGGATCATGTGTGAAACAGGCTTCACAGAGAATAAACTACAAACATGCTTATACATTCATACTCCTTAATAAAATATACCTAATTAAAGAGAATAGACTACATTTATAATGAACAAAAAACTTTTTCTAATTTGAAATGAATTGTTCAGAATGTTCTATTGCAGGTTCTTTAGTTAATTTTCCTCATTTTGTCCATCTTTGTAATGTTTCCTCCTTTTTGTTTTGTCATCTTTTTGTATTGTAGAAACATGTCATTCAGATTTTCCAAAAGGTAGGACTTCAAGTCTGTTGGGGGGTAATGAGCTACAACGAGTTGAAATACTAACATGAATCGCTTAGTGATTTTCTTCGATTGCTGTGATTGCATTCATTTATCTCTGTATTTGATTAAGCATGCCTTTAAAGCTTTATCTGCATGCTAATATGACAAATTAAAATCAGAATCTTGCTACGGATTGCAACTAATCAAGTCTATCTGCTTGACCTCCTGGTGTACTCAGCTCATGTTTCCATGGCAACATGAAGCGTAAATCTGTTTTTGCGCAAACTCATACTCCGTTAATGAGTTGTAGCATGAGCCATCCATGAAATGGTCATGGATCAGTAAAGTTGCAATCATGTGAGCTATCGGCTTTTTGATTTATTTTTTTGTTTTCTATTTATATATTTTTGTTCCCCTGTTGATAGTAAAAAATTCTTTTTCTTTTTTTTTTTTTTTGACTGTACAGGACTTCCTCTGATTCCTCAGATAGTCATGATTGGTACACTTTCAGGGCTAAAACGTTTACTGGTCATGAAAATGTGCTAAATTATTTGGAGTTAGGCAGTTACCTGGCAGCAGCTAAATTGGATAATTATATAAATGAGCAGGTATGCAGATGTTCCTAATAAAGTGGTCGGTGAGTGTTTATTGTAATATGTAGGATGTCAGGGCCCCTAAAGTTAATTAGTATTTGACAGCCATTAGCCTGGGGCTAATTAATTAGATGACATTATTACCAGCCGTGTAGACATATCAACTATGTTTGTGATGGTTTTAGCAAGAATGACTCATCCCCAAAATAACAGTACTCCTTTCTATGTGAGTGTGTTGGATTTCGGAAAAAGTAAAGGTGAGCATTAGCTGAAAATCGTTTGGACGTTTTCAGGTAACACCTACACTTTTAGCATCATTTGAAAAAGGTAGGTCTACATTTCATATGGCTTTTTCCTAGCGAGCGCCACAGTGTGAGGTTCACTTACTCCATGAAACTCACCAATGTCCTGTGTGAGTCAGTTACTGAGTCAAGGACCTGAGTTCTGAAATGACAGATATGCATGTCTATTTGGATTTAGTCTTTTAGTAGACCGCCTTATACAGTGTGACTCTCTATTACACAGCTAGTACCAATAATTATCATTAAATCAGTGGCCCCAGTGGCTTATAAAATGTATCATCACTAAGTAACCTGTCGTCTAGTGCTTGAAGCTCAGCAGAGGCTGTCTCAGGATGGTTTACCCTCATCTCTTGCTCTTTGTTTTCACTTTGCCTCTATCACTCATCTGTTCGTCTTCACTCACCAGCATATGTAGCTTATTTTTTGTTTTTGTTTATTGTTTTATTTTTATAGGGTATGCTAAACAATTTAGCAATTTTCATTACCAAGTTCAACTTTGCGTGGGTATTTTTCAAAATGATATTGGATCCACAGTTTTTAAACTGTTGTGAATATACTCCAGCACTGACAAAATGGGCTCTTTGTTGTTTCTTCTGTCAATTTCAACCTACCCCTCTTTTCCCCCTCTTGTGTGTCTCTTTGACTTCTTTTTTCCCCCCATCTCTCTTCTTCTTCTTCTTCTTCGCTGGTTGTCTTTTCTCTCCTCCACTCTGTTTTTTTTTCACATCAGGGTCACTTTTGACCCGAACAAGCGTCAGTGTGCTGCTAAATCAGGGACGGGGGCCCCCTCTGTGCCCCCCACCCTGTCAGCTCCTTCCAACTCTGCGCCAAAGACTCTTAGTAAGTTTGTATTCTTTCTCTCTTTTTCTATACTTCCCATCCTCCTTTTCATCATCTTTCACCTTCTGGAAACGTGGCTTTACAAAGGCTACTTGGCCTCTGCATCCTCTAATTGCTTACCATTATTTTAAATATCATTACAAATCTTTTTTTTTTTGGTGCATATTCAGTAAAAGAAGCTATAGGGAGCTGTAGGAATGCACATATGGAGAGTGTTTAGAGGAAGGGCTAATTAAAAACCACTCAACAATATTCTGTGAGTATATACATTATATGACTTCAGTGTATGTGTGTCAGAAAATGGTTAGGTGGAAGCGTTGTTTATTTTCACAGATACAGTGAACACACACTCTTACATGTGTAGAGCATAAACATGGTATATACCCTGTGTGGCCTAAAGTATGTGAACACCTGATCATCACATCTATATGAGCTTCAAAACCATGGGTGATAATATGGAGTTGGCCCTCGTTTGCAGCTGCAACAGCCTCCATTCTGCTGGGAAGGCTTTTTACAGGATTTTGGCATGTCTGTGGGAACTGATGTCCATTCAGTCAAAAGGACATTCGTGAGGTCTGGCACTAATGTTGTACGAGAAGGCCTGACTTGCAGTCAGCATGAATCCCAAAGCTGTTCAGTGGGGTTGAGGTCATGGCTCTGTGCAGGCCACTGGAGTTCCTCCACAGACCAAATTCATCACACCATGTCTCAATGGACTTAGCTTTGTGCACAGGGGCTGTCATGCTGGAACAGGAAAAGGTCTTCCCCCACAAACTGTTGACAAAAGTTGGAAGCATACAACTGTCTAAAATATATTTGCATGTTGCAACATTAACAGTAGCTTTCACTGCAATTAAGTGGCCTAGCACAAACCCTGAAAAACAGACCATTATCCCTCCTCCAGCATCACTGTTGGCACTATGCATTCGGGTAGGTAGTGTTTTCCCGGCATCCGCCATCAGACTACTAGATAGTTAAGCATGATTCATCATTCTAGAGAACATGTTTCCACTGCTCTAGAGTCCGGTAGCAGCATGCTTTACAGCACTCCATCCCACACTTGATCTTGCAAATGGTAATCTTAGGCTTGTGTGTAGCTGCATGGTCATGGAAACCCAGTTCATGAAGCTCCTGATGGTTCGTTCTCGTACTGATTTTGCTTCCAGCGGCAGTTAGGAATTCTGTAGTGAGTGCTGCAATAGATGATAAGTGAATTATTATTATTTAAAACTTTTTTTTTATAGAGCTTCAGCACTCAAAAGCACCACATACTTTTGGCCCCACAGTGTACATGTGAATAGGTTCCTCAAAACATGCCTTTAGATCAGGCAACTTTCTCAACGTGATGAGAGAAGCATGGTAGCTCAGGAAAACTATGACGCTATTGTCAGAGATGTCCACTGCCATCTGATTATATAGCTTCTGTACATTTGGATATTTTACTCTTCATCCTTTTCACTTTCATTGCAATTCCTCCGCGTCTCATTTTCATTTTTCCCCTGCTCTAACCAATGATGTTACACTTAGCTAAAATGTGCTGTCGTTTCCTTCCTTTTTGTTTTCTAATCAAATAACAGAGTCTCAACCGAGTTTGAGAGAAGCGGGAGATTTGAGGGCACAAGGTGAGGAGTTTCTGTGATCCTCTACCCTCCACTTGGTTCATATATGTTTGATCTCTACCTCAATTGTGTCTGACTTGACCTATAGTGTATTATCACATCATGCTTGAATGGTCATTAATGGGGCCTGTGAGACCTTTGCACTTCTGGAAACAGAACTAGTACGGTCTCATTATGGTCATTTCTATTGCATGTGGCTTTTTATGTACTGGTGTGATTGCTCGTTTATTTTGTAATGTGGGTTGTTGTGGGGTTTGCATGCTTAAACAGTTGTGGGTTGCTGTCTAATATATGTATTTAATTTACTGTTCTGTGGATTTACTTTCTCCCTTTCTGTTCAAATATGTACCATATCATTGCTTTAACCCTCTTGGGCATGGAGTTCACCAGAGCTTCACAGGTTGCTACTGGAGTCCTCTTCCACTCCTCCACGACATCACGGAGTTGGTGGATGTTAGAGACCTTGTGCTCCTCCACCTTCCGTTTGAGGATGCCCCACAGATGCTCAATAGTCCATCACCTTCACCCTCATCTTCTTTATCAATGCAGTGGTCATCTTGGAGGTGTGTTTGGGGTCGTTATCATGCTGGAACACTGCATACTGATCATGTTCTGCTTCAGTATGTCACAGTACATGTTGGCATTCATTGTTCCCTCAATGAATAGACATATGAGTGCTGCCAGCATTGCTGCAGAGGTCGAAGGGGTGGGGGGTCAGCCTGTCAATCTTCAGACCATACGCCGCACACTGCATCAAATTGGTCTACATGGCTGTCGTCCCAGAAGGAAGGCTCTTCTAAAGATGATGCACAAGCAGACTAAGGACATGGATTATGAGACCAAGATAAACTTATTTGGTTCAGATGGTGTCAAGCGTGTGTGGAGGCAACCACGTGAGGAGTACAAAGACAAGTGTTTCTTGCCTACAGTCAAGCATGGTGGTGGGAGTGTCATGGTCTGGGGCTGCATGAGTGCTGCCAGCACTGGAGAGCTACAGTTCATTGAGGGAACCATGAATGCCAACATGTACTGTGACATACTGAAGAAGAGCATGATCAGTATGCAGTATTCCAGCATGATAACGACCTAAAACACAACTCCAAGACAACCACTGCCTTGCTAAAGAAGCTGAGGGTGAAGGTGATGGACTAAACCCTATTGAACATCTGTGGGGCATCCTCAAATGGAAGGTAGAGGAGCACAAGGTCTCTAATATCCACCAGCTCCGTGATGTCGTCATGGAGGAGTGGAAGAGGATTCCAGTGGCAACCTGTGAAGATCTGGTGAATTCCATGCCCAAGAGGGTTAAGGCAGTGCTGGAAAATAATGGTGGCCACACAAAATATTGACACTTTGGGCCCATTTTTGACATTTTCACCGTGTTGAGTTATTTTGAGGGACAGCAAATTTACACTGTTGCACAAGCTGTATACTCACTACTTGTAGCAATTGTGTAATTTCTTCAGTGTTGTCACATGAAAAGATGTAATCAAATTTTTACAAAAATGTGAGGGATGTACTCACTTTTGTCTGTATTTAATAGTGTGGGTGTAATTTCTTATTAAATAAAAAATAAAAACCCCACAATACATTTTGGTTTTGGGGAGAAAAACAACATTGACTGATAAACTGATCAACTCATAACATGTGGCTCACTGAACAATACAAATATATTTTAGTACTGAATGTTGCCTTTTTTCTGTTACATAATGTAAGATTACACAAAATGTCACAGGAGACACTGATTTTTATTTTTTCCTAATTATTGTTTTGCTAGCCCATGGCATGATTATAATAATAATGTCATGATTATATTGTATATATTGTCTCTACAAATTCCAAAAATAATTTTGCCATATCACCCAACCCAACCAACCTTTTTTCTTTCTTTTCCACCCATATTCCCTTCTTACGTTGTTCTTTCTCTTTCAGTCGCCATGTACCTGGGGATCAGCAAAAAGATGAAGGGAAAGATGGAAAAGACGGGAAACCCCGCTCTCTCCGTTTCACCTGGAGTATGAACACCACCAGCAGCATGGAACCAGCCGCCATCATGAACGAAATCTGCAAAGTTCTAGACGCCAACAACTGCGACTATGAACAGCGGGAACACTTCCTGCTTCTCTGTGTCCATGGTGATGGACATGCTGACAGCCTTGTCCAGTGGGAGATGGAGGTCTGCAAACTGCCCCGCCTCTCACTCAACGGTGTCCGTTTTAAGAGGGTATCTGGGACATCCATCGCTTTTAAAAACATTGCTTCTAAAGTTGCCAGTGAGCTCAAGCTATGAATGTCTATAATCTATTCATGTAGAAGAAAAATGAAACTTAAATCCTATATAGAGAAACAAAGCAGTACAATCACAAACGTAGCGGTTTGCAAAATGTATGGGTTTTTTAACAAACCACTTACCCTATGTATTTCAAGTGTATAGACTTTAACATTGCTGAAAGCAATAATTTAAATGTCACAAGTTGTTAAACACTGTAAAAGAGAATTTATTTGAATCTTTTGCTCAAGAATGTGCACGCCTAGGCACACACACACACACACACACACACACACACTATATCCCTTACAGAGTGACAATGTAAGATGTGGCATAAAAATGTAAAACCAGAGATATACTTTATTCCTCTTCAGACAGTGTTAATGCTATAAGTATTTGGTGTTTTGAGCAGCCTGTGTGTAAAGGCTATGTAAAATCTTTGAAGAGCCAAAATGCTTTTAAATTGCTTCAGTTATTCTGCACCTGTCAGGTTTGTTGTCAAGGTTTTGTGCTTGTACTTGAATGTGATCCAGCGACCCAGTTTGAGTTCACTTTCACCGTGTGAATGCTACAAGACCGAAGTGAAAAGTTTTATTTATTTTATGCCCATTACCCATGTGTAAATAATGCACCTTTTGATTTGAGTCATTACATTGTTGCCATTCCTCAGACTCTCAAGAGCTCTAATATTTTAAAGAGCTACTTGTAATTGCTCACAGTTATGGATTCTATTAAATCAGCTGTACATGACTGGCCTTATTTGTTCTCTTAAATCTACACTCATTACTCATTCATAATCCATTCTTTCTTCTAAAAAGTGCAGGGGTGTATCCCATAGTTCTGAATATAAAATACGTGATTTAGCTTGACTTGGTTGTGGGAAGGCAGACAAGCGCACTCAAAGCAAGAGTACACCGAGGGAATTGCCAAACATCGTCCCAGAATGACAAATGTCATGAACACTTTAGATACCTTCTGTTAAATAATTGATAACGTGAATGCTGATTTATGATAAAGACAATTGTGTTTGTTTTAGCTTTAAAACAATTGCAGATATTTAGTTTTTATACCATTTAAACAGGTCCATATGTTATGGCTTCAACCACTACTGATTTTTGAGAGAGTACAATAGACAGGTATAAACTGGCAGAGCCTTTAATTCATTT